>CM026404.1:69807841-69849128 GCA_014843695.1 Archivesica marissinica
CGCACGCACGCACGCACGCACGCACGCACGCACGCACGCACGCACGCACGCACGCACGCACGCACGCACGCACGCACGCACGCACGCACGCACGCACGCACGCACGCACGCACGCACGCACGCAGCACGCACGCACGCACGCACGCACGCACGCACGCACGCACGCACGCACGCACGCACGCACGCACGCACGCACGCACGCACGCACGCACGCACGCACGCACGCACGCACGCACGCACGCACGCACGCACGCACGCACGCACGCACGCACGCACGCACGCACGCACGCACGCACGCACGCACGCACGCACGCACGCACGCACGCACGCACGCACGCACGCACACACACACACACACACACACACACACACACACAACACACACCACACACCACACACCACACACACACACCACACACACACACACCACACACACACACACAACACACACACACCACACACACACACACCACACACACACACACACACCCACACACACACCACACACACCACACACACACACACACACACCACACACACACACACACACCACCCACACACACACACACCACACACCACACACACACACACACACACACAACACACACACACACACACACACACCACACACACATAGTAGCAATAACATATTACAAAATAAAATATCTTTTTTAAATAATTTTGTTCTAAATTTGATCATTTATTTAGGACGGATCAACATGTTGCTGTATTCGGTAGGAAATAAACATTCACATTGTTTGCACTGATTCTAGCGGAATGTATGCTGACAGACGTGTTCAGTAGTTCATACAAATACCGTTCTTCCATCTCCAGATGTAAGTCTTCGTTTACATCTTCTAATTATAGATTCGTGATTATATTCCTCTCGTCTCTCGTGCACGCCTATTATATGCATAACTATTTCATTAGACGTGAATAAAATTAGCCACTGTTATGCCCATGGACATATATTACAGTAATAATAATGTGTGCATTAATATCTGTAGTCCAGTGGTAACACGCTGGACTGATAATCCAGGGATCGCAGGTTCGATCCCCCGTCTGACCCTAATAAAATTCACAGTATATCAGATGGGACGTTAAACCGAGGTATGATATACATGTACTATGTACTTCAAAACTGAAATAGACGGATAGGTGGGACAGATATGTGTGTTTTGCGTTTATTTATCGTCGCTACCGGTTGCCCATATGAGCGACGCCTCCTGAAGAGATTAGTCATTTTAGATTTTGGAGGATAGTGCAATGATACAGACAGAGACCCATTCCAGAGTCTCCTCTGGTTCGTTTACGTGCACTGTGTAAAGCACCGACATGAGACCTCTGTTTAAAGTCCCAACTGAAAGACTGTTATCTTATTAGCGTCAGACAGGAGCTCGAACCTGCGATTTCTCTAGAATGGTACCATGTGCAGCAATATATAGTATTACGGAAATCATAGCGGCGATATTCGGACAGGTTCGTCATTCTAGGCACACTCGCGTGTGTGCAGAGGTATGCCGATGTTTACAGTATATGAATAATTACAGACTCTAGACTGACGAAGGTGAATCGGAGAAGATAACTAGCTATCTTGATTGCTTACAGACCTTTAATCTATACAAGACTTTGAACAATGACATCAATCAAGCGTGTGTGGATAATGGACATTTTAATTACAAATAAATGTCATCCAATTAAGCTCTAAGTGCCTTTAGTTACCCTACACTTGACTCCCATCATATCTTGGATAAGTCGTACTTGTTAAAGCAGATTGGTACTCATTTTTACTTTCACAGTTGTTGGTTTTTGTTCAGTCACGTTTAAAACTGTTTGTTCGTTAGTTTCTATACTAGTATGTGGGTTGTTTTTTTGTTCAGTCACGTTTAAAACTGTTTGTTCGTTAGTTTCTATACTAGTATAATAATAATAATAATAATAATAATAATAAAGACTTTATTTAACGAGAGTACTCATTTAACAAAAGTTAATCTACCATGAGGCCCTCAACATATATACAATCAAATGCAATCAAAAGATAGCACTATAAGTGAGAACTGCACATTGGAATAATATAGTAATGTAAAAGCTGAAAAATAGAGAAACTATATTTAATATGTAATGGAATATGATGATATATGGAATTGGCTAGCAGAGTAGAAGATGGGAATGAGACAATTAATGATACTAGATCTATCTAACAATGTGCAGATTTGACTTGTAGAGGTATCTTCAAAATATGTATGAAATCAACCTAAAGACAGCAATTTTCCGATTCTAATAAATATAGCAATGGCAATACACGTTTATAATAATAGTAGAAGTACACGATTAGTTTGAATTGTTATAGTTCCACCTTAAGTAGAGAATTTTGAACTGTTAGATAGTTGGAGCATTTTGAACTGAGTGAGGCAATGAATTCCAAATAGATGATCCTGAGAATTCAAATGTATTACGAAATAATTCACAATTTGGTCTTGGTGTGTATAATTGATATTCTGAGGTTGATCTAAGAATTCTAGGATGTATATCAGAAGTAAAAGTGAAGGACGATTTTAAATAGTCTGGAGCAGCTCCATGTAATGTTTTATACATTTGTATAGCCTTCTGATATATGACTCGTTCTGGAAAGGTCATCCATTTTAGTTGGGAGAATAATAATTGCGATGGAGTGTCAAAGTCCTGATCTAGAATTAGTCTAGCTGCTCTCTTTTGTAACCGAACTATTGGGTTGTTTTTTGTTCAGTCACGTTTAAAACTGTTTGTTCGTTAGTTTCTATACTAGTATGTGGGTTGTTTTTTGTTCAATCACGTTTAAAACTGTTTGTTCGTTAGTTTCTATACTAGTATGTGGGTTGTTTTTTGTTCAGTCACGTTTAAAACTGTTTGTTCTTTAGTTTCTATACTAGTATGTGGGTTGGTTTTTGTTCAGTCACGTTTAAAACTGTTTGTTCGTTAGTTTCTATACTAGTATGTGGGTTGTTATTTTGTTCAGTCACGTTTAAAACTGTTTGTTCGTTAGTTTCTATACTAGTATGTGGGTTGTTTTATGTTCAGTCACGTTTAAAACTGTTTGTTCGTTAGTATACTAGTATGTCAGTTGTTTTTTGTTCAGTCACGTTTAAAACTGTTTGTTCGTTAGTTTCTATACTAGTATGTGGGTTGTTTTTTGTTCAGTCACGTTTAAAACTGTTTGTTCGTTAGTTTCTATACTAGTATGTGGGTTGTTTTTTGTTCAGTCACGTTTAAAACTGTTTGTTCTTTAGTTTCTATACTAGTATGTGGGTTGGTTTTTGTTCAGTCACGTTTAAAACTGTTTGTTCGTTAGTTTCTATACTAGTATGTGGGTTGTTATTTTGTTCAGTCACGTTTAAAACTGTTTGTTCGTTAGTTTCTATACTAGTATGTGGGTTGTTTTTTGTTCAGTCACGTTTAAAACTGTTTGTTCGTTAGTATACTAGTATGTCAGTTGTTTTTTGTTCAGTCACGTTTAAAACTGTTTGTTCGTTAGTTTCTATACTAGTATGTGTGTTGTTTTTTCATATGTCAAATAAAACTATCATCAATTTGCAAATTTATTCTAGATTATCTTTACTAAGCCACGATTTACGCAGTTATTTTGTAATCAAATATCGATAATGGGGCGTAAGCAACCACATCGTCATAATGAATGGAATTTTGAGTGTGTATTACGTTTATTTATCGTCGCTACCGGTTGCCCATATGAGCGACGCCTCCTGAAGAGATTAGTAATTTTCGATTTTGGAGGATAGTGCAATGATACAGACAGAGACCCATTCCAGAGTCTCCTCTGGTTCATTTACGTGCACGTTGTAAAGCACCGACACGAGACCTCGGTTTAACGTCCCATCTGAATGACTTATAATTGTATTAGGGTCAGACGGGGGATCGAACCTGCGATCCCTGGATTATCAGTCCGGATTTGTAACTTATCCTTAGTGTGAACAACTGATGTACGAAACACGAACTCAACTGGCATACTTATCTGACAGCGAGTTCCAATCGAGTTTCGTAGTCGGTGTATGAACATGTTTCAGTGAGGACTATTTGATGTATCTGGTTGCATGTGGTGTGGTAGTAAGGCCATGTCGTCTAGATTACATATTACTGTAAAACCTGTGCTAAAGACCACCTCCGGATATAGACCGCCTATCTATTAAAACCGTGTTCTATAGAGCACCATTGGATCGTTCATCAATACCTTCATTAATGTATTTTAACCACCTGTTTACGAGAGGTCACCTGTCAACAAGACACGTGTTGTAATTCCCGCAGGTGGTACTTATTGGACAGGGTTAACTGTATACTTAGAGGTTATTGCACGCTAGTTTGATATCAGCCTAGGTATCGACCCGATGTAAATTTATATCAGCCTGGGATCGAAAGTAGATACTTCAATCTTCTGTTATCTGTTAAATTTGACACACCGCGATGCTACATGACGTAAGCAAACGAACACCGAGTGCGCATTTGTTATTTATTCTCTCTGGAACTAGTTATGATACGGGTTTTCTCGTTTCATGCGAGCTCGTGACCGTATTAAACCAGCGCATGTGATATCAGACTGCAAAGCACATCGTATCACACCTGGATGGTAGACAGTGGTAGGCAAATAACGACGTAAACAGGCTAAAATTCATATCTAAGCACTAATCGTATATATCATATATCGCGTGTGAAAAGCTTATTTAGTACCGTTAATATTTCTACCTTTCCCATCAAAAGAGAAATCCAGGTCTGTAAGCAAGACCAGGCTGTCCGATTAGCGCAGGTGTTAGCGCTCGCAACCCGGGTTCGATCGATCCTCGGGAAGTATGTGAGATGGTACGGTGGTCGCCAGATCGGACAGGTGGGTTTTCTCCGGGTACTCCGGTTTCCTCCCACACGAATGACCACATATACGCTTTCATCCGCGCCAACGAGAGTGATTAATATAAGTTGCTAAAACTTGCTTCGCAATCGTTATAAAATAAATAAAGTTTTTAAAATAGGAATCTCTAACGTCAAGCCAATATGAAATCTAAAATGCAGTCAACATTTCATTCTTACATATATAATGACATAACTTTTTAAGGATCTCAGCAATACTGTATAACGATAATGATCGCCATATACGCTTCAGATTGATTGCATCGGACAGCAGGTCGTCATCCTCAGCACGAGATAATAACTACCATGATCTGGACGGAAATAAAATATATTTTATTGCCGCTTCTGAAGCGTTCCTGTGTGGTCCACATCAACCAAGCTAAAGTCATATTCCTGTTTTAAAAAGTGCACGTGACACCGTAGGCGAGTGTCCAGTGCTGTATGTGAGTGTCCCGTACTGTATGCGAGTGTCCTATGCTGCTTACGACTGTCCCGTGCTGTATGCGAGTGTCCCGTGCTGTATGCGAGTGTCCCGTGCTGTATGTGAGTGTCCCGTGCTGTATGCAAGTATCCCGTGCTGTATGCGAGTGTCCCGTGCTGTATGCGAGTGTCCCGTGCTGTATGCGAGTGTCCCGTGCTGTATGTGTGCTGTATGTGAGTGTCCCGTGCTGTATGTGAGTGTCCCGTGCTGTATGTGAGTGTCCCGTGCTGTATGTGAGTGTCCCGTGCTGTATGCGAGTGTCCCGTGCTGTATGCGAGTGTCCCGTGCTGTATGCGAGTGTCCCGTGCTGTATGTGAGTGTCCCGTGCTGTATGTAAGTATCCCGTGCTATATGTGAGTGTCCCGTGCTATATGTGAGTGTCCCGTGCTGTATGTGAGTATCCCGTGCTGTATGTGAGTATCCCGTGCTGTATGCGAGTGTCCCGTGCTGTATGTGAGTATCCCGTGCTGTATGTGAGTATCGCGTGCTATATGTGAGTGTCCCGTGCTGTATGTGAGTATCCCGTGCTGTATGCGAGTGTTCCGTGCTGTATGCGAGTATCCCGTGCTGTATGTGAGTGTCCCGTGCTGTATGTGAGTATCCCGTGCTGTATGTGAGTATCGCGTGCTATATGTGAGTGTCCCGTGCTGTATGTGAGTATCCCGTACTGTATGCGAGTGTCCTATGCTGCTTACGACTGTCCCGTGCTGTATGCGAGTGTCCCGTGCTGTATGCGAGTGTCCCGTGCTGTATGTGAGTGTCCCGTGCTGTATGCGAGTATCCCGTGCTGTATGCGAGTGTCCCGTGCTGTATGCGAGTGTCCCGTGCTGTATGCGAGTGTCCCGTGCTGTATGTGAGTGTCCCGTGCTGTATGTAAGTATCCCGTGCTATATGTGAGTGTCCCGTGCTATATGTGAGTGTCCCGTGCTGTATGTGAGTATCCCGTGCTGTATGCGAGTGTCCCGTGCTGTATGCGAGTGTCCCGTGCTGTATGCGAGTGTCCCGTGCTGTATGTGTGTCCCGTGCTGTATGTGAGTGTCCCGTGCTGTATGTGTGTCCCGTGCTGTATGTGAGTGTTCCGTGCTGTATGTGTGTCCCGTGCTGTATGTGACTGTCCCGTGCTGTATGTGTGTCCCGTGTTGTATGTGACTGTCCCGTGCTGTATGTGAGTGTTCCGTGCTGTATGTGAGTGTAATGTGCTGTATGTGACTGTCCCGTGTTGTATGTGTGTCCCAAGCTGTATGTGACTGTCCCGTGCTGTATGTGAGTGTTCCGTGCTGTATGTGAGTGTCCCATGCATGCTGTATGTGAGTGTCCCATGCATGCTGTATGTGAGTGTCCCTTGCATGCTGTATGTGAGTGGCCCGTGCTGTATGTGTGTCCCGTGCTATATATGAGTGTCCCGTGCTGTATGTGAGTGTTCCGTGCTGTATGTGACTGTCCCGTGTTTTATGTGAGTATCCCGTGCTGTATGTGAGTATCCCGTGCTGTATGTGAGTATCCCGTGCTGTATGTGAGTATCCCGTGCTGTATGTGAGTATCCCGTGCTGTATGTGAGTATCCCAGGCTATATGTGAGTATCCCGTGCTGTATGTGAGTGTCGTCTCGTGCTGTATGTGAGTGTCCCGTGCTGTATGCGAGTGTCCCGTGCTGTATGCGAGTGTCGTCTCGTGCTGTATAAGAGTGTCCCGTGCTGTATGTGAGTGTCGCGTGCTGCATGCGAGTGTCCCGTGCTGTATGCGAGTGTCGCGTGCTGCATGCGAGTGTCGTCTCGTGCTGTATAAGAGTGTCCCGTGCTGTATGCGAGTGTCGTCTCGTGCTGTATAAGAGTGTCCCGTGCTATATGCGAGTGTCGTCTCGTGCTGTATGCGAGTGTCGTCTCGTGCTGTATAAGAGTGTCCCGTGCTGTATACGAGTGTCGTCTCGTGCTGTATGCGAGTAACCATATGCTGAATGTAAGTGTCCCGCGTTGTATAGGTCTTTTTCTATATCATTGTACTATCCTCCAAAATCTAAAAATGACTAATCTCTTCAGGAGGCGTGGCTCATATGGACAACCGGTAGCGACGATAAATAAACTATGCATATGAAGCATATATTTATTTGTTCTATTTGAAGAAGACAAAATACGTTTTTGTAATCCTCAACGTGGTGCTATCTGCGCAGAAAGAAGGTGTTAGCCATATTGGAGACTGGATTATAATGGGCGTAGCTCTTTGACATTTCACATATACGGTGCCCATACACAATCCGCCCATGTTTCATGGGATTATGACGTGTAATACGGACGAAGGGAAGTAAATCAAACATGTATATGCTGACACATGCACATATGAACACACGCACGCACGGATATCACGTAAACGCTTCCCAATAATAACGCTTCCCGGAATAAAATAGCAAGTTATTTTCTCAGGTTAACAACCTGGAGAATGATCGGCTGAGCATGTGCATTTGGCATGTTGGAAATATAATGTAATCATTATAATTTAATTATCTTTATGTTTATGCATGTTTCTTCCGTTTTAATTCAGTGGATTATAATTTATTATATGCCCCTGTTTGCGAGAAAATGATGCTGTTTTTATGTAACAATGAATTAGAATATCGAAGTATGTACGTGATCGGGTACGTGAATATCGAAGTATGTACGTGATCGGGTACGTGAATATCGAAGTATGTACGTGATCGTGTACGTGACTATCGAAGTATGTACGTGATCGGGTACGTGAATATCAAAGTATGTACGTGATCGGGTACGTGAATATCGAAGTATGTACGTGATCGGGTTCGTGAATATCGAAGTATGTACGTGATCGGGTACGTGAATATCGAAGTATGTACGTGATCGTGTACGTGACTATCGAAGTATGTACGTGATCGGGTACGTGAATATCGAAGTATGTACGTGATCGGGTACGTGAATATCGAAGTGTGTACGTGATCGGGTACGTGAATATCGAAGTATGTACGTGATCGTGTACGTGACTATCGAAGTATGTACGTGATCGGGTGCGGGAATATCGAAGTATGTACGTGATCGGGTACGAGAATATCGAAGCTTAGTACGCTTCAATGCAGTTTCCAGTAGTTTGATTGGATAGCTGTGCAGTAACTATATTGTGATAGCTCCGGTCTAGCCAGGGTATATAACCCTTAAAATACATACCTTTTGCGTGACTCACAATTCTTAAAAGCCGTGCATACGGTTTGACTATGAGCAATGCATCTGTACAAGACGCCTAAATACATATGGAGGTAATATTTCAACATTTTACACCATTTAAATATATCGAATTGCTGAACACACGGTAAGACTAACAGCGAAACACGATATGAAAATCTATTGAATATTTATGGGTCCTAAACCTGGACGTGCCGGTGTCACTGTAACAATCACGAATTCGTGAACTTACGTAATTGAGTGGACGGGGTATAAAATGATAAAATCATATCGATGACAATCCATTGCTCGCCCATATGGTTTACCGGCGGCGAGGGTAAATACACTGAATCATCATCATCGATGACAATCCATGAGCAGCTGAAAAAGGTGACTGAAAACATTGTTTTAAGCTGTAATAATGGTTTGTTGACATTGTATACGAGTATATCGTGTCGGCCAGGAGTGATACTCCGCTCGCATGCGGCTCGGTGAATATCATGCCTTGCAGGCACTATATACTCATGTACCATGATATAGCACCAAATAATCTAAAGGTGTGTCGGGCATATCGAAGTATGTGTGTGATAGGCTATGGGAATTTAATTTAATAATATTTTATTGCGGGAATATCGAAGCATACGTGTTATATGGTAGAGGAATGCCGAAGTATGCGTGCGCGACTATCGAAGTATGCCCGTGATAGAGAGTACGGGGATATCGATGTATGCCCGTGATAGAGAGTACGGGGATATCGATGTATGCCTGTGATAGAGTACGGGGATATCGATGTATGCCTGTGATAGAGTACGGGGATATCGATGTATGCCTGTGATAGAGTACGGGGATATCGAAGTATGCCCGTGATAGAGTACGGGGATATCGATGTATGCCTGTGATAGAGTACGGGGATATCGATGTATGCCTGTGATAGAGTACGGGGATATCGAAGTATGCCCGTGATAGAGAGTACGGGGATATCGATGTATGCCCGTGATAGAGAGTACGGGGATATCGATGTATGCCTGTGATAGAGTACGGGGATATCGATGTATGCCTGTGATAGAGTACGGGGATATCGATGTATGCCTGTGATAGAGTACGGGGATATCGATGTATGCCTGTGATAGAGTACGGGGATATCGATGTATGCCCGTGATAGAGAGTACGGGGATATCGATGTATGCCTGTGATAGAGTACGGGGATATCGATGTATGCCTGTGATAGAGTACGGGGATATCGATGTATGCCTGTGATAGAGTACGGGGATATCGATGTATGCCTGTGATAGAGTACGGGGATATCGATGTATGCCTGTGATAGAGTACGGGGATATCGATGTATGCCTGTGATAGAGTACGGGGATATCGATGTATGCCTGTGATAGAGTACGGGGATATCGAAGTATGCCTGTGATAGAGTACGGGGATATCGATGTATGCCTGTGATAGAGTACGGGGATATCGATGTATGCCTGTGATAGAGTACGGGGATATCGATGTATGCCTGTGATAGAGTACGGGGATATCGAAGTATGCCTGTGATAGAGTACGGGGATATCGATGTATGCCTGTGATAGAGTACGGGGATATCGATGTATGCCTGTGATAGAGTACGGGGATATCGATGTATGCCTGTGATAGAGTACGGGGATATCGATGTATGCCTGTGATAGAGTACGGGGATATCGAAGTATGCCTGTGATAGAGTACGGGGATATCGATGTATGCCTGTGATAGAGTACGGGGATATCGATGTATGCCTGTGATAGAGTACGGGGATATCGATGTATGCCTGTGATAGAGTACGGGGATATCGATGTATGCCTGTGATAGAGTACGGGGATATCGATGTATGCATGTGATAGAGTACGGGGATATCGATGTATGCCTGTGATAGAGTACGGGGATATCGTGTATGCCTGTGATAGAGTACGGGATATCGATGTATGCCTGTGATAGAGTACGGGGATATCGATGTATGCCTGTGATAGGGTACGGGGATATCGATGTATGCCTGTGATAGGGTACGGGGATATCGACGTATGCCTGTGATAGAGTATGAGGATATCGATGTATGCCCGTGATAGAGTACGGGAATATCGATGTATGCCTGTGATAGAGTACGGGGATATCGATGTATGCCTGTGATAGAGTATGAGGATATCGATGTATGCCCGTGATAGAGTACGGGGATATCGATGTATGCCTGTGATAGAGTACGGGGATATCGATGTATGCCCGTGATAGAGTACGGGGATATCGATGTATGCCTGTGATAGGGCACAGTAATATACAATTCACTGTCTTGGAACTCTAAAAATGACCAAAAACAAATATTTTATGAAAATTTGTAATTCCTTGTTATACTAATTGTCTAGATTTCTTTATATATATATACTTTTAAATATCTGTATCTAGACACATCTAGACTATACTGTTGTGTTATATGGGGCAATTCTAATGCATATTTAGAATATAAATTTGCTGCAAAAAACGAACTACGAGACTAATTTTTGACAGATCGATACACTCCCTTTTCCGACCCTTTCTCAACACTCAAAGGAATGATTTTTCCAGAACGGATTAGCTATCAAAAACCAGCCATAATGTTTAAAACACTCACTCTCCTAGCACCTGTCTATCTCCGAGAGTCATTCAGATTTACTTCCGTTGTTCGAATTCAAAACTTGAGATCATCCTTCAAATCTCCAACTTTACCCTCTCAAGCCAAATAGTATTTTTTAGACAGATTCTGTTCCAGCTGAATTGCTTTTTTAAAAACTTTATTTATTTTACAATGATTGCGAAGCAAGTTTTAACAACTTATATTAATCACTCTCGTTGGCGCCGATGAACACCTATATGTGGTGGTCATTCGTGTGGGAGGAAACGGGACTACCCGGAAAAAACCCACCTGTCCGATCTGGCGACCATCGTACTATCCCACATACTTCCTTGTTCGAGGATCGAACCCAGGTTGCATTGGTGAGAAGCGAGCGCGCTAACAACTGCGCTAATCGGATAGCTGAATGGCTTTCTCAGCACATGGAAGCTAGTGGATACCCTCTATGAGATTCGAACCTATATACAGCCCATGAGAGGCACGTGATTTGAAGTGAATTCGGCCACGGATGCCTCTAATGACAGATCTACACGAAGGAGTATATACAAATGTCTATTTAAAATAATGAGTTACATCGTTATTTTTTATTACCTCCCTTGGCAGATAATGTCTGATTTATCCCAAAATGTATAGGTCCTTTTAGTTGGAATCCTTTGTTTTTACTGATGTTCCCTAACCAGATGTTGCGGTATGATAAACGTGATTTTATCAAAATCGTGTTAATTAACTGGTAACTGTAAGAGACATGTCATGATATAGTAATTTAATAATTATATAAAGCGAAAGTGGAATCTAATTGCAAGCATGTTGTGCAAAGAAATCAACGATAAAAACAGAGGAAAACACTTACTAGGACCTATCTACTTGTATGGAGTATTCAGGGGTAGTATAGTAACTGACTGATGTCTCTCATTACCAAAACAAATGCATTTAAATCCATGTATACTATGCACAATAAAATACAGTTCATTATGAAACACAATTATTTCAAAAGCAACCTATTCACACTGATTCGTAAACAGAGACAAAATATGTTGGAATATTACATGATAACTCATCCTACTTTATGTAAAGTTAATTAACCGCAGATGAAACCTTAATTGATTCAGAGTTTTAATATGAAGAGATACAACAGATGTCTAGAAACCGGAGGAAATAAATTCCTCACAGTTCCCCGTGCACCGATAACCCACGGTAACGCCGGGTTTATGGGAATGATTTCCCCGGTTGATTTGTTGTATAAACAGAGTGCTGTAGTTTGAATTGTATATTTATTCGTTTTGATGAATTGTGAAAACATGGTGCATAGTTATGAGCATTCTGTATGAATATACTGTACACACGAACTAGAGGTCAACATCAGGTTTAGTTTAATACGTTGTTCTGTATGAATATACTGTACGCCCGAACTAGAGGTCAACACCAGGCTTAGTTTAATACATTGTTCTGTATGAATATACTGTACACACGAACTAGAGGTCAACAGCAGGCTTAGTTTAATACATTGTTCTGTATGAATATACTGTACGCCCGAACTAGAGGTCAACATCAGGCTTAGTTTAATACATTGTTCTGTATGAATATACTGTACACACGAACTAGAGGTCAACAGCAGGCTTAGTTTAATACATTGTTCTGTATGAATATACTGTACACACGAACTAGAGGTCAACAGCAGGCTTAGTTTAATACATTGTTCTGTATGAATATACTGTACGCCCGGACTAGAGGTCAACATCAGGCTTAGTTTAATACATTGTTCTGTATGAATATACTGTACGCCCGAACTAGAGGTCAACACCAGGCTTAGTTTAATACATTGTTCTGTATGAATATACTGTACACACGAACTAGAGGTCAACAGCAGGCTTAGTTTAATACATTGTTCTGTATGAATATACTGTACGCCCGAACTAGAGGTCAACATCAGGCTTAGTTTAATACATTGTTCTGTATGAATATACTGTACGCCCGAACTAGAGGTCAACAGCAGGCTTAGTTTAATACATTGTTCTGTATGAATATACTGTACGCCCGAACTAGAGGTCAACATCAGGCTTAGTTTAATACATTGTTCTGTATGAATATACTGTACACACGAACTAGAGGTCAACATCAGGCTTAGTTTAATACGTTGTTCTGTATGAATATACTGTACGCCCGAACTAGAGGTCAACATCAGGCTTAGTTTAATACATTGTTCTGTATGAATATACTGTACGCCCGAACTAGAGGTCAACAGCAGGCTTAGTTTAATACATTGTTCTGTATGAATATACTGTACGCCCGAACTAGAGGTCAACATCAGGCTTAGTTTAATACATTGTTCTGTATGAATATACTGTACACACGAACTAGAGGTCAACATCAGGCTTAGTTTAATACGTTGTTCTGCATGAATATACTGTACGCCCGAACTAGAGGTCAACATCAGGCTTAGTTTAATACATTGTTCTGTATGAATATACTGTACACACGAACTAGAGGTCAACATCAGGCTTAGTTTAATACATTGTTCTGTATGAATATACTGTATACACGAACTAGAGGTCAACATCAGGCTTAGTTTAATACATTGTTCTGTATGAATATACTGTACACACGAACTAGAGGTCAACATCAGGCTTAGTTTAATACGTTGACATATACACGGTAGACGAGTGGAACGGCTCGAACATGGGTGGCCTTCTTCAACATCATTTCCAAGGGTAACACCAAGAGCTGGAATACAAATACGTTCCCAATCCAACACCATACATGTCAATGGCATAGCCACAAGCTGCACGTTCCAGTGAATTCAGTATAAAAACAGTATAAACTTTATTTAATTTGCCATGATTGAGAAACAAGGTTTAAATAACTAATATTAATCACTCACGTTGGCGCGGGTGGAATTTCATTCGTGTGGGAGGAAACCGGAGTACTCGGGGAAAACGCACCTGTCCGATTATTGGCGATCACCGTGTCATCTCTCACATAGTTCCCAGTGCGAGGATCAAACCGGGGTTGCATTGGCGAGAAGCGAGCGTGCTACCCATTCCGCTAATCGCACGATCAATTCAGTATAAATAATAAATATCGAAAGATGTACAAGATACATGGTTTCCGCCAAAGTTTAATGGTCAACGGTACCCAAATATATTGACATATGAAATTATTTAAACTAGCTTAGTTTCCAGAACTGTCACAAGCGATTTACATCTTAACTACAGACAGTGTACTTCCCCTTTATTTGTGCGTTTTGCCAATCGGCCATGATCCGAAAGTGACATAAGTACCTGTGGTATAATTTAATTATCTTCAGATGCCAATTCTCTGTGGAATATAAATACAGTTATATACACACGGTTTTATTGTTTCTCGAGAAAGATGGATGGCATATTTTCCAGACAATATTTATAGGAAGAAAAGTGGCCGGTTTGTCTGGCTATGTTAATATCCTGCACAATTCGTCGAAGTTGTCCGCCGTTTAATCATATTTTATTGCTCGATTCGTTTTACATATTCATGTGAATACAAAACACGACATATTATAGAAAGGCAAACGGATCTGGCCACACGTTCTAGCAACATTGGTTACGGCCCTTCCTGGTGGAGTGTATGATGGGGTTTAAAACACTTTAAATACTGAATATATTTCTATCTCCGTAAATTTAATTAAAATGTAGTCAGAACTGCTACATGCTGTGTCGGAAACTGCAGTACTTGGAACGTGATCCACTGCAAGTCAAGTGCATAGTAGCAATTTTCCTGAGTTTTAAATGGATAATCAGACAATAACGATATAAGATCCTCCGGGGATCCTCCTTGGTGTAATGGATTCCGTGTCAGCTCGATAACCAATGGATTGCTATAGTCCCAGTCCCGTGTCACCTAATTTTGTTACACACGCAAGAACAACCACATGTCACTAAAAGTCCACATTGCCTCCTTTGTCTATCGTGGTTGAGTGGTTACGGTCGTTGACTTCAAATCACTTGCCCCTTATCGCTGTGGGTTCGAATCCCATTGTTCGAACGGGTACCTGGGTCGTCCTCCACCGATACTAGCAGGCGAGTCGACATATGACCTAAGTTGTTGGTTCGACTTTAAAACGCACGAACAAACACTCTCCCTCGTGGCGATACATTCCAACAGGTTTCTAGAGCGATTAAACAAATATTCTTACGAACTTGTTTGGCAATCGAGCTAAGCTAAATTTGTATAAATGCTTAATTATATATATATATGTGTGTGTTATTTTTCTACATCAGATCATACATAACAGAAAGTGTTCAGCCAACATTGTTAATTTAGTTTGAAGTGGAGGGGGGGGGGTAGTAATTAATGTTGATATAACTTGTAGCCCAACCCATTTGCTTTTTACCCACTACTGATTTAATTTCTCAAACTGTTTTGCACGTATTTCATTGTGGGCATAATTGTAATGTAATGTATGAAAAAATAAAATAAAATATTATTTACAAAAAACCCATCGCAATTTAATAATCACTGAAGCTTTATTGAAGACAGTTAATTCCCACAATTCAACCAGCAGTCCATTACAATTTGAAACCTTCTCACCCACTCCTTGAATCACTTAACACTTGAATAAACAAATATCTAAGCTAATATATATATATAACTTGTCAGATGTATGGATACATAACGACGGATAATGTTTGGTAATAAAGGATATCTGTGTTTTATTTTGTTGATGAAAATGTGTGTGTGTTTTACGTTTATTTATCGTCGCTACCGGTTACCCATATGAGCGACGCCTCCTGAAGAGATTAGTCATTTTAGATTTTGGAGGATAGTGCAATGATACAGACAGAGACCCATTCCAGAGTCTCCTCTGGTTCTTTTACGTGCACGATGTACAGCACCCACACGAGACCCCCGGTTTAAAGTGCCATCTGAAAGACAGTTAATTTTATTAGGGTCAGAAGGGGGATCGAACTTGCGATCCCTGGATTACCAGTCCAACGTGTTAACCACTGGACTACAGATCCGTCTGTGTGATGAAAATTGAATCAGTTCAAATGAAATGTTCACATTAAATATTATAAATAAATGGTGGTCTGGTTATCGCTACGACTGGCGTGATATAACAGGTCGCCTGTGGATGGTTGAGGCGCCATATTATTTCAGAAGTGTATAGATTTCTACATGAATTCACAGATAGCATATTTTGTAATAGCTTCAAGTAACAGATATATGATATTATCATTAAGAGAGTTTTGCATCTGAAAAAGAAATCGCATAGAACACGCGCATGACCCTCAAGGAAAAGAACATACAGTTGTATGGTGCTTGCAAAATATAACAACGCATAGGCAATAACATTAAACACAGCATAAAATATAACCATCAAGAATTGTCTATAATATAAACTGACATCAACTATACACTTGCCTTAGAGGTAACAGTTGTATCCTCTTAGAAAAGAAAATTTGATATAAAAATATATGAAATATTTGGTAAATCACAGGAACTTGAAATTTTATCCATAAGCCACCTCTATCCTAGGACACCCCCTCTATTAAAAAAAATAATTTCATGTTCCTGTGGGTAAATTAGTGCAATGTGTGAAGAATTATTTTCTTCACTCATGCTAGTAAAATCCATAATTTTAAAACATTTGAAGCGAAAAAGTAACGCTCAATATAAAAGTACACAGTTTCTTTATCAGTTTATGGTGTATATAGTGGAACATGGGATTGAATGGTGAGCTTGTCAACCTCCTCAGTTAGGAACGGGGCTATTGTTTATGGCTGCGTGTGTCTGTGTGTTAGTTGGATAGTTCAAAAAGTGGTGGATGAATTTTGATGAAACTTTGTGGATATAACAAGGGTTGATCCAGGAGGAAGTGGTCCGAATCGGTTACGGCATGTGGTCATGGCGGTCAAACCAAGCGGTGGTTTGCATCTCTCAGAAAGCTGGAATAATTATATATCCCCTTGTAATTTTAATAGTATTAGAAGATATATATTCCCTACGTGGTATAACAGGTGAAAGATAGGGCTGTAATAGCAAGCAGTTTGGCAGCACGTCAAAACATAGTGACGTTAAACAGTAAAGAAAATTCACATAATTTAGACACAAAAAACAAGTACTTGCGCTAGACGTGTTTTATGCGATATGATCACAGTTATAATGGTAAAAATACTCCCTCGACATTCTGTTCATCTTCAAATTATATTATGATTGCAAGCGTTTGGTAAGCGCTTGGCAACCAATTGCGCAATCTTGATACCAGGTTATTAATCATAGAGTACACGTGTAGAATGTGTTGGTACAAATACTCGTACGGAATGACACTCTACTGCGATGTTATTTCAAGTTGAGAATCACTGTAAAATAAACACTTTAGTGCTATATTTATGTATTATTATTATATTATTACTATTATTATTATTAGTTTATACAAATTAATTTTAGCTCGATTGCGAAACAAGTTCTTACAACTTATATTAATCACTCTCGAGACCTCATTCCTCATGGAATCCATCGCCACGAGGGAGAGAGAAGAGGCAACGTGGAATTTAAATACCTTGCCTAAGGGCACAATCGTAACGGCTCCAGCGGGGTTCGAACTCACTACCTTTCGCACCTGAAGCGAACGCACATCCACTGTGCTATCACGGACTTCCACATATTATTATTATTATTACTATTATTATTATTACTATTATTATTATTATTATTATTACTATTATTATTATTACTATTATTATTATTATTACTATTATTATTATTATTATTATTATTATTATTATTATTATTACTATTATTATTATTATTATTATTATTATTTTACTATATTATTATTATTATTATTTATTATTACTATTATTATTACTATTATTATTATTATTATTATATTACTATTCTATTATTATTATTATTATTTACTATTATTATTATTATTATATTATTATTATTATTATTATTATTATTACTATTATTATTATTATTATATTATTATTATTATTATTATTACTACTATTATTATTACTATTATTATTATTACTATTATTATTATTACTATTATTATTATTACTATTATTATTATTATTATTATTAAAGTAAACATATATTACATATCTACAATTAATAGAACGATCCGTGACGTGTACTATGCTTTTAGTATACAACGTGCATTTACTTTTTTCTCGTGTATGTCATTGTATATAAAACAATATATTCGTGGAAGTCGTGATGGTGCAGTGGATGCGCGTTCGCTTCAGGTGCGAAAGGTCTGGAGTTCGAGCCCCGCTGGAGCCGTTACGATTGTGTCCTTAGGCAAGGCATTTAAATTCCACGTTGCCTCTTCTCTCCCTCGTGGCGATGGATTCCATCAGGAATGAGGTCTCGAGAGTGATTTATATAAGTTGAAAGAACTTGTTTCGCAATCGAGCTAAAATAAATTTGTATAAACAATAAACAATATATATACACGTATTATATACAGCGATGAAATTTCCATAACGAATAAAAATTGAAACAACGCAAAGAGTCCATAGATTCTCCAAATCATGACAAGGGCGTGTTGCTTTTTTGTGCTGATAACATTTTAAAGAGCCAAACGTGGATTTCACTGCAACATATCTGAAACAGAGTACTGGATTCACGAGGAATTAGCGTCTTATGAAATCTTGAAACATCAATTTGTCCCGCCCAATCTGTACTTGAAGATCTGAAATGTTAGAGTCTGAGAATTTCCCGATATTACTCAGGAATGAAGGACATTATATTCCGAATTACGTTACTCAAAGCCAAAAAAAATAACTTCTCCAATATTATTTTATGTAGATTTATTCCTCAAACATCTTGCACGGTAGCATCTGTGACGCCATACATTTAATGACGTCATTAATATAACGTGAACAAATCGGTACAAGCTTTAAATGTGTTCAACAGGGTGCATTGCGCTGAAATAACCCTGAAATGTCACACACATAACGGTAACAGAATAATTTATAAAATAAAAATGTATAATAGATTCGTTTAAAAAACACTAATTATTGATCATATAAATAATTGTGCTCATTCTACTGGAATTAATATTAAAAGCAACACGCACTAGAGGATACCACTATATATATATATACTACTACAGTCAAACCTATGATAGTGGTCACCTTTATTAAGCAGCCAACCTGCATTAACCAGCCACTTTCCAGATCTCCAATATGTCAATTTGCTATATATTTGACCTCTGCTAAGCAGCCACTTTATGTGATTCCATTGGCTGGCTGCTTACGGCAGGTTTGACTGTATATCGTATATAATGCAATGGTCTTGTTAACACGTTGGACTGATAATCCAGAGATCGCAAGTTCGATCCCCCGTCTGACCCTAAAAAAAAGGTCTTTCAGATGGGACGCTAAACCGAGGTCTCGTGTCGGTGCTGTACATCGTGCACGTAAGAGAACAAGAGGAGACTCTGGAATGGGTCTCTGTCTGTATCATTGCACTATCCTCCAAAATCTAAAATGACTAATCTCGTCAGGAGGCGTCGCTCATATGGGCAACCGGTAGCGACGATAAATAAACGTAAAAACACATATAATACAACACTCACACCTGTATTTGACGCAAGAATAAATTTCTGATTCCATATGACCTTGATTTGACCTTGAATTTGACCTCAAATTTATAGGGTATGACTAATTTGAAAGGTCATTTGAGGTTGCTCCATTGAAACTATAAAGGTCTTTTCATGCGCTTTTCTTCTTCACGTGAAAAGATAAAACTATGATACATATAATTATAGTTTACATAGTAACCGTATTAGGACGCCATTTACATGTTATATTGATGATGTTGTAACTAAATATACAAAAGGGAGGCAACTTACCAATAGTAATTTCACAAAACATAGAGCATTTGTAGTCATATCTTCAACGTTTGTCAAAACACTTAGTATTGAACAGTGGAAAAAACACAATAATCACGAAACTCGATTGCGAAACACGATTTTACAACATTAGTTGCATCGCTCTAGAGAAGTGACGATGCGAATTTATAATAATAATAATAATAATAATAATAATAAAGACTGTATTTAACGAGAGAACTTATTTGAACAATTAAGTCAATCTACCATGAGGCCCTCAACCTGAAGAACACCACCACCACCACCACCACCACCGTGGTTCTGGCGTGACTCGAACTCGCAACATCTCAGTTACGGGGCGGGTAACATATCCACTACACCACCCAAGGGGGTTTTGAGTTCTGCATAGTAGCAATATCAGAAACGTATACCTCTAAATAAACAAGAATATACAGTTACCAGGATACGCACCTGCACTGTTTCACCTGCGAGCTGTTGTAAGTTATGCGTATTGCTAGAATACAGTATCCGTGAGTGACAGCTACCAATGACGGTGCAATTAAACAGCATCACATCAAGAGGTCTACCGGTGCCATATAACAATAACCTCTCATAAGAACAAACATATCTACCAAAACAACAAGCGTTTCGACAGTTCTCTCTCTGCGAACGTCAGACCTTGTGATGTAGAGGAATCGGGTTTTTTATTTGTTTAATCTATTTACAACGCTGTTCATTACTTTTGCAAGACGCTCAGTATTTCTTCAACACGTTGTATGTGTTTGGCCTTTCTGTGACCACGGGCCTGTTTGGTCTATTCGTTTTCATTGGGTCCATTGTTACTGTATATGTTGACCAATATAGTTACGTTTCTATGGGACGCCGTTTTTGCTATTTATTCGTTGTTTATGGATATCAATAATTCAAGTTTTGGATATCCATAAATACTGAATAAATAGCAAACGGGCGACTCATACTTTATTTAATACTCAGTCTAAAACATGTTATGGCCGGACGTACATGACGTCACAAAATGCACGTGCAATGAATAATTAGAGAAGCGACGTGTGCGTGCAGAACGAGAACGTCGGAGCGTCGTGCATATTGACAGGCGGTGGATATAGTTTGCCTGGTCAGTCATATATATATATTTTAACACCGAAACCATTAATTGAGCAGTAATAAAAAATCTGAATTGATACACTAATTCCAATAGTTTAATTAAAGGTGGTTGATGCAATAAATTCGTTATTGAGTTTGCTGCTGACCCTTCACAGCGCTATGTGGGGCCAGTGTAATCTATAAGGGGTTCGGCTAACGCCTCAAACCATAGACGGATCTGTAGTCCAGTGGTAACACGTTGGACTGGTAATCCAGGGATCGCAGGTTCGATCCCCCGTCTGATCTTATTAAAATTAACAGTCTTTCAGATGGGACTTTAAACCGAGGTCTCGTGTCGGTGCTTTACATCGTGCGTGAAAAAACCCAGAGGAGACACTGGAATGAGTCCAAAACTCTAAAATGACTAATCTATTCAGGAGGCGTCGCTCATATGAGTAACCGGTAGCGACAATAAATAAACGTAAAACACACACTCAAACCATATAGTTTACTGACCCCACATAACTCTGTGGAGGGTCAGTAGCTAACTCTGTGGAGGGTCAGTAGCTAACTATGTGGAGGGTCAGTAGCTAACTATGTGGATGGTCAGTAGCTAACTATGTGGAGGGTCAGTAGCTAACTCTGTGGAGGGTCAGTAGCTAACTATGTGGAGGGTCAGTAGCTAACTCTGTGGAGGGTCAGTAGCTAACTCTGTGGAGGGTCAGTAGCTAACTATGTGGAGGGTCAGTAGCTAACTCTGTGGATGGTCAGTAGCTAACTCTGTGGAGGGTCAGTAGCTAACATGGAGGGTCAGTAACTAACTCTGTGGAGGGTCAGTAGCCGCTAACTCTGTGGAGGGTCAGTAGCTAACTCTGTGGAGGGTCAGTAGCTAACTCTGTGGAGGGTCAGTAGCTAACTCTATGGAGGGTCAGTAGCTAACTCTGTGGAGGGTCAGTAGCTACTCTGTGGAGGGTCAGTAGCTAACTCTGTGGAGGGTCGTAGCTAACTCTGTGGAGGGTCAGTAGCTAACTCTGTGGAGGGTCAGTAGCTAACTCTGTGGAGGGTCAGTAGCTAACTCTGTGGAGGGTCAGTAGCTAACTCTGTGGAGGGTCAGTAGCTAACTCTGTGGAGGGTCAGTAGCTAACTCTGTGGAGGGTCAGTAGCTAACTCTGTGGAGGGTCAGTAGCTAACTCTGTGGAGGGTCAGTAGCTAACTCTGTGGAGGGTCAGTAGCTAACTATGTAGAGGGTCAGTAGCTAACTCTGTGGAGGGTCAGTAGCTAACTCTGTAGAGGGTCAGTAGCTAACTCTGTAGAGGGTCAGTAGCTAACTCTGTGGAGGGTCAGTAGCTAACTCTGTGGAGGGTCAGTAGCTAACTCTGTGGAGGGTCAGTAGCTAACTCTGTGGAGGGTCAGTAGCTAACTCTGTGGAGGGTCAGTAGCTAACTCTGTGGAGGGTCAGTAGCTAACTCTGTGGAGGGTCAGTAGCTAACTCTTGAGGGTCATAGCTAACTCTGTGGAGGGTCAGTAGCTAACTCTGTGGAGGGTCAGTAGCTAACTCTGTGGAGGGTCAGTAGCTAACTCTGTGGAGGGTCTGTAGCTAACTCTGTGGAGGGTCAGTAGCTAACTCTGTGGAGGGTCAGTAGCTAACTCTGTGGAGGGTCAGTAGCTAACTCTGTGGAGGGTCAGTAGCTAACTCTGTGGAGGGTCAGTAGCTAACTCTGTGGAGGGTCAGTAGCAAACTATCTAACAGGATAATGTTTCCAAGAGGATTCAGCAACGTGTGATCTGTATACCCTTATAGAGTACATGTTTATAGTCGGAATATTACCTGCAGAATAGCCTGGGTTCTAGTATGCCAATTTTTCACTAATTTACTTCTGGCAAAATGACAGTTGATATTATCAGAAACTCAATACGGCCCAATTAATGGTCTCGGTGTTAAAATATATTTATATGACTGACCAGGCAAAATATATCAACGCCTGTTCCCAGGCTACATGCAGAACGCGGGAAACGCATCCATTCTAAATTCGAATGTTTATATTATCTGAAACCATAATGATAATTTGGCAATATTTCAATAATCGACACGACATCTTTACAACTATACTATATATATACACGGTTCCAGGAACATTGCTTAGAATGTTTACAGATAGGCACAGCCTTCCTATAAGATTCGTTACAAAAAAACAGTACTATCTGAGTCATAAACGTCATAGTAACGGGGTTTATCCTACACTTACGCAATGAGATATGAGTTGAAATGATAAAACACTTTTGATTTTGCATGTAATAAAAACTCGCATTATGTCGGCTATAAAAGCTGACGCAACATGGAAGAATAGAGGATTTTTATTGTTTCAGTGAAGTATGTGCGCATGTTGTTGGTTATCCATAAAAGAGACCATGTGTTAAAAGCTGATAAAATATACAGCCACACACTCAGAGATAAAATTAATATTGCTAAACTGTATATTTGGGCCACATTAGATTCACTTAGTCCGATGGGACACATAGTTTATACAAATTTCGTTTATCTCCATTACAACGGTTCCTGCAGCAGAAGTCTAATTGCTCTCGAGACCTCATTCCTGATGGAACGCTCTCGAGACCTCATTCCTGGTGGAACGCTCTCGAGACCTCATTCCTGATGGAACGCTCTCGAGACATCATTCCTGATGGAACGCTCTCGAGACCCCATTCCTGACGGAACGCTCTCGAGACCTCATTCCTGATAGAACGCTCTCGAGACCCCATTCCTGATGGAACGCTCTCGAGACCTCATTCCCGATGGAACGCTCTCGAGACCTCATTCCTGATGGAACGCTCTCGAGACCCCATTCCTGATGGAACGCTCTCGAGACCTCATTCCCGATGGAACGCTCTCGAGACCTCATTCCTGATGGAACGCTCTCGAGACCTCATTCCTCATGGAACGCTATCAAGACCTCATTCCGGAAGGAATCCATTGCCATGAGGGAAATATACGAGGTCATGTGAATATATATGTCCTATCTAAGGACACTCGATTAGCTGTCCGATTAGCGCAGTGGTTAGCGCGCTCGCTTCTCACCAATGCATCCCGGGTTCGATCCTTGGACCGGGAAGTATGTGAGATGGTACGGTGGTCACCAGATCGGACATGTGGGTTTTCTCCGGGTACTCCGGTTTCCTCCCACACGAATGACCACATTTACGCTTTCATCCGCGCCAACGAGAGTGATTAATATAAGTTGTTAGAACTTGCTTCGCAATCGTTGTAAAATATATCAAGTTTAAAATAAGGCCACTCGAACTCCCCTCCCATGTGTTGCTGGGGCTCGAACTCCCCTCCCATATGTTGCTGGGGCTCGAATTCCCCTCCCATATGTTGCTGGGGCTCGATCTCCCGTCCCATATTTTGCTGGGGCTCGATCTCCCCTCCCATATGTTGCTGGGGCTCGATCTCCCCTCCCACATGTTGCTGGGGCTCGATCTCCCCTCCCACATGTTGCTGGGGCTCGATCTCCCCTCCCACATGCTGATGGGGCTCGAACTCCCCTCCCATATGTTACTGGTGCTCGATCTCCCCTCCCATATGTTGCTGGGGCTCGAACTCCCCTCCCACATGCTGATGGGGCTCGAACTCCCCCCAACATGTTGCTAGGGCTCGAACTCACCTCCCATATGTTGCTGGGGCTCGAACTTCTATCCCATATGTTACTGGGGCTCGAACTCCCCTCCCATATGTTACTGGGGCTCGATCTCCCCTCCCACATGTTGCTGGGGCTCGAACTCCCCTCCCACATGTTGATGGGGCTCGAACTCTCTTCCCACATGTTGCTGGGGCTCGAACTCCCCTCCCACATGTTGCTGGGGCTCGAACTCTCTTCCCACATGTTGCTGGGGCTCGATCTCCCCTCCCACATGTTGCTGGGGCTCGATCTCCCCTCCCACATGCTGATGGGGCTCGAACTCCCCTCCCATATGTTACTGGTGCTCGATCTCCCCTCCCATATGTTGCTGGGGCTCGAACTCCCCTCCCACATGCTGATGGGGCTCGAACTCCCCCCAACATGTTGCTAGGGCTCGAACTCACCTCCCATATGTTGCTGGGGTTCGAACTTCTATCCCATATGTTACTGGGGCTCGAACTCCCCTCCCATATGTTACTGGGGCTCGATCTCCCCTCCCACATGTTGCTGGGGCTCGAACTCCCCTCCCACATGTTGATGGGGCTCGAACTCTCTTCCCACATGTTGCTGGGGCTCGAACTCCCCTCCCACATGTTGCTGGGGCTCGAACTCTCTTCCCACATGTTGCTGGGGCTCGAACTCCCATCCCACATGTTGATGGGGCTCGAACTCTCTTCCCACATGTTGCTGGGGCTCGAACTCTCTTCCCACATGTTGCTGTGGCTCGAAATCCCCTCCCATATGTTGTGTGGCTCGAACTCCCCGCCCATATGTTGGGGGCTTGAACTCCCTCACATATGTTGGGGGCTCGAACTCCCCCTCACATATGTTGCTGGAGCTCGAACTCCTCTCACATGTTGGAGGCTCGAACTCTCCTCCCATATGTTGGAGGCTCGAGCTCCCCTCCCATATGCTACAATACTAAACAGTATCCATTGCGCAACTGCGACTCTACAAAAGTGTTATTAATGTCGTAATCAATTGTAAAACTTCATTTTAGTTGTGTAATTTCCCCTTCCAAATCGTTGCTACCAGTTGCCGACATGTGCAACGCTACCCGAGGAGTTTAGATTAAGGAGGCTATTGCAATGATGCCGACAAGAGCCCCATTCCAAAGGCGTATCTGGTTGTTTTACGTGCGCGATGTAAACACCGTCATGAAACTTCTGTGTGGATCTCTATCTACAGATAACTTTTTAAAACACAATTGGCATACTTAAATTCAAATTTAACACTGCATTCTCCTTTTTCAGATGAACAATTCCAGTCACGTGGTTACAACTCCACCACGAGCAACAAAGATGAATCACGTGGCCACACCTCCAAACCTAAAGGCTAACCAATTACAAATCAGCTCAGAGAAACAAATGAACAAATCAGAGACGTTCCCGGGCTTGCAGCCAATTAAACCACCCCCATCGCCGTCACGTGACAGTAGAAGTTCATTTGTTTCTGACCAATCAAATCCATCAGAAGAATTCACGTGGAGTGCATTCACGCCAATGTCACAAGAAGTATTCGAAAATGCGTATACACGACATAAATACTTTTATAAATTCAGTGACAAAGTTTTGAAACAAGGTACTAAGATGAAGGCCAATGTATGGGATGTTTCGGGAAAACCAGGTGAAACAATGACCTACGAACAGCTCTTACAAGGTAAGGATTACTTCGCACAGAAGTGTTAGTAGATTGTTAGATTCTATATGTACATTTAATGCGGACGTCCCATATTCCCAGCAACGTTATATTTCGTATGGATGCACATGAAAGATATTATTAATTCATTGAGTCTTTTATAACGACTGGCTATGTGTGATGTGTGTTTGTGGTGCGCATGTACAATCAAAATAAACAATGCTGAATGCATTTTTGCTGACCTTAACACTGTTGAGGAAACAAGATCATGTGACGTTGGTGTGTGTTGGAGCAACCATAACACATGCATGGTATTTCACTCCTAAATCTGATGAAAACCCCTCCGGTCGGGAGGTACTTCTGTGATCTGATTTGTATATAATATATACTATAAATGCATCATATTCTAGACTGAATGGGCAGTAAAATGTGCCGTATCTCTGTACCGAACTATCAGGGAGAGGGGTTGTGGTACTCGAGCAGCTATGGCCCGGTGGTTAGCTAACCCTTGCACCACCGGGAACATAGTTACTAGTATGGTGACTGTTACCGGATGTAAAGACAGTTTGGATTTGTTGTACTATATATAGTCCAGCAGCCAACTAGCTTACCCTGGAAGTGGAGTATATACAATGTTTTTTGATTGATTTGGGTCACTGAGACCATAAATATTAAAAATCCGCTTGATGACACCCTGTCACCTTTGGGCATTTTTTCTAATTTGCATAAAACCAAGATTGTCGCCAGTGTTCTATTGAATACACTATAATTAAGAAATATCGGCTTCTAGAATGGATATTTAAACAATCTAATATGTTTTAACAGGGCTTTAAGACATTAGGAACCAAATGGAATCATTTTTATTATGATTCGACAACTCCTTCATTTGCATAAATCCAAGATGGCCGCCGTCAAGCCTCTCGGGAGACCGGTTTGATGTCACCACGTTATCTATTTTTTCTTTAACTCAGTGACCTAAATCAACCAAACATGTGGTACTGCGTCTTGGCGGCATGCATATGCTAATGAGCTTTGTTGGGGCAGTTGGACGCTTGATGGCAGAACGTGGACTCGCAGAGGTCATAAATGAAGCGTTTTCGGGGGTTGCAAAAATGTTGTCTGGAAAGAAGTTCCCACAGAATGTGCACATTCGAAGCAAGCTGGTTGAAGACATTGCCCGTATGAGTGACCCAGATCATGAAGCATGACAGGACACCCACAAAGAGGAGCAGAAATTAAGGATTGCAGCAGACGCAGCTGACAGGGCAACCATTCGTCAGAAGTTAGATCGGAGCATCGATCCTCTGTCCACCAGCAATGAAGCAGACAAGATAGTGAACATTGCCAGTGGTTGAGTGGCACCTGTTTCAGTGAACGTTGATAAGACTGTGACCATTGGTACCAAAGAAATGGATGAATTCGAGGGTGCTTGGCCAGATGGCTTCTACAATCCCATTTCAAAGAAGACGGTGACAATGCAAGTAACAAAAAAGCATGTGAATATTGGTACAGCAAAGTTGTTCAATACCACTCTTCTCTTTTCACGAGTCATATGACTCCAGACTAGCTGTCGTGACAATAGACATCAAGACATTACTATCGTATGAGCTATCTCCGGTGCCTACATCGATATTCAACGACTCGGGTGACATGAGAACCGGAAAGGCTAAGGCACAGTTAAAGAAGCAACTACAAATTGAGATGTCATCAAGGAACGTATCACCCAAAGTCGACTGTAGGGTGCTAGGTGGTTCCGCTGTCCTCTAGGTGATACACTGGCCAGCGAATGGGACAGTCTGCGACTTTGGTGTGAACTTCAAACAGTACATCCAACATAAACTTACTTCTAGCGATGTCTATCTCGTGTTCGACAGGTACCAGGATGTCAGTACCAAGAGTACGACCAGATGCAATAGACAACAGAAGCAAGCAGAGTACATCGACTGGCTCTAGATACACCTCTACCCCCACAGAAAGTAATTCATCATGGGACTCGTACAAGTAACACAATCATAACTCTACTGGGAACAAGTGAAGTCTAGGGATGTGATTGCTCCCAGATCGAGTCTAATCGCACTGAATCATGCACGCTAAATATATTTCTTTGTAGTATAAAACATGATGGTTTACCATACCTTGTGCCAAATATATATCATGCTAGAGCATGCATTTTCTCAATGACAAACGGCTCGTGTTTATATTTGTCATGTATGAAGTAGGTCTGTTGTTAATGTTCCATATCGTCTCTCATATCTATACCACAATGCAGTAGCATTGGAACAATTACTGTATATCTAGTGCCAGTCAGAAGTACGGACTTGCCAATTACTAGAAATCTACAAGTAGCAGTGTGCTATCTCTCGCCTGTAGATACCTCCCCAAATACATTAATTGTTTATTATCGTCTGTGCATTCTATGGTGTACTGTGTGTTTGTTTTTATATCTAAGATCTGAACACTGATTAACAACAACCCATTGTGTTCAATGGTGCCTAGAACTCGTAAACAACAACCCATTGTGTTCAAGGGTGCCTAAAACTCGTAAACAACAACCCATTGTGTTCAAGGGTGCCTAGAACTCGTAACCAACAACCCATTGTGTTCAAGGGTACCTAGAGCTCCCATTGTGTTCAAGGGTGCCTAGAACTCGTAAACAACAACCCATTGTGTTCAGGGGTGCCTAGAACTAGTAAACAACAACCCATTGTGTTCGAGGGTGCATACAACTCGTAAACAACAACCCATTGTGTTCAAGGGTGCCTAGAACTCGTAAACAACAACCCATTGTGTTCAAGGGTACCTAGAGCTCGTAAACAACAACCCATTGTGTTCAAGGGTGCCTAAAACTCGTAAACAATTACCCATTGTGTTCAAGGGTGCCTAGAACTCGTAAACAACAACCCATTGTGTTCAAGGGTGCCTAGAACTCGTAAAGCCCAATTAGGCATGTTACTTACAATGTGTTGTACACTGCTGAATAATGATAAATCACGTGTAATGCCTCAACTGTTCATTGCTCCAGTTTGTATTCAAATATTAAGTACAGTTTCTAAACTCTGCCTACAAATTAACTTGTCTACTTGTAAATTAGACCGCTTCCGTGGTCGAGTGGTTAAGGTAGGTGACTTGTATTATCACTGGTGATCACTGGTTCGAGCCCTGTTCAGACCATGTCAGTTTATATGAAATTGTTGGCAGTTTCTTATGGTTGTTGGTGCACCAAGTACTGGTTAACCGCTGGAACCTGCCCATGAAAGGAGTTGTTAGGTAAATTGTAAATTACCTCCATTTATGGAATATTTCTTTAACTGGTGGTTTACTCTAATGAACAGCCTTGCAGATGGGACTTCAACCCGAGGTCTCGTGTCGGTGCTGTACACCGTGCACGTAAAAGAACCAGAGGAGACTCTGGAATGGGTCTCTGACTGTATTATAGCATCCCCCAAACATTTAAAATGAATAATCTCTTCAGGAGGCGTCGTTCCTATGGGCAACCGGTACCAACGATAACTTAACGTAAGACACACATGGTGGTTTACTATAGAATATTATAATGCTAGCACTTGGATAAAGGTATATGAACGATGTAGTTTTATTTTTTCAAAGTGAAGAAAGGAACGCATATGGTCAGTTTAAGTCTCAATGCGGACAAAAGAGAACATGCGAACATGCTTATGCATGTTTGTCATGCCTGTAACCGCTATACGTGTGCTTCCCAAAAGCCGTGGTTCAAACTCACTCACGTATCTGTATAACACATTAACACAACACAGTCTCGTTCCAGAACCAATGTAAACCAAACACAATATTCATATTATTGTGGAAGTCATTTTGCTTTGTATATGAGACAGTGTTGAGTCACAATTACGGCATTGTACCAAAGTATACATACATACTAAGAGCAAAATGCCTTTAAACCTTTTACATAAATAAATTATTTAAATTATTCAGAGAAAGCTTAGGATACCGTGATATGTATTGGAAGGCCAACTGTCGAATGACCATGATGTACAGGGTAGAATTCTTTCAATCGCAAGCGTAATGATAAAACAAACACATTAAATTATCTTGCCAATGTAAATATGATACTGTAAGGTATACAAACCATCACCATGAATTTCTGCAGTCTCATTGTAATCTACTATTTGACATTTACATTATATACATAATCATGACAAAGCAAAGAAAAAGCAAATTGGGTTGGACAACAAATTTTAACAACATTAGGAAACTGCTCTCCCCATCGCCACTATCCAGTACAGACGCTTGGAATGTACTCACTAGCCACCAACCTCTATACTAGGACCCAGATATATATGTTTTATAGATGGCGCGTGGTGGCATATGGATAAAATTGCAAGCTCCTGTGATGAGAGTTGAGTGACACGGGGTATGGCGTGGTAGTTTGTTCCCTGTCATTCGGGAAGTCTTCGTATTCAATTATTATAATTAAGTACTAAATTAGATCTAGTGTATTATGTCGTATACATTCCAATAATACTAGCTGGAATTGTAGAATCTTCTATAATTACTGTCCCTACTAATGAGAGACATCGGTCAGTTACTGCCCCCTGAATACTCTCTAATAGTATGTAAGTCATCTTAAGTTGTTTCCTGTTTTTATCGTTGTTTCCTTTGCACAACATGCTATATATTTTCTTCCATGTTCTCACTTTATAATTATTATGTTACTATATCTCAACAGACAGATACCCTACAGTGTATCCAATGGGTAAAACATCTGTATCATTTTTTTTATCAATTAATTGACATAAAATCACATTATCATAACGCAACATCTGATTATGAAACAACTGTAAAAACAAAGGATTCCAAATGAAAGGAACGCTATACAATTAGGGATAAATCGGTCTTTATCTGCCAAGGGAGGTGATAGAAAAGCCAGCGTGGTCCCTTGTTGTATCAATATATTTTCGGGACCCGATGCCTGTTAAAGATGTATTTCAATTTGGAAGAAGTGTGTATTGCCATATTCGATTGGTTGAAAACATTTACTGTGCGTAGCGTTGTCATGGCTATTGTTGAAAACATTTACTGTGAGTAGCGTTGCCATGGCTACATGATTGCGTATGGGTTGTTATGGTGTGGAAATAGCGCTTCTGGGTGATCTCAATTTCTTCTGAATTTGTAAGTCTGTATATTTTGCTCTATATGTTTTGTTTTATTTAGTCACACATATCTCACAATTAGAGCCAATATACGATTTTTCGAACAGGTCGTTAAATACATGTATTAACCTATATTAAAAAGTGTCGATAAACAATTGCACGTTTTCATCTACAGGCGTGATGTCGGACGGTGAACGATTATTGCTGGGCGGAAGTTGGCTGTACTTCCGGGAAGTAGAGTTCTACGAGCCAGAGTGCATGAAGCAGGTGAAACCGGCCCTGGGCGAGGGACGAATATGTCTCACCAATCTCAGAATGCTGCTACTGTGTGCCGAAATGTCGTCAGGTATGCACTATGGGTCGTATCTTGTAACGTGCGCATACTACATTGCGTACGTTTTAGCGTACCATCGAATAAGCTGTTTTGACACCGGATCATAATGTCCTTAACTCTTTCACCACTAATGTCGCATAAAAGCGACTTTGTAAAAAAGTAGAGAACCCGATCGGACAGAACAGAACATGCCGTCTGATCAGGCTATTTGCTGATTGCTCTTCAGACAGTGGAGCTGAAGCACCTGTCCGAATAGCAAACAACATAGATCCTGATCAGACGCGGCGATACGCCGCGGCTGATCTGGATCTATGTTGTTTGCACATGCTCTGAATTTAATCGGCGCTGAAAGAGTTAAACAGAATCTCATAAGTTAACATTCAAGAATCCATGCAAATCATAGAAGTTCATGCAACATATGTGTTTCTCCTTGATCCGAATTTTTTTCATCAATAAAGTTAGTGTTTGTATTACTCGCAATTTAATGTTCTCGTTCGTTTCATGAACGCCCTTATCTGATGGTCGACTCTCTGGAGCTTATGAATAAAACGTATCAGGGAAAACTCTCGACCATCTGACACATGCTGACACTTTAGCATGCTGTATTTCCATCCATCTACAATATTCATTCGTCTGTTGCATTTCCATCAGCCTACACTGATATATATACACTATACTCCTATCTGCTGAATGCTCACCAGTCTACTGTATTAATTCGCCTGCTGCATTTGCATCCGTCTATAGCATTCATTCGTCTGTTGCATTTCCATCAGTCTACACTGATATATATACACTATACTTCTATCTGCTGAATGTTCACCAGTCTACTGTATTAATTCGCCTGCTGCATTTGCATTAGTCTACAGTCAAACCTGTGTTAGTGGTCACCTCCATTAAGCAGCCAACCTGTATTAAGCAGCCAGTTTCCAGATTCCCAATCGGTTGTTTTATTATATATTTGACCTCTATTAAGCAGCCACCTGTGCTAAGCAGCCACTTTCTTTGACTCCCTTGGCTGGCTGCTTAAGACAGGTTTGACTGTATAGCATTAATTCGCCTGCTGCATTTGCATTAGTCTATAGCATTAATTCGCCTGCTGCATTTGCATTAGTCTATAGCATTAATTCGCCTGCTGCATTTGCATTAGTCTATAGCATTCATTCGCCTGCTGCATTCCCATCACTCTACATCATGCATCCATCTACAGTATTCTCCAGTCTGTTGCATTTCCCTCAGTCTGCATCATTCAGCAGTCTACAGCATTCTCCCATCTGCTGCATTCGTCCACCTGATGCATTTCCAATATTAATGCTGCAAACATTCACCTGACAAGGAGCCGTTTTTATTCATTACACGGACGAAATGTACAACTTATTTTCTTTTCTAGATGCGAGTATATCAGAGTACGGCGATCATACGTCGAAGAAGGGTGGCGGGTACAAGCTCTCTGTCTCAAAGCTGAACAACATTTACTTCCAGAACATTCCCATCGACTGCTTCGAGAGTGTAGAATTGAGCTCCACAGTGGGCGTCATGGCCGAGACTAAGCTCACGGAGAGGAAGCCAACCTGCTGCGGACTGTTTTCCTGTGTGGGGGTAAGAATAAGCGAGATTGCGTACTGGACAGAAATCCCGGTGTTTTGGCTAGCTGCACAGACACCCCGATGTTTAGGCTAGCTGCACAGAAACCCCGGTGGTTTGGCTAGCTGCATAGAAACCCCGGTGGTTTGGCTAGCTGCATAGAAACCCCGGTGGTTTGGCTAGATGCATAGAAACCCCGGTGGTTTGGCTAGCTGCATAGAAACCCCGGTGGTTTGGCTAGCTGCACAGAAACCCCGGTGGTTTGGCTAGCTGCACAGAAACCCCGGTGTTTTGGCTAGTTGCATAGAAACCCTGGTGTTTTGGCTAGCTGCATAGAAACCCCGGTGTTTTGGCTAGTTGCCCAGAAACCCCGGTGTTTTGGCTAGCACAGAAACCCGGTGTTTTGGCTAGTGTTTTGGCTAGCTGCACAGAAACCCCGGTGTTTTGGCTAGCTGCACAGACACCCCGATGTTTAGGCTAGTTGCATAGAAACCCTGGTGTTTTGGCTAGCTGCATAGAAACCCCGGTGGTTTGGTCAGCTGCATAGAAACCCCGGTGGTTTGGCTAGCTGCATAGAAACCCCGGTGGTTTGGCTAGCTGCATAGAAACCCCGGTGTTATGGCTAGCTGCATAGAAACCCCGGTGTTATGGCTAGCTGCACAGAAACCCCGGTGTTTTGGCTAGCTGCACAGAAACCCTGGTGTTTTGGCTAGCTGCATAGAAACCCCCGTGTTTTGGCTAGCTGCATAGAAACCCCGGTGTATGGCTAGCTGCACAGAAACCCCGGTGCTATGGCTAGCTGCACAGAAACCCCGGTGTTTGGCTAGCTGCACAGAAACCCCGGTGTTTTGGCTAGCTGCACAGAAACCCCAGTGTGTTGGCTAGCTGCACAGAAACCCCGGTGTTTTGGCTAGCTGCACAGAAACCCCGGTGTTTTGGCTAGCTGCACAGAAACCCCGGTGTTATGGCTAGCTGCACAGAAACCCCGGTGTTTTGGCTAGCTGCACAGAAACCCCGGTGTTATGGCTAGCTGCACAGAAACCCCGGTGTTTGGCTAGCTGCACAGAAACCCCGGTGTTTTGGCTAGCTGCACAGAAACCCCGGTGTTTTGGCTAGCTGCACAGAAACCCCAATGTTTTGGCTAGCTGCACAGAAACCCCAATGTTTTGGCTAGCTGCACAGAAACCCCGGTGTTTTGGCTAGCTGCACAGAAACCCCGATGTTTGGCTAGTTGCATAGAAACCCCGGTGTTTTGGCTAGCTGCACAGAAACCCCGTGTTTTGGCTAGCTGCACAGAAACCCCCGTGTTTTGGCTAGCTGCACAGAAACCCCGGTGTTATGGCTAGCTGCACAGAAACCCCCGTGTTTTGGCTAGCTGCACAGAAACCCCGGTGTTTTGACTAGCTGCACAGAAACCCCGGTGTTTTGGCTAGCTGCACAGAAACCCCGGTGTTATGGCTAGCTGCACAGAAACCCCGGTGTTTGGCTAGCTGCACAGAAACCCCGGTGTTTTGGCTAGCTGCACAGAAACCCCAATGTTTTGGCTAGCTGCACAGAAACCCCAATGTTTTGGCTAGCTGCACAGAAACCCCAATGTTTTGGCTAGCTGCACAGAAACCCCGGTGTTTTGGCTAGCTGCACAGACACCCCGATGTTTAGGCTAGTTGCATAGAAACCCTGGTGTTTTGGCTAGCTGCATAGAAACCCCGGTGGTTTGGTCAGCTGCATAGAAACCCCGGTGGTTTGGCTAGCTGCATAGAAACCCCGGTGGTTTGGCTAGCTGCATAGAAACCCCGGTGTTATGGCTAGCTGCATAGAAATCCCGGTGTTATGGCTAGCTGCACAGAAACCCCGGTGTTTTGGCTAGCTGCACAGAAACCCCGGTGTTTTGGCTAGCTGCATAGAAACCCCCGTGTTTTGGCTAGCTGCACAGAAACCCCGGTGTATGGCTAGCTGCACAGAAACCCCGGTGTTATGGCTAGCTGCACAGAAACCCCGGTGTTTGGCTAGCTGCACAGAAACCCCGGTGTTTTGGCTAGCTGCACAGAAACCCCAGTGTGTTGGCTAGCTGCACAGAAACCCCGGTGTTTTGGCTAGCTGCACAGAAACCCCGGTGTTTTGGCTAGCTGCACAGGAACCCCGGTGTTATGGCTAGCTGCACAGAAACCCCGGTGTTTGGCTAGCTGCACAGAAACCCCGGTGTTTTGGCTAGCTGCACAGAAACCCCGGTGTTTTGGCTAGCTGCACAGAAACCCCAATGTTTTGGCTAGCTGCACAGAAACCCCAATGTTTTGGCTAGCTGCACAGAAACCCGGTGTTTTGGCTAGCTGCACAGAAACCCCGATGTTTGGCTAGTTGCATAGAAACCCCGGTGTTTTGGCTAGCTGCACAGAAACCCCGGTGTTTTGGCTAGCTGCACAGAAACCCCCGTGTTTTGGCTAGCTGCACAGAAACCCCGGTGTTTTGGCTAGCTGCACAGAAACCCCCGTGTTTTGGCTAGCTGCACAGAAACCCCGGTGTTTTGGCTAGCTGCACAGAAACCCCAGTGTGTTGGCTAGTTGCACAGAAACCCCCGTGTTTTGGCTAGCTGCATAGAAACCCCGGTGTTTTGGCTAGCTGCACAGAAACCCCGGTGTTTTGGCTAGCTGCATAGAAACCCCGGTGTTTTTACTAGATATACTCTGTGCATGATGTCACAGACACTAGATACACTGTTTTATGCGCTATGTATATATGGGCTTATACAAGATAAAAAAAAGGTGAGTGTGTCAAGTATATGTGCGTGCTGTGGTAGTAATATGTCTGCCAGCCCGGTCTGCCTAAACTGTTTGGGCACACATTTCTTCCACAACATGTCATTTAAGAGAAACTAAATGATGCCATATTGACATCATTGAGTGATATGAGATGCTAAAGATGGCGGAAAGAATGGACCATTGTCTGAGAATAAAGTTGGAGACGGTTGTACATGGTGGGTTTTGTTCATTCATTGGCCATACACCACAAATACAATTTACCCAAACTAACTACCAGCAAAACTGACAAAGGGCATTATATGTGTTTCAGAAATGAACTGTGTATAACTACGCTATGGTTCTGGCCAAAACACTAGAAAACAACTGAAATGCTAACCATAAACATAACTTGATAGTATTTTAATAAACTATAATCACTATAATAGTCATTATTCTTCAAGCGCAAACAGAAACATGCGTGTAAACTTTCACACAGACTGCAGTCACGGAAATCACATTAACACCATTATACAGGAAATCGAGATTTGAAAATGGTGTAAATTTTCTAATATTTTATTGTGATACCTTTTGTGCTTTGATTCATGGGGAGATGAATTCTTGCTCCTGTCTGTACGTCGTGCAGCTGCTAGCCGGCTGTTGTTCCATTTAATATTCTGTACGATTTATGATCAGCGAGTCGATTCTGTATGCACTATTTTTTTCTGTGTTCATAGGTCGGACGGTGCGGCAATACATGGGACGCTACTCCACCATTACCCGTGAATGTTGTAAAGAAAGTTATTCGCCTTGGCGTATACCTGCCTCCCTGGAGAACTCCCGCCATAATGTTGGTACATCTGCATGCGAAGATGTCTCTTACAGTAGCACGTGATTTCGTTACCAAGCTGCAGAATCACGTGCCGCAAATGCAGTATCACAACAAGCACGGGGCGACTCTCCTATAGATACACGCGACTGGAAGCAAGAATGGGACGAAATCGCAATTATTATGAATTTGATTTGCTTGGGGGGGGGGGTAAAGTCGAACCAACAGCGGTGAGGGCAAGTGACTCGAAATCAACGACCATGACCACTCGGTCACCATTTTGAATTTGAAAGTCATTCATTACGTACAAGGGTTGACTTGCATGTACTAACTGATAGTTGATAAAGCCACGGGGACTTGCATGTACTGATAGTTGATAAAGCCACGGGGACTTGCATGTACTGATAGTTGATAAAGCCACGGGGACTTGCATGTACTGATAGTTGATAAAGCCACGGGGACTTGCATGTACTGATAGTTGATAAAGCCACGGGGACTTGCATGTACTGATAGTTGATAAAGCCACGGGGACTTGCATGTACTGATAGTTGATAAAGCCACGGGGACTTGCATGTATTGATAGTTGATAAAGCCACGGTGACCTGCATGTACTGATAGTTGATAAATCCACGGGGACTTGCATGTACTGATAGTTGATAAAGCCACGGCGACCTGCATGTACTGATAGTTGATAAAGCCACGAGGACTTGCATGCACTGATATTTGATAATGCCACAGGGACTTGCATGCACTGATAGTTGATAAAGCCACAGGGACTTGCATGCACTGATAGTTGATAATGCCACAGGGACTTGCATGCACTGATAGTTGATAAAGCCACAGGGACTTGCATGTACTAACAGATAGTTGATACAGCCACGGGGACCTGCATGTACTAACGGATAGTTGATACAGCCACGGGGACTTGCATGTACTAATTGATAGGTGATAAAGACACGGGAGTTTGAAGTTTATATCAATTTTATGAGAGAAAAATACATCCTAGATATTTTGCCATTTTTCTTTTTATAAACAAATATTGGGATCTTCGTCAATATTGGCTAGGTTAAGTTACCGACTGTCTTGGGGGCGGTGTGTGTGTGGGGGTGGGGGGTGGGGGGGGCAGTACTTCAAATACTGTGATAAAAAATAGTCAACGCATTTAGACACATATGCAAGATGAGAATGATACACATGACATCTCATATACACAATTACTTACATATGTACATAACCACAGCTATCACCAACATTCAATGTGCCAATATTTGTCATTATTATATTTATTGTGTTACCCATGGGTTATTATTTAGATGCATATTTAAATGATTGCTTGGTGCTACAGATTCATTACAGCTATACGGATGTTGGGTTATATGGGCGGGCAGCTGTTGTACATGTATATATATATATACTGCAGTTTAGCAAGTCTATTTTCTTGTAAGATTTTACCTATGTGATATTGAGTGTTGTGTAGTAACAAGTACGTATCTTATAATAAATGTTTTTCAAATATGTGATATTGAGTGTAATGTGTAACTAGTGTGTGTGTTTCACGTTTATTTATCGTCGCTACCGGTTGCCCATATGAGCGACGCCTCCTGAAGAGATGAGTAATTTTTTAGAGTTTTGGAGGATAGTCTCCTGGTTCTTCTGGATAGTGCAATGATACAGACAGAGACCCATTCCAGAGTCTCCTCTGGTTCTTTTACGTGCACAGTGTAAAGCACCGACACGAGACTTCGGCTTAAAGTTCCATGTGAAAGGCTGTTAATTTTATTAGGGTCAGGCTGGGAATGAATCGAAACTGCGATCCATGGATTACCATTCCAACGTGTTAACCACTGAACTATAGCTCCGTCGGTGTGTAACTAGTTTGTAAATACTTGTAATGTATACCATTTTATGACCCACCGACATTGTCATGGCATGCTAAGATCGTTTGTATTGGGGGCAATAGTACGAGCATTGTCAGTTATAGTTGTATTGGGGGCAATAGTACGAGCATTGTCAGGTATAGTTGTATTGGGGGCTATAGTACGAGCATTGTCAGTTATAGTTGTATTGGGGGCTATAGTACGAGCATTGTCAGTTATAGTTGTATTGGGGGCTATAGTACGAGCATTGTCAGGCATAGTTGTATTGGGGGCTATAGTACGAGCATTGTCAGTTATAGTTGTATTGGGGGCTATAGTACGAGCATTGTCAGTTATAGTTGTATTGGGGGCTATAGTACGAGCATTGTCAGTTATAGTTGTAGTGGGGGCTATAGTACGAGCATTGTCAGTTATAGTTGTAGTGGGGGCTATAGTACGAGCATTGTCAGTTATAGTTGTATTGGGGGCTATAGTACGAGCATTGTCAGTTATAGTTGTATTGGGGGCTATAGTACGAGCATTGTCAGTTATAGTTGTAGTGGGGGCTATAGTACGAGCATTGTCAGTTATAGTTGTATTGGGGGCTATAGTACGAGCATTGTCAGTTATAGTTGTATTGGGGGCTATAGTACGAGCATTGTCAGTTATAGTTGTATTGGGGGCTATAGTACGAGCATTGTCAGTTATAGTTGTATTGGGGGCTATAGTACGAGCATTGTCAGTTATAGTTGTATTGGGGGCTATAGTACGAGCATTGTCAGTTATAGTTGTATTGGGGGCTATAGTACGAGCATTGTCAGTTATAGTTGTATTGGGGGCTATAGTACGAGCATTGTCAGTATAGTTGTAGTGGGGGCTATAGTACGAGCATTGTCAGTTATAGTTGTATTGGGGGCTATAGTACGAGCATTGTCAGTTATAGTTGTATTGGGGGCTATAGTACGAGCATTGTCAGTTATAGTTGTATTGGGGGCTATAGTACGAGCATTGTCAGTTATAGTTGTATTGGGGGCTATAGTACGAGCATTGTCAGTTATAGTTGTATTGGGGGCTATAGTACGAGCATTGTCAGTTATAGTTGTATTGGGGGCTATAGTACGAGCATTGTCAGTTATAGTTGTAGTGGGGGCTATAGTACGAGCATTGTCAGTTATAGTTGTAGTGGGGGCTATAGTACGAGCATTGTCAGTTATAGTTGTATTGGGGGCTATAGTACGAGCATTGTCAGTTATAGTTGTATTGGGGGCTATAGTACGAGCATTGTCAGTTATAGTTGTATTGGGGGCTATAGTACGAGCATTGTCAGTTATAGTTGTATTGGGGGCTATAGTACGAGCATTGTCAGTTATAGTTGTATTGGGGGCTATAGTACGAGCATTGTCAGTTATAGTTGTAGTGGGGGCTATAGTACGAGCATTGTCAGTTATAGTTGTAGTGGGGGCTATAGTACGAGCATTGTCAGTTATAGTTGTATTGGGGGCTATAGTACGAGCATTGTCAGTTATAGTTGTATTGGGGGCTATAGTACGAGCATTGTCAGTTATAGTTGTATTGGGGGCTATAGTACGAGCATTGTCAGTTATAGTTGTATTGGGGGCTATAGTACGAGCATTGTCAGTTATAGTTGTATTGGGGGCTATAGTACGAGCATTGTCAGTTATAGTTGTATTGGGGGCTATAGTACGAGCATTGTCAGTTATAGTTGTATGTGGGGCTATAGTACGAGCATTGTCAGTTATAGTTGTATTGGGGGCTATAGTACGAGAATTGTCAGTTATAATTGTATTGGGGGCTATAGTACGAGCATTGTCAGTTATAGTTGTATTGGGGCTATAGTACGAGCATTGTCAGTTATAGTTGTATTGGGGGCTATAGTACGAGCATTGTCAGTTATAGTTGTATTGGGGGCTATAGTACGAGCATTGTCAGTTATAGTTGTATTGGGGGCTATAGTACGAGCATTGTCAGGTATAGTTGTAGTGGGGGCTATAGTACGAGCATTGTCAGTTATAGTTGTATTGGGGGCTATAGTACGAGCATTGTCAGTTATAGTTGTATTGGGGGCTATAGTACGAGCATTGTCAGTTATAGTTGTATTGGGGGCTATAGTACGAGCATTGTCAGTTATAGTTGTATTGGGGGCTATAGTACGAGCATTGTCAGTTATAGTTGTATTGGGGGCTATAGTACGAGCATTGTCAGTTATAGTTGTAGTGGGGGCTATAGTACGAGCATTGTCAGTTATAGTTGTATTGGGGGCTATAGTACGAGCATTGTCAGTTATAGTTGTATTGGGGGCTATAGTACGAGCATTGTCAGTTATAGTTGTATTGGTGGCTATAGTACGAGCATTGTCAGTTATAGTTGTATTGGGGGCTATAGTACGAGCATTGTCAGTTATAGTT
>CM026404.1:69850128-69897628 GCA_014843695.1 Archivesica marissinica
TGTATGAAATAGTGGCGGATGTATGAGATAGTGGCGGATGTATGAAATAGTGGCGGATGTATGAGATAGTGGCGGATGTAAGAGATAGTGGCGGATGTATGAATAGTGGCGGATGTATGAAATAGTGGCGGATGTATGAGATAGTGGCGGTTGTATGAAATAGTGGCGAATGTATGAGATAGTGGCGGTTGTATGAAATAGTGGCATATGTATGAAATAGTGGCGGATGTATGAGATAGTGGCGGTTGTATGAAATAGTGGCGGATGTATGAGATAGTGGCGGATGTATGAAATAGTGGCGGATGTATGAGATAGTGGCGGATGTAAGAGATAGTGGCGGATGTATGAGATAGTGGCGTATTTATGAGATAGTGGCGGTTGTATGAAATAGTGGCGGATGTGGCGGATGTATCATAGTGGCGGATGTATGAGATAGTGACGGATGTATGAAATGGTGGCAGATGTATGAGATAGTGGCGGATGTATGAGATATGAGATAGTGGCGGATATATGAGATAGTGGCGGATGAATGAGAACATGGTGGATGTATGTGATATGATATAGTGGCGGATGCATGAGTATGAGATAGTGGCGGATGCATGATGTATGAGATAGTGGCGGATGTATGATGTATGAGATAGTGGTGGATGTATGAGATAGTTGTGGATGCATGAGATATGAGATAGTGGCGGATACATGAGATATGATATAGTGGCGGATGCATGAGATATGATATAGTGGCGGATGTATGATGTATGAGATAGTGGTGGATGTATGATGTATGAGATAGTGGTGGATGCATGAGATATGAGATAATGGCGGATGCATGAGATATGAGATAGTGGCGGATGCATGAGATATGAGATAGTGGCGGATGCATGAGATATGATATAGTGGCGGATGTATGATGTATGAGATAGTGGTGGATGCATGAGATATGAGATAATGGCGGATGCATGAGATATGAGATAGTGGCGGATGCATGAGATATGAGATAGTGGCGGATGCATGAGATATGAGATAGTGGTGGATGCATGATATATGAGATAGTGGCGGATGCATGATCTATGAGATAGTGGCGGATGCATGATATATGAGATAGTGGCGGATGCATGAGATATGAGATAGTGGCAGATGCATGAGATATGAGATAGTGGCGGATGCATGAGATATGATATTGTGGCGGATGTATGATGTATGAGATAGTGGTGGATGCATGAGATATGAGATAATGGCGGATGCATGAGATATGAGATAGTGGCGGATGCATGAGATATGAGATAGTGGCGGATATGTGAGATAGTTGTGGATGCATGAGATATGAGATAGTGGCGGATGTATGAGATAGTTGTGGATGCATGAGATATGAGATAGTGGCGGATGCATGAGATATGAGATAGTGGCGGATGCATGAGATATGAGATAGTGACGGATGCATGATCTATGAGATAGTGGCGGATGTGTGAGATATGAGATAGTGGCGGATGCATGAGATATGAGATAGTGGCGGATGCATGATATATGAGATAGTGGCGGATGCATGAGATATGAGATAGTGGCGGATGAATGATATATGAGATAGTGGCGGATGCATGAGATATGAGATAGTGGCGGATGTATGAGATATGAGATAGTGGCGGATGCATGAGATATGAGATAGTGGCGGATGCATGAGATATGAGATAGTGGCGGATGTATGAGATATGAGATAGTGGCGGATGCATGAGATATGAGATAGTGGCGGATGCATGAGATATGAGATGGTGGCGGATGCATGAGATATGAGATAGTGGCGGATGTATGAGATAGTTGTGGATGCATGATATATGAGATAGTGGCGGATGCATGAGATATGAGATAGTGGCAGATGCATGAGATATGAAATAGTGGCGGATGCATGAGATATGAGATAGTGGCGGATGTATGATATATGAGATAGTGGCGGATGCATGAGATATGAGATAGTGGCGGATGCATGAGATATGAGATAGTGGCGGATGCATGAGATATGAGATAGTGGCGGATGTATAAGCTATTAGATAGTGGCGGATGCATGAACTATGAGATAGTGGCGGATGCATGAGATATGAGATAGTGGCGGATGTATGAGATATGAGATAGTGGTGAATATGGTTAAAATAATCCTCCCTTATTTTGCCTTACACTAAAATGGTTGGGAAGTTATACTACCCTGCAGCTTCGGTTGATTGCGTTCATAGCATTATGTTGGCGCCACCTTTAATATTGCAAATGAAAGGTGTATTTCTTTTATCATGCATGGTATACAGCAAAAGCTTACCATCTGTTTGGTTAAAAGGGCAGTAAAATAATAATGTATTACTATTACCTTGTAAGTGTTAATTAATTACAGACACTAAATATTTAAATTATGCATTGTTGCTTCGTTGTTTCTATATAGTGGTCACATGTTTAACCCAAATCTTCAAATAGCAATAATTAGCTTTGTTATCCTATATGTCTGATATGTGTTCCAGTCTGTTTGTTTTTCTTCACATGTTTACTTCTGTCAAAATGACAATGATATTATCCGAAACTCAATACGGCTCTGGTTAATGGTCTCGGTGTTATAAATATGTGTATATGACCGACCAGGCAAACTATATCAATGCCTGTTCCTGCAGGCTAGATATGACACACTATTTTACAAGTGTACGTGGTTTCACAATATCTAATAAAACATTTGTATGCCTTTCACCATTTAATGAGGTATTATGATATAAGTGTATACTGTTAAATGTTGTTCCAATTATTGCTGTCACTAGATGGGCAAGGCAGGTATATAGTCCAATTATTGCTGTCACTAGATGGGCAAGGCAGGTATATAGTCCAATTATTGCTGTCACTAGATAGGCAAGACAGGTATATAGTCCAAGTAGTGCTGTCACTAGATAGGCAAGGCACGTATATAATCCAAATATTGCTGCCACTAGATGGGCAAGGCACGTATATAATCCAAATAGTGCTGCCACTAGATAGGCAAGGCACGTATATAGTCCAATTATTGCTGCCATTAGATGGGCAAGGCACGTATATAGTCCAAATATTGCTGCCACTAGATGGGCAAGGCAGGTATATAATCCAATTATTGCTGCCACTAGATAGGCAAGGCACGTATATAATCCAAATATTGCTGCCACTAGATGGGCAAGTCACGTATATAGTCCAAATATTGCTGCCACTAGATAGGCAAGACAGGTATATAGTCCAAATATTGCTGCCACTAGATAGGCAAGGCACGTATATAGTCCAAGTATTGCCGTCCCTAGATAGGCAAGCAGGTATATAGTCCAAGTATTGCCGTCCCTAGATAGGCAAGGCAGGTATATAGTCCAAGTATTGCCGTCACTAGATAGGCAAGACAGGTATACAGTCCAATTATTGCCGTCCCTAGATAGGCAAGGCAGGTATATAGTCCAATTATTGCCGTCCCTAGATAGGCAAGGCAGGTATATAGTCCAATTATTGCCGTCCCTAGATAGGCAAGGCAGGTATATAGTCCAAATATTGCTGCCATTAGATAGGCAAGGCACGTATATAGTCCAAATATTGCCGTCCCTAGATAGGCAAGACAGGTATATAGTCCAAATATTGCTGCCACTAGATAGGCAAGGCACGTATATAGTCCAATTATTGCCGTCCCTAGATAGGCAAGGCACGTATATAGTCCAATCATTGCTATCCATAGATAGACAAGGCACGTATATAGTCCAATTATTGCCGTCCCTAGATAGGCAAGGCAGGTATATAGTCCAAGTATTGCTATCCATAGATAGGCAAGGCAGGTATATAGTCCAAATATTGCCGCCACTAGATAGGCAAGGCACGTATATAGTCCAATTAGTGCCGTCCCTAGATAGGCAAGGCAGGTATATAGTCCAAGTATTGCTATCCATAGATAGGCAAGGCAGGTATATAGTCCAAATATTGCCGCCACTAGATAGGCAAGGCACGTATATAGTCCAATTATTGCCGTCACTAGATAGGCAAGGCACGTATATAGTCCAATTATTGCCGTCCCTAGATAGGCAAGGCAGGTATATAGTCCAAGTATTGCTATCCATAGATAGGCAAGGCAGGTATATAGTCCAAATATTGCCGCCACTAGATAGGCAAGGAACGTATATAGTCCAATTATTGCCGTCACTAGATAGGCAAGGCACGTATATAGTCCAATTATTGCCGTCACTAGATAGGCAAGACAGGTATATAGTCCAAATATTTCTGCCACTAGATGGGCAAGGCACGTATATAGTCCAAATATTGCTGCCACTAGATAGGCAAGGCACGTATATAATCCAAATAGTGCTGCCATTAGATAGGCAAGGCAGGTATATAGTTCAATTATTGCCGTCCCTAGATAGGCAAGGCAGGTATATAGTCCAAATATTGCCGTCCCTAGATAGGCAAGGCACGTATATAGTTCAATTATTGCTGTCACTAGATAGGCAAGGCACGTATATAGTCCAAATATTGCTGTCCCTAGTTAGGCAAGGCAAGTATATAGTTCAATTATTGCCGTCCCTAGATAGGAAAGGCAAGTATATAGTCCAATTATTGCCGTCCCTAGATAGGCAAGGCACGTATATAGTCCAATTATTGCCGTCCCTAGATAGGCAAGACAGGTATATAGTCCAAGTATTGCTGTCCCTAGATAGGCAAGGCAGGTATATAGTCAAATTATTGCCGTCCCTAGATAGGCAAGGCAGGTATATAGTCAAATTATTGCCGTACCTAGATCGTGGTGGTGGTGGTGCTGCTGCTTCTGGTGGTGGTGGTGGTGTAACCTCTACTTGTGTTCGATAGTTCGCGATTTCTGTGTTTTATTTATGCAGATTCCGGGGAATAAACACGTGCGTTTATGACGTCAGATATAGAAAACGGCGTTTCTATCCGGTTAATCTGGTTAATCCGGTTTATCAGGTTAATCTACCTAACAATACAATGGCAGGCAGTATATCAAGATCAAGATCGAGATCACGTTCCAAGTCTCGGAGCAAGTCTCCAGGTTTGGCTAGGAAAATCAGTACGTCTTCAACGAGGACCAAGTCTCCCAAGAAGGGAAGCCGGTCCAAATCGTCGTCCAAGCGCAAAAGAAGTCAGTCTAGGAAACGCTCCAAGTCTAGGAAACGCTCCAAGTCTAGGAAGCGCTCCAAGTCTAGGAAACCCTCCAAGTCTAGGAAACGCTCCAAGTCTAGGAAACGCTCCAAGTTTAGGAAACGTTCCAAGTCTAGGAAAAGTTCCAAGTCTAGGAAACGCTCTAGGTCTAGGAAACGCTCTAGGTCTAGGAAACGTTCCAAGTCTAGGAAAAGTTCCAAGGCTAGGAAACGCTCTATGTCTAGGAAACGTTCCAAGTCTAGGAAAAGCTCTAAGTCTAGGAAACGCTCTAGGTCTAGGAAACGTTTCAAGTCTAGGAAAAGTTCCAAGTCTAGGAAACGCTCTATGTCTAGGAAACGTTCCAAGTCTAGGAAAAGCTCTAAGTCTAGGAAACGCTCTAGGTCTAGGAAACGCTATAGGTCTAGGAAACGTTCCAAGTCTAGGAAATGTTCCAAGTCTAGGAAACGCTCTAGGTCTAGGAAACGTTCCAAGTCTAGGAAAAGCTCCAAGTCTAGGAAACGTTCGAAGTCTAGGAAAAGCTCCAGATCAAGGAAGCGCTCCATTTCAAAGAAGCGCTCCAGATCAAGGAAGCGCAAGATGTCAGCGATGATTGCAAAAGCTATTGCAGCCAACAGTACCAAGAATGGAACCTCTGCACGAGCTATTAAGAAATATGTTCTTTGAAGGGTGGCAAGCTCGCATTCTGTGTGAAGAAGGGACTCGCAAAGTGTACAAAATACGGCACTATTGCACAACATAAAAAATCAACTGCATACGTTTTGAAAAAGGCAGCAAAAGGGAAGAAGGGAAAGAAGTCGAAGAAATCCAAGTCAAAGTAAGCTACAAAAAGCTTAACACATTAGGCCCTTTTTAGGGCCACCAAAATATCTCGAAACAGAAATACCATCAGATATTGTCAAATCTATATTATATTGTGAATTAAAAAAAACCCATACCCATATCCAATGTTTCCGCGGGATGACCCGCTCTTGTTGTTGTTGTGTTGTTGTTTGTGTTGTTGTTGTTGTTGTTGTTTGTTGTTATATGCAATAACATATGTATGTATTTCCCCCAATCCTCCATAGTTATGGAGATGAAAGTAATCGTAGTTCAGTATCTCGCCCCTGTGTATGTGTCTCTACAGATTGGTGACGCTAACAACTAAATAAACGACCACACACACTTTTGAAATTGGATGTTGGCTGTTCCACTTATCGATCTATCAGAAACACGCTGGTATGTATACCACCGCTGTACCGTCAGACAAACCCATCTTATCAATTAGGACCATTGGAGGGGCAGAACAATCAATTATTCATTTTGCATAATCTATTACTGTCCAATCTATCCAATATATGTAATATGCTTAAATATCCCCTTGTGTAAAATTAAGGAGCTAAGGTAAACATTGTAAACATTTGAAATATTAATGAATGTAGGAAGCCTATAAATGACAATTTAGTCGTTTAATGCGTAGGCATAGCAGCATATATAAGAGCACTGTGTAATCAGGTGTAATCTATGTATATTGGATTTAACATATTCGGGTACAACATCAATCTGAATAATCATTTGAAAAACAAACCTCTTTCAACGGAAAGCAGTTCAAGTGGCAATGGCTTCATTTGTGAAAACGCCCATGAATGTACAGTAGCCGATAACAATAACTGAATGAGGAGTCGTCATATTTGATGACGATTACGCGTATAATAGAAAGTTGCTTAATTTGACAATATAAGAGTTTGAGTGATTTTGAGTTTTTGATAGAATTATATCGAATATTCGAATATTCTAATACCTTCCCGGTTGAATAGCAAAATCGCTATTAAAAAAAGTTGAAACTTTATTTATTTTACAACGAATGCGAAGCAAGTTCTAACAACTTATATTAATCACTTTCGTTGACGCGGATGAAAGCGTATATGTAGTCATTCGTGTGGGAGGAAACCTGTCCGATCTGGCGACCACCGTACCATCTATGATCTCACATACTTCCCGGTCCGAAGATCGAACCCGGGTTGCATTGGTGAGAAGCCAGCGCGCTAACCACTGCGCTAATAGGACAGCCACATCGCTGTGTTTTAGGTTTATTTATCGTCGCTACCGGTTGCCCATATGAGCGACGCCACTTAAAGAGATTAGTCATTTTAGATTTTTGGAGGATAGTGCAATGATACTGAGAGAGACCAATTCCAGAGTTTCCTCTGGTTCTTTTACGTGCACGGTGTACAGCACCGACACGAGACCTCGATTTAAAGTCCCATCTAAAAGACTGTTAATAGCAAAATCGCTATTTGTTGCCATCCCTAATATATATAAAAATCACATATTGCAGATAGCTGTGGCGGTAATAAGTGGGTGTAATCAACTGCTGATGCAATACACATGTCTTACGTAAGGGTGAAGCATGCTTCAATAATGCGTCTGATGGGGCCTCCGTGTCAGATTCGTTAACGTCGTTGACTGCAAATGACTTTGCTCCTCGCCGGTGTAGGTTCGAATCCCACAGGGGGTGTTGAATTATTTCATGCAAGGAAGCTATTCTGCTGACTTACGGAAGCTCGGTGGTTCTTCCTGGGTATACGTCCATACTGCTCAGAGGGACACCCAGGGATCTTCCTCCCTAATAATAGCTAGAGGGTCACCAATTCCACAATTCCAGAAGCCTCTCGGGTTCTTTTACATGTCCCCTGTAAAGCACCGATACATGAGATCTCGGTCTATAGTCCCTATAGTCTCTAGATTGTTAATATTATTAGGGTCAAACCGGGGATCGAACCAGCGATATAGCGTTGCCACATACTCAGACACTCAAACGCTCGCCCTCATGGTTCGCCAGTGGCGAGTGTCAATACGCTCATCAACATCATCAGACACTAGATACAGGCGTATCGTATTCATGACTAGTCCGAACATGTTCGTGTATTTATTACCGAAATGAACAGCACCTGTATACATAAGTTTAACCTTTATTTATCTTAGAACGATTGCGAAACAAGCTTTAACAACTTATATTAATCACTCTCGTTGGCGCGGATGAAAGCGTAAAATTAATGTGATCATTCGTGTGAGAGGAAATCGGAGTACCCGGAGAAAACCCACCTGTCCGATCTGGCGACCACCGTACCATCTCACATACCTCCCAGTCCGAGGATCGAACCCGGGTTGCATTGGTGAGAAGCGAGCGCGCTAACCACTGCGCTAATAGGACAGCCATATATACAAAGAGGACGCATTTCTATTATTATGAACTGTATTAAGACATGTAAGAGGGCCCTAAGGAAGATTAGTTCAGAACTAATTAGGTCACCCTCTATTAATAAAGAAATATATCTATCTACAATGCGGCATCAACACGAAAACTAGTGTTTACACAATTTGTTGACAAACAGTAAACTTGCCGGATCGTTTGTATGAATTAGTTCTTTCGAACACGTTAACGTAACAAACAAATATGGACGCCCAGCACCCATTGCCAACAAATATCAAAGCCATATTTACGCTCATGTTCCACTATAGATAAATAGTACAACATCATGTACGCTATTCTGCACATGTATGATGTTCCGTGTTCGCGAAAGCTCCCATTTCCATTGCATGTCATGGTATGTAGGAACAATATTGAGAATTCATTTTTATGTGTATTGAACACGCCGATATATGTACTATACACGCCGAGACAGTGGCTATATCTACTGTAGCTGGAGCACTCAGATCAATTATTAATGAATTGTAACAGTGCATAGTCATTTGGACAGACAGTAAATAAGAATTATAGTTTTCTATCGAGTTACACTACTACAAATCATATGTTACGCAATGCATGTGTAGATTTACACTACTCCAAATTAAAGGTTACGCGATGCATGTATCGATTTACACTACTCCAAATTAAAAGTTACGTAATGCATGTATCAATTTACAGTACTCCAAATTAAAGGTTACGTAATGCATGTATCGATTTACACTACTCCAAATCAAAAGGTACGACATGCATGTATCGATTTACACTACTCCAAATCAAGTTACGTAATGCATGTATCGATTTACTCTACTCCAAATCAAAAGTTACGTAATGCATGTATCGATTTACACTACTCCAAATTAAAGGTTACGTAATGCATGTATCGATTTACACTACTCCAAATCAAAAGTTACGTAATGCATGTATCGATTTACACTACTCCAAATTAAAGGTTACGCAATGCATGTATCGATTTACACTACTCCAAATTAAAGGTTACGCAATGCATGTATCGATTTACACTACTCCAAATTAAAGGTTACGCAATGCATGTATCGATTTACCCTACTCCAAATTAAAGGTTACGTAATGCATGTATCGATTTACACTACTCCAAATTAAAGGTTACGTAATGCATGTATCGATTTACACTACTCCAAATTAAAGGTTACGCAATGCATGTATCGATTTACCCTACTCCAAATTAAAGGTTACGCAATGCATGTATCGATTTACCCTACTCCAAATTAAAGGTTACGCAATGCATGTATCGATTTACACTACACCAAATTAAAGGTTACGTAATGCATGTATCGACTTACACTACTCCAAATTAAAGGTTACGTAATGCATGTATCGATTTACCCTACTCCAAATTAAAGGTTACGCAATGCATGTATCGATTTACCCTACTCCAAATTAAAGGTTACGTAATGCATGTATCGATTTACACTACTCCAAATTAAAGGTTACGTAATGCATGTATCGATTTACCCTACTCCAAATTAAAGGTTACGTACTAGCATGTGGTGGATTGGGGGATTAAATATCATAAACTTGTATTTCTTATAATTAGGTTCAATCCCCCGTCTGACCCTAATAAAATTAACAATTTTTCAGATGGGACGTTAAACCGAGGTCTCGTGTCGGTGCTGTACGTCGTGCACGTAAAATAACCAGAGGATACTCTGGAATGGGTCTCTGTCTGTATCATTGCACTATCCTCCAAAAATCTAAAATGACTAATCTCTTCAGGAGGCGTCGCTCATATGGGCAACCGGTAGCGACGATAAATAAACGTAAAACACACACACAATCACAAAAACACCAATATTACACAAGTTTTGCAATCATGAAATCGACCTTTTTTAACATTTTTAATGTACTTGAACATTGTTGAAAAATACATTATCCGTTATGTCTATTTTCCGTTCCGATACGTTTCTCCGTAATAAATCGTCGTTAATAGGTCGTTGACTTTAAATCACTGGCCCCTCACCGCTGTTTGTTCGAATCCCACTTGGGGTGTCGAATTACTTCATGTGAGGAAGCTATCCGGCTGGCTTTCGGCATGACGGTGGTTCTACCCGGGCAGCCGGGGCCTTTCTCCACCAATGATAGCAGGGGGGGGGGGCGTATGACGTTAAACCTTAATCAAGCAAATCATCAATCAGCAGTTTCGTTCACTTAACGGGAATATGAATTTAGCAGTTACATCGACAGTTATTTCTAATATCGCGCTACATCGACAGTTATTTCTAATCTCGCGCTACATCGAGTTTTTTTGGTTGGGTTTTTTTGGTTGTAGTTATTTCTAATCTCGCGATTCATCGATAGTTATTTTAATATCGCGCTACATCGATAGTTATTTCTAATCTCGCGCTACATCGATATTTATTTCTAATCTCGCGCTACATCGATAGTTATTTCTATCTCGCGCTACATGTGTTTTTTTTGGTTGTGTTTTTTTTGTACATCGTATTTATTTCTAATCTCGCGCTACATCGATAGTTATTTCTATATCGCGCTACATCGATAGTTATTTCTAATATGCGCTACATCGACAGTTTTTTCTAATATCGCGCTACATCGATAGTTATTTCTAATATCGCGCTACTCGACAGTTTTTCTAATATCGCGCTACCTCGATAGTTATTTCTATAATCGCGCTCCATCGGACCCTTTCTTTCTATATCGCGCCTACATCGACAGTATTTCTACTATCCGCTACATCGACAGTTGGTTTCTACATATCGCGCTACAACGACAGTTATTTCTAATATCGCGCTACAACGACAGTTATTTCTAATATCGCGCTACATCGACAGTTATTTCTAATATCGCGCTACATCGACAGTTATTTCTAATATCGCGCTACATCGACAGTTATTTCTAATATCGCGCTACATCGATAGTTATTTCTAATATCGCGCTACATCGACAGTTATTTCTAATATCGCGCTACATCGATAGTTATTTCTAATATCGCGCTACATCGATAGTTATTTCTAATCTCGCGCTACATCGACAGTTATTTCTAATCTCGCGCTACATCGATAGTTATTTATAACTGTTTCTAATCTCGCGGTGCATCGACATTGTTTAAATATCGCACTACATCGACAGTTGAGTAATGGTCTTAGTCATGATTGAGAACTCCACTGATTTAAATATTTACTTATTTTGAGCTCGAACCCCACCAGGACCACGGTGTTGGTGTCCTTGGACGAGACACCTAAATCCACAGTGCATCTTCTCTCTCCATCATGGCGATGTATTTCAGCACGGATGAAATCTCAAGAGCGATTAATCTAAAAGTTGTAGCAACATGTTTCGCATTCGAGCTAGAAGAAATGCCCCTCTTCTCTGTATTCTATCAGGAATGAGGTATCGATAGCGATTAATCTAAAGTTGTACGAACTTGTTTCGCACTCGAGCTCAAATAAATGAGTATAAACGATGTACTCATTTTGAATTGCCCTCGTTTATATTGCTCTTCACTTGCTCATGAAATTCCATCTCTATGTCTGACGTGACATTGAAATTCCATCTCTATTACTGATGGAACATTGAAATTCAATCTCTATGTCTGACGTGATATTGAAATTCCATCTCTATGTCTGACGGAACATTTTTTACATACTAAATACCCATTTAATCTGTTTGACAATAATATTTATGCAACGATTGCAGTTTTCAACAATCAAATGTTTAATTTATTCCACTAATACTCTACCTGTATATTAAGTTCATAGTCTGCGCAAATAGACTGATCCATAATGTCAATAGCATCGACATATATTGCGGAATTGGTTTTTATGACGACCTCTATTAATCTATCTTGATATAGCCTTCAATCTCCAATAATATTTTATTTACAGTGTACAGTTCGCAATGCAATAAGTTAAATCACGGTGCGGTTAAAGACCACTAAGCGATCATGTGTTGTGTTTTTACGTTTATTTATCGTCGCTACCGGTTGCCAATATGAGCGACGCCTCCTGAAGAGATTAGTCATTTTAGATGTTTGGAGGATAGTGCAATGATACAGACAGAGACCCATTCCACACTCTCCTCTGGTTCTTTTACGTGCACGGTGTAAAGCACCGACACGAGACCTCGGTTTAACGTCCCATCTGAAAGACTGTTAATTTTATTATTGTCAGACGGGGGATCGAACCTGCGATCACTGGATTACCAGTCCAGCGTGATACCAAGTTACTAAGCGATTATTAAATTACAATTCTGCTTAATAGTGCTTTAATTGTATATGCATGTAATTTATTTTACACAATTAATGTAACGTATTTAAAGAATGTTGTAGCTATCGCTTCAATGGTACTAATTGATCATTATAAGTGCATGACTTTGTATGAATGGTCCTTTAGACTTTACTTTCGATCTCACATTTGCATATTGATTGGCTTAGTTCGGGTAACTACATTACTTCGTTCGTTAAAATATTAGCATATATTAGTTTCTGGTTTATTTCCCATCATGCAACACCACGAAATCTCGTACGAATATATGAGTTTTGTTAGTTTATACAAATTTATTTTAGCTCGATTGCGAAACAAGTTATTTCAACTTATATTAATCACTCTCGAGACCTCATTCCTGATGGAATCCATCGCAATGAAGGAGAGAGAAGAGGCAACGTGGAATTTAAATGCCTTGCCTAAGGGCACACTCGTAACGGCTCCAGCGGGGCTCGAACTCCAGACCTTTCGCACCTGAAGCGAACACACACACACTGCGCTATCACGACTTCCACTAGTTTTGTTATTTAGCCTTAACTTGAAGACACGCACCCCAGGAATATACAAATGTAATATGATACTTTTTTTATTGGATGGGTCGGGCGGGGAGCGGGTAAGTCACACCGACAGTTTAGCTTAGGTCATATGGCGACTATCCAGCTAATATTTGGTGGGGAAATATCCAACGTACCCAGTGAGACAAGCAGTATGCCAGGCATGGACGGGCACCCGAGTAGAACCACATACATTCCACAATAGCTTCCTCACATGAAATAAAACACCTCCAGTGACTGTAGAATTAGTTTATATACATTTATTTTAGCTCGATTGCGAAACAAGTTCTAATAACTTATATTAATTACTCTGGCGAGCTCATTCCTGGTGGAATCCATCACCACGAGGGAGAGAGAAGAGGCAATGTGGAATTTAAACCTAAGGGCACAATCGTAATGGCTCTAGCGGGGCTCGAAATCCGGGCTTCAGTGGAATTCGAACCAATAGCGGTGAGGGTCATATTGTTTTGAAGTCAAGTACCTAGACCACTCGGCCACTGAGTATGGTTTTATTTGTCAGTAATCATAATGTTTATATATATATATGTATATATAATATCGCAATCTGAGGTATGCCTTAAATATTAACGTTCTGACGTAAACGCGATTTTCGTATTTATTATGTTAATAATATTTTATTGCATTATTTTCCATACAATACATTACATATATGCATACAATTCTAAGAACAAATCAGAGATTAATATGTAATTATATGATTGCAGTATACGTTACATTTGTTTTGTCAAGGGGAAAAAAGCAAATGGGTTGGGCTACAAGTTATAACAACATTATTTACAGCCCTCCCCGTATTTATTATAAAGCATGGCGGTGTTGAAATGTTGATGGACGTACATGTTTCAATATATGTTCACATTGTAAACTCATGTATCCTACCTTCATGCGAAATATAGTACAATAACGGCCTGCCTAATAAAGTATGCTTTATTCATCAGTGCCTAATAAAGCTTTCGTGACGGACTACTTTTATGACCCAGATTACGGTTTGTAAATAAACAAAGTGTCTGTCGTCACATTGTGTTGTCTGCTGAATTTGGAAAATGTCCCAAGAAGAAAGTCGTGTACAGGCAAACTTTCAGGTTGTTTGGGATGAATTAACAGCACTCGATGAGACCCCTCTGGAAACTACTGTTGTCAGAGAAATGTCATTTGTCATTTATCTATAAATAGAAATATCAATGCGCAACATATTACCAAGTGCGTAGCGAGTTTGTAAGCTGTCATGGCTAGTTTGTTTGTTTTTGTGTCGGGTGCACACTCAGAATGTAGGATAAATAGAATATTAGGTTACTGTCTTATAAATTTTAATTTATTAGGCTCGTCTCAGAGCCTCGCCATGTATTTTTTCTCCGACTCGCCTAATAAATTAAAATCTATAAGACAGTAACCTAATATTCTCTCTCTCTATATGTATATTTCTCAGAATTATAAATACACTTTAAACTGTTAGTAATTTATGCCAGATATACGACTGGCAACTTTAATACCAGCCTCACTTTTAGGATAACAATCTTAATAACAAATGGAACAGCACCGCCCGATGCAAAATTAATATATATAAAAACGAGCTGCAAGACTGATTCTTGACAAAGACTTTTACACTCCTTCTTCCGAACTTTTCTCAGCACTCAATTGGATGACTTTTCCAGAAATGGTTAGCTTTCAAAAAGCAGTCTTAATGTTTAAAACATTCAATGGCCTAGCACCTGTCTTATCTGCAAGAGTCATTCAGATCTACTTCCGATGTTTGAACTCAAAACTTGCGAACATCCTCCAATCTCTAACTTTACCCTCCTAAGCCAAATAGTAAACTTTTTAGACAGCGTTTCTTATATTCAGGGTCACACGTGTGGAATTCCCTCCATTATCACATCAAATTCGTCCGTGGTCCAGTGGTAGAGCTTCGGATTTGGAATCGAACGGTCCCGGGTTCGATACTCGGTCAGGCCACGTATGTAGTGTCATTGAGCAAGGCACCTCACACACATTACTTAGTACTGGTTAACCACTTAGGTCGGCTAAGCCTGCCCAGGAAAACATGTCTAGGTGTTTGACATTAATACATGCATACAAATTAGCACATTCTGTTCCACGCTACAAAGCTTTATAATAGCAGGAGGTGCAAAGACCGTCAACCTGCATGTATATAAGTATGGTTTGTTCCCACTTTCCCAACCTTTTATTTTCACACATACTAATTATCCCCAATTATCTCTTCGCCCCTCAAACTTACCTGTATTTTCTATACTGTTCAAAAAATAAATGAAAGGCACACATAAACTTGTACTTGCAGTGTACTATTTCAATGTTATTTATCTTGTTCCATCTGTTGAAAATACTTACTTATTCTAGAATAAACTATTTTTTTGTTATTTTTGTTTCCAGTTTCCAGTGCATATGCATATCTTTAAGGATAAAAGTGTTCCTTTAATTGTGTATAAATTAAAATTGTCAGTATGTACGTTTAACATTAATAATTCAGATAAAGGTTCATAATAATAAATAGCAGACATATTTTAATTTTGAAATGTGAACTATAAAGATACAAACAATTAACATTATGTATCTATTATTTATTTATGATTATAACAGTTATACTAGGTAATTACATAATTATATATCAACACTATTTTTTAATTAGCAATTATGAACTGATTGCAAATTAGTCTGAGAACAACAATAATGATTAATGAAATTAACAATTTACTTATTACTAACTGTTGAAAACTAAGAAAAACAGGTCACTAACTGTAAGTCATTCTTTAACATAGTATAAAATGAAGGTCAGTTTCCTCTGTAATCATAAATCTCTAAAATGGCAAATGCGCTAGTCAATATACGGTTCATAGAGAATAGCAGAGGAAGTCAGACTCTAGTTCTAAATAGTTACATGTACAGCCTGAAAACCAGAAAACGGGAGTGTCGCTACTGGAACTGTGTCAACAAAGCATGCAATGCTAAAATTAACACTAAGAATGAGCTTCCTACCAAAATCGCTGATGAACACAATCACCCAAGAGATGACAGCAGAAGTGTTGCTGCGGACATCATGAGTGGTGTCCGAAAGCAGGTCCGAGGGTCAACACAGCCGGTGCCCTCCATCTATAACGATATGCTGGCAGACACAAGATCGATCGAATGGGATAATTCCACCCAAGAGGTTGTGGCTAATCTACCCACTTTCTACGAAGCCAAATCCAGTTTATATAGAAAGCGGTCTAAGACTAGACCAGTTCCGCCAAAGACAAGGGCGGATGTCAACTTGGAAGGGAAGTGGATAGAGTCGCTTGCAGGGGAGCCATTCCTAATCGCCAATGACGGTGATGTGGCGCGAATGCTCATATTCGCCACTATGACAACCTGGCCCAGCTGTCTACAGCCGAGACCTGGTATATGGACGGTACCTTCTACGCTTCGCCGTCATATTTCTACCAGCTATACACCATCCACGCCATGATCGACGGGTATATGTGTCCCCTAGTGTATGGACTACTCCCAAATAAACAACAGACAATGTACACCAGATTCTTCACACTCATCCAGAATTTCGCCCGTGAACATAACATTCCTCTGTCCCCAGAAACGATAATGATGGACAGCAGTAGCAGCAGTAGCAGCAGTAGTAGTATATATATATAATAATAATAAATAATATATAATATTATAGGCTCTGAACCTGCTTCTCTTAAAATATAGAACTGTAGCCCATAGAGACATAAAGAAAGTAGGAAGCGAAGTGATAGAATAAACTGTTGTAAGTCATTTTATGAAATGGAATATAGCGCTGGTTGATTGCCATAGAGCAACACAATAATAACGTTGTAATAGTCACATTATATAAAATAAAAAAATGCATTCTTTACAATTGAGCGCGGAAGACATGTTCATGAATATATTAGCTAATGGCAGTATAAAGGCACGTTTGTTTTATTTGTTAAACGGCCGACTAGGCTTGAATAGTCAATTTATAGAAAAGCACATACATTTGGAGATCATTTAAAAGTGTATTGTTCAAAGTACCTGAAGACAAGCGATATGCCCTTCTACCCATTGAAGTCATTGCGTACGTCGATCACAGGTATTCATGCACTAAGAACGTTATGTAATGTATGCCAAACGGCCACATTATTAGTCGTAACCAACATAGTATATGAAAGTAATTACAAATTAATATCACTTATATAAATATGAATTCTAGCCTATTATGTGCCGTTGTTTGCCTATCACAATACCCAGGTTACTACACTGTGTTTTCTAGTATGATACAACGTTTGCTTGTTTGATAGCACGTATTCTGGTTTGATAAGGCCGCGAACTCGTATTTAACCAGTTCTTGATAAAATAACGCACGCGCACTCGGTTCTAGTTTGTTTACTTCCTGTAGCCTCTCAGTGTGTCAAATTTGACAGATAACAGATGTGTGTAGTCGTGGTAATATTTCAATCATTTTGATAGAGACAGAAGAGCAGACAAATGTGGATTCGTGGATATTGCCTATGGACAACACTACCGTGGTTACGTAGCTCGAACTGGCAACCTCTCAGTTCAGTTGCAAGGCGGACACCATATCCATTACACCAGGGAGGCTCCGCGCAATACTATGCGCGATTGAAGTCAACAATAAATAAACTAAATATTACTCCACCTACACAAACCACCACTAACCATGTGTTCATATATTGTAACAACTTCTCAAAATATTTCTGTGGTTACATAGTTGCTATTGACAACCAGAGTTCACATTGACTTACAATAGGAACATGGAAAACTAACACCAATTGTGTTACAGACGGATCTGTAGCCCAGTGGTAAAACGCTGGACTGGTAATCCAGGGATCGCAGGTTCGATCCCCCGTCTAACCCTAATAAAATTAACAGTCTTTCAGATGGGACGTTAAACCGAGGTCTCGTGTCGGTGCTTTACACCGTGCACGTAAAAGAACCAGAGGAGACTCTGGAATGGGTCTCTGTCTGTATCATTGCACTATCCTCCAAAATCTAAAATTACTAATCTCTTTAGGAGACGTCGCTCATATGGGCAACCGGTAGCGACGATAAATAAACGTAAAACACACAACACAACACCAATTGTTCAACACATGGGCCATGGTATGTTGGCTATTTCATCCTAGAAATTCCAGTTATCCTGGTGATAACTGTATCACGTTCATTTGGCAATCTATAGAGATGTTGATTGAAGCATATCGATTATATTGACTATTTCCAATGCGCACGTTCAGCACATGCTTGTCCTTGTCCAACGCCCCGTTTTATCAACGGTCGTAAGTCAGTCTTAGTTAAGATTATTGCTTAAGACCGAGTTACGCCGTCGTAACGTCTAAGTTAAGACCACGGTCCGTTTTATCAACAAAGTCGCAGCTAAGATATCGTAAATAAAGTCTTAACTTTACGACTGGTTCGATGCAGTCGCAACTTCGGAAAATGGCGGCCGAATCAGCAGAATCCGTGCATCAGAGACGTGATGCAAGAATATTCAGGGCCGGTAGAGACATTGGAGACGTGTGACACCAATATCCTGTCCCGATATCGCAGGACGAGGCTATGGATTGTCTTGCTTGATGATGTGGTGGGGGAATGACTTGGACAAGGGGACCAACCACTCTCATTCGATACCCGGTTTGACCTAGGTAAAGTGAAATTGATATATTTCTATATCTTGCATTATTAAGGTGCATATCAGTGTTATTTGCGTACACATTTCTGTACAGTAGGCCCTTATTTCTATTTTAAGATTACAAGGGAGGCTACTTCCATAAGAATCTATTGCTATTTATATCGATACTACACACAAGTGTTATTATGATTTTGGAACTGAATGACGATACTTATTCTGTTTCTGCAACGCATTAACTAAGTAAATTGATACATTGTGCAGGTAGGGAATTAAATGCTTGTGTTTATAATGTTGTCTGTTTCTTTTAAATGCTCGTGTATTGATACAGTATTCGTACACATAATTAAACGTCCCCACGTGTCCAAATGTTTTTCTGGACAGGCTTAGCCGACCTAAGCGGTTAACCAGTACTAAACTATGTATGTGAGGTGACTTGCTCAATGACACTACATACGTGGACTGACCGAGTATCGAACATGGGACAGTTTGATTCCAAATCCGACACCATGCCACGGACGCCCGGAGGAAATCGTCCTGTTCAATCTGTCACCGTACCATATCACATACTGTCCATCGAACCAGGGTTGAATTGGTGAGAAGCGAGCATGGCTAACTACTGCGCGAATTGGACAGCCAAAAGAAGTGTAATCCATATTACAAGTTGTCATGATTGATCTTAATGCGATGATAGACACGATGAGTCGGGATGACCATAATTATATATAGATACACTGTCCAGTTTGAAATCAATCGGAATATATCGAACTCTGTGTTTACATGTATATTGGGTTATGAACTACTACCACAACAAATGACCACAAAGTTGCATTGTAATATAATAATAGTGTGTTGAAAACACTTACTGTTTTATGTATCAATAATAGTTGAAACGTTTTGTTCATTTCAGATGCTTATTGATTTAGATACCTATCAAAGGGTGATGTATTGTCCAAAGTCGCAGATTTTCATGGCATCAACAGGTAGGTGAACTCTGTTCGACGTGATCATTAATTGCTAAGTTTATTCGATTATCTGTCTGATTAGCGTAGTGATTAGCAAGCTCGCTTCTAGTCAATGCATTCCGGGTTCCTTACAATGACTGAGAAGTGTGTGAGATGGTACGGTGGTCCCCAAATTGGAGTTTTATCTTTTATATTCATGTGAGTTTTCTCCGGTTATGTCCCACACAAATTACTACATAATTATACGCTTTCAATGAGAGTGCTTAATATTATAATCTTGTTTCGAAAATGTTGTAAAGTAAATAATATTTATACAGTTGATTATTCTAACATTAACAATGAAGAACGATGTAAAAACACAAAAGTTAACCATAGTTTTTTCAAAAACAGAATTAGGCCGAACTCCAAATATATTTAGTTTCGTCACAGCAACCCAGATTTATGGAATAGTTTCCATCTTATTAATGTACATACACTGTACTAATCACTTATACATTGTTTTTAAAAAAAAAATTAATATCTGTCAGGTCCACCCTCACAAATGCATGTCCAAATTTGTTCACAATCATTCCAGTGTTCAAATTTATCAGATAGAAATGTAGAACTTTGATGTTAATAGAGTTTTTATATGTTATTTCTTGCAGATTCCCTGATGATATGGCTTTAATTGATGTACAGCAGGATTGTTATCGGAAGTGCCATATTATACAGAATACAGTTGGCTCAGTTGATGGTCTATTGATCTATGATTGTGTGATAGCATGGCCAAGAAAATCAAGAGTGGACAACACTATTTCAACAGATCAGTTCATGCCTCTGTCAACACCACTTGATTTAAGGACACTAATCTTAGCTGTCATATTTACAGTTTAGAAATCTTGAAAACTGATGAAAACTGAGCAACTATCTGGTGATACAAATGCATACCGTTTGGTACTTTTCTTTTATAGACTATTAAGATTTCATTTTGACAAGCGGCACAGTTTTAAAAATTATGAAAGAAATTTAAGGTTTCCACAAATAAAGCAAACAATAGATATATATATATATATATATGTATGCCAAACAAGCAAAATTAGATGTGCATGAAAACACCCTGGTAATTATATGGTATTGAAGCCTGTGTACAAACAAGATTGTCTATCATACTGTGTTCACTACAGATCTTCAATCTATATCTTGTGCAACTATGAAATCAGAAATGATGATGCAACAAAACACGAAAATAGATTCACAGTAAATATAATTTGTTGTATCAGATTGCATAGGGTGTGACAGACAGACTTTGGTGTGAAAATGTAACTGCTTCAATATACTTCCCACTACACTGTAACAGAAGCTGTAACATTACACAAAGCAATCCGATACAATATATATGTTGATATACATAATAATACATGAATACCTGTGAGTGTTTTACGTTTATTTATCATAGTTACCAGTTGCCCATTTTAGCGACACCTACTGAAGAGATTAGTTATATTAGATTTGGAGGATAGTGCAATGATGTCTCCTCCAGTTCTTTTATTTGCATTGTGTAAAGCACCGGCACAAGACCTCTGTTTAAATTCTCATCTGAAAGACTATGATTTTAGTATGGTACAGCGGGGTCTCGAACGGGGTAAAAAGCCCATGTGATCTAGTTTTTTATTGTTTTTTCTTTCTTGTTCCTACGATATAATTATAAGAGGATATGTGTTTGTTTCAGTGTATGATCGAATAATATTTCACCAAATGAACATTGAAAGCGTGAAGCTAGTCACGAGTGGTATTAATAGCTTTCTATGTTTTTGAGTAAAGTATTATTCGATCATTCACTTAACAAACAAATTTTCTTTTTATTTTGGCTGACGTGTTTTTATGATAGAAAATGATGCAAATGTGCCATGGGCTAAATCGTACTTAGACAACACTATGTGACGTAATAAATGACTTTGCTCGAGTCCTTAAACGTACGTGCTGCCAACATTTCAACAAACACATTCTTTGTACCACAAATTCAAAGCATTGTTACTTTTAGCTTCCTACTTAATCCTTTTCATTATGTATGTTGTTGTATGTTATATGTGTTTTATGGTTTGCAATACATATTGTTTAAACCATTTCATCTTGGCAATTCTATGATAATTCTATTCCATATATGCGAGGATTAAAAACTGCATTACCCATATTATCAGTAATGTTACAAGTGTCAATATGTATCTCTATATGTATTATAAAATTATATTGGGTATATTTGCAGTGACATTATAAATAATGAAATTTAGAATAGTTCCGTTGTTTTATTTCTACTTCCTAACATCCATGATTGTGCTGGTTATAATTAGTTTCAATATAACTTACCGACCAAGTTAACTTGACAACAATTTGGTAGTTAAAGCAACCATTTATCATCATCTTTGATCTATTGTGTTTTTGAGCTTAATTATCGTCGCTACCGGTTGCCCATATGAGCGACGCCTCTTGAAGAGATTAGTCATTTTAGATGTTTGAGGATATTGCAGTGATAGAGACAGAGACGGAGTATGTGGTTGATTGGTTAATGTTGTTGACTTCGAATCACTTGCCTCTCACAGCTGATGTTTACACTCTCACCAGCGGTGTCGGATTATTTCGTGCAAGGAAACTATTCGGAATGTTTGTGGTTCTACCCAGGCAGGTGACCTTTCACACTTGACATACTGTATGGAGGGGCGCCCAGGATCTTCCTCCACCAATAATAGTTGGAAAGTCACCATATTTCTTGAGCTGTTGGTGATACATTAAACCCCAAAAACAAACAGAGACCCATGCCAGAGTATTATCTGGGGTTTTTTACGTGAACGGTGTTATTCACGGACTTAAAGACTGATGATCGAACCTTGGATCTACAGACCAATGTGTTCACCACTGAACTATTGACCCGTCTGTATTTGATCCATTAATCTCATCACACAGATATATACGACTAATGTATGACCAGTCTATGACAGCTTGTACATTTGTATATTATATATGCTAGAATCGCCGTTATAAAAAGACATGCTGATACAAAAGTGTGTATTAATGAATGGAGTCTATTCAGTATTTACATCACTAGATATTGTGTTAACATGTAAATACCGTAGGCCCTATTCAATTGCCTCAACATTATTTACAGACACAAATCTGGAACATACCCTTGAAAATGAAATAATATTTAACAACATAATCCTATTAGCAAAGAAGTTTTGGGGTGGGAGCACTGTTTTGCATTTACGCAAAAACGATGTATAAGTTATTTAAAGTATAATAAAAAGTCTGAAATGTTTAACAATTCAATATATGAAAACAACGTATCAGATTTAAAATATTGTTGCACGATGGAATCATACCAGTTATACTGAAATAGATTATACATGCACAGTACCAAGGAAGATTTAGTGGGGCCGTGGTTTCCTTTCCAATACCGGCGTGTTAAAACATCTCTTCTACGGATTTGACCAACTACGTCGTATTGGATTTAATATATATTGCATGTCTGGAGAGGCCTGTGCGTAAGGTTTAATTCAATATAAGAAATATTAACATATTCCAAGATATAAAGAAGTTATGAATAATATATACAGGGGCGCCGTGTTTTAAACATGTCCGATGTTGACATTTGCGCGCGAAGATGTGTGCACCGGAAGTTTACATTTCGGACTGTGTCACTGTTTTTAAGGTCGTACGACGAAAGAAAATCTTAGCTGCGACCGAAAACGGTCGTACGATTGTCGCAGGAAACGTCGCAAGTAGCGGTCTTAAGATAAGACCGACTTGCGACCGACGTTGTTGATAAAACGGGGCCCTAGGGCATAAGCACTCAGATTTAATCTTCCAATGGAAATTCATAAGCCAATTTATCCTAGCGTTATATTTAGCAAACCACGATTTGCATAGTTAAAATAGATACACATACAGCGAGATAATTTAAAAGTAATAAATTCATTAAAAAAATCTTCAAAATGAAATTTCAATCGTTGTATTGTCTCATCAATCATCATCATCATCATCATCATCATCATTATCATCTATAGTGATTGCGTCACTCTGCATAGAGTATACTCGGGATAGGCGTTTCTCAAAATTAAATTTTTCCATATTTACAAGTAGTTCTTTAAAACGGATAACAGAGTCCATGTGTGTTTAGTGGACATAGCGATTGGCCAGTACCAATTGGAAACCCCCAAGGTGATCTGGTCAATAGGGTTCTGGGTTGAAGCATTGAAACAAAACCGGAGCATATACATCACTATCATGTGTACCGGTGTTCGGACCTCTGGGGTTTGTCGGTGACTAACTTCTACTCAGTCTCTTTTATAGTAGATGCAATAATATTACTATGTGAAGTGAGCATTCGTGCATTTAATGTGCTTGACTAGACTAAACGTTCACAATAAAACACCCGGCCGATCTATTCACAGTGTGCAGGTCGCGGTCGGTGTACAGCTCGCAGCAGCAGTATAGGATACTGGGATATTCTGCTCGTCGACCTTGCAACAAGGGACACACTCTCCAGCATCACCTTCTTACGGAAGTCGTGGAGGTATGGCCAGACAGACGCTGGAGCGACAGAGAATGCCAGATGTCTAACTTTCAGATCCGTGTATATGTTAACAGTGGGGAGTGTGGCCCAACAAAAGGATTCATTTACGAAAGAAAACACACACACAGGACTTGTCGCCCTGGACCAGAGGAAGAAGAAGCTGCTATCAAGCTCAAATTGATAGCCTGTTCATTTCATAGCCGGTTTATTTATAGAACAGTCTGTTCATTTCATAGCCTGTTCATTTCATAGCACAGCCTGTTCATTTCATAGCACAGCCTGTTCATTTCATAGCACAGCCTGTTCATTTCATAGCACAGCCTGTTCGTTTCATAGCCTGTTCATTTCATTGCCTGTTCATTTCATAGCACAGCCTGTTCGTTTCACAGCCTGTTCATTTCATAGCCGGTTCATTTCATAGCACAGCCTGTTCATTTCATAGCCGGTTCATTTCATAGCCGGTTCATGTCATAGCACAGTCTGTTCATATCATAGCACAGCCTGTTCGTTTCATAGCCTGATCATTTCACAGCCTTGTCATTTCTTAGCCTGTTCATTCCTATTAGATGTACATTTTGTATATACAGTCAATTTATTTATATAGAGACTTCAATTTCATAACAGTTACTAATAAGTAACTGTTTTCAATCTTACTAAATTTCGAAGAGTTTATGCATTTAGAATTTAGAATTTGTGTTCGTTACAGTTAAGCACATCAAATATTTCATATCTTTACACAGATAATTACTGCCATTCACACTAGATAGTTATTATGCAACATCTATATTACTCGTCTGCGTAATAGGATTACAGGAGATTAGTGTCAGAGTAGTAAAACATTAAGTATTTGTTCTGTTGCATATGTGGGTGCATAATGAAAGTGTCAAATAAGCATCTGCTACAAAGATATATGCCACGGGCAGTCTGGGTCCATGAATATTCAGAATTCACTCATTTTTGGCTGCCCAATCTGGATAGGTGGGTGTTTTAAAATTCACCCATTGGCTGCCCAATCTGGGTAGGTGTGCGTTCGAACTGCGCACGCGCAGATCCATCCAGCACTAGCTGAAATACCCCCACCCTTATGATTATGGATGCATTACGCTTAATCCAGAATCTGAAGCAGGTTAAATGAATAAGAATTAAACTTTTCGTAAAATTTAAATTGTGAATTGGATCTTTTAATTATAGCCCGACCCGCCCCGGTACCTCACGGCAAGCGAGTTCCACAAACAAACTACATACACTACAACAGAACCATAAACTGTAGTCAACAAAACATCAAGCCGGATCGGCAAAGCCTCATCGGGATGTCTGTATAAGCAACATAGGAATCATAACCTACTTAGAGTAACCAGTCGCCTACATGCCTCGGCGGAGGAACTACAGAATCGGATAAAACTTCAATTTCACTCACATGTGTATTCGACATGACGTCAGAATGGACCTGCTTCCGGATAACCAATCGAATTTCACGCAAGAGAAATGTGTGTTCCGGCATGTTCACGTGACTAGCATGTGATCTTGTAAAGTAATCCGCGAGGATTCACCACGGTCTGCTTACTGGATGTTAGTGATTTGCATGTTTTCGATGCATAATCTGACTATTTATTTGTTTTTACACATTTTCCTGTTTGGCAGTTCAAGTGTGTACCATAAAACCAAACATATGTTACTGACAGCGATGACGTCATTCGCATAGAAAATCACAGGTAGGGTACCAAAACAGGGCGATTGACGCTACATAGCCGTAGAATTACAAGACGCATAATTCAAAATAGCAGTTTTGAAAAATTACAGTACAGTCAAACCTGCCTTAAGCAGCCAGTCAAGGGAATCACAGAAAGTGGCTGCTTAGCACCGGTGGCTGCTTAATAGAGGTCAAATATATAGCAAAACAACATGTTGGGAATCAGGAAACTGGCTGCTTAATGAAGGTTGGCTGCTTAATAGAGGTGACCACTAACACAGGTTTGACTGTATATGCAATTACGATTCATCCACTGTTTAGTGTACCTCAGTGTACAGCATATTGCAAGATAGTGCACGATAGTCCAATTGCAAGAATACCTCCGTGTACAGCATATTGCAAAAATACTCAGTGTACAGCATATTGCATGAATACGGATTTAGTATCATTCTCACGCGCAATATACACCGACAAGCCTATATTTACCATATACTACCAATATACGGGGTTTAGTATCATTCTCACGCGCAATATACACCGACAAGCCTATATTTACCATATAATACCAATATACGGGATTTAGTATCATTCTCACGCGCAATATACACCGACAAGCCTATATTTACCATATAATACCAATATACGGGGTTTAGTATCATTCTCACGCGCAATATACACCGACAAGCCTATATTACCATATAATACCAATATACGGGGTTTAGCATCATTCTCACGCGCAATATACACCGACAAGCCTAATTTACCATATACTACCAATATACGGGATTTAGTATCATTCTCACGCGCAATATACACCGACAAGCCTATATTTACCATATAATACCAATATACGGGATTTAGTATCATTCTCACGCGCAATATACACCGACAAACCTATATTTACCATATGATACCAATATACGGGGTTTAGTATCATTCTCACGCGCAATATACACCGACAAGCCTATATTTACCATATAATACCATATACGGGATTTAGTATCATTCTCACGCGCAATATACACCGACAAGCCTATATTTACCATATAATACCAATATACGGGATTTAGTATCATTCTCACCGCAATATACACCGACAAGCCTATATTTACCATATAATACCAATATACGGGATTTAGTATCATTCTCACGCGCAATATACACCGACAAGCCTATATTTACCATATAATACCAATATACGGGATTTAGTATCATTCTCACGCGCAATATACACCGACAAGCCTATATTTACCATATAATACCAATATACGGGATTTAGTATCATTCTCACGCGCAATATACACCGACAAGCCTATATTTACCATATAATACCAATATACGGGATTTAGTATCATTCTCACGCGCAATATACACCGACAAGCATATATTTACCATATAATACCAATATACGGATTTAGTATCATTCTCACGCGCAATATAACGACAAGCCTATATTTACCCATATATACCAATATACGGATTTAGTATCATTCTCACGCGCAATATACTCCGACAAGCCTATATTTACCATATAATACCAATATACGGATTTAGTATCATTCTCACGCGTAATATACACCGACAAGTCTATATTTACCATATAATACCAATATACGGGATTTAGTATCATTCTCACGCGCAATATACTCCGACAAGCCTATATTTACCATATATACCAATAACGGGATTTAGTATCATTCTCACGCGCAATATACACCGACAAGCCTATATTACCATATAATACCAATATACGGGATTTATATCATTCTCACGCGCAATACACAGACAAACCTATATTTACCATATTAATACCAATATACGGGATTTAGTATCATTCTCACGCGCAATATACACCGACAAGCCTATATTTACCATATAATACCAATATACGGGGTTTAGTATCATTCTCACGCGCAATATACACCGACAAGCCTATATTTACCATATAATACCAATATACCAATTACACATAATGTCTGTCTGTCTGTCAATCTGTATGCTTGTCTGATTCACTTCTGTTATGTTTGTTAAAGTCAACTGACAATAACATGAGCAAGCGGGATTTAGAATGTCAAACATATATTGATTCATTGAAGAACACAACTCAAACAGCTTGATGTTGTGCTATAGATCTACCTGGTAAAGTATTTAAAACAATTATATACTGTAGTTGCAGCCCGTGACCGAGATTATTTTTTCTTAAACTATGACATTACATTCTTTATATATTTGCGTGATCGTTCCCATTTATTTTAGATTGATAATTATGTCATTTCATTTTAAGTAGTATGGAATTATTGATATGTTCATATAATGTTAGAGGTCTTGGGAATACTAAAAAACGATTGGAAGTATTTAACTGGGTAAAGAGTAAAAAACTATCAATTTGTTTTCTCCAGGAAACACATTCTTCAGAAAAAAATAAAAGTAGATGGATTTCTGAATGGGGTAATAAAGCCTATTATAGTGGTATAAAAAGTAACAGCGAAGGTGTTGCTATATTATTGAACATAGCGGGTCCTCATACTATTAAGAATTTCGTAGAAATAATTAAGGGTAGGCTAATTGCTCTGGAAATAGCAATAAATAATCACGAGTTTACATTAATTAATGCATATGGACCTAACGATGATGACGTCACATTCTTTAATGAACTGGACAATTACTTAAATGAAAATAACGATTAGAATTTCATCACTGGAGGAGATTTCAATACAGTATTAGATATAAATGTAGATAAGAGAAATGGTAGAATAGATACCCACTCTAAATGTAGACTAAAATTAAAGGAAATAATAAAAAATAATAACCTTATCGATATTTGGAGACATAAAAACAAATCTCAAAGTCAATACACTTGGCATTCTAGTACGGTACCTCCAATCTTTTGCAGATTAGACTACTTTCTTGTTTCCGAATATTTTAGTAACTTAACGCAAAGTTGTGTAATCAAACCAAGTTTTAGATCTGATCATTCAATTGTACTTTTAAAAATTAATTTTACCGATCAGAAAAGAGGGCCAGGTTATTTTAAAATAAACAATAGCCTGTTATTAAATGGCGACTATCAAGCAATTATAAAAAATAGCATAAACGAAACTGTACAGTTCAATGAAGAAGCTAATTCAAATGTACTATGGGAAATTATTAAAGGTAACATCAGAAATGATACAATAAAATATTCAACATATAAGAAAAAAGAAGAACAAAAGGAGGAGAGCATATTAATAAAAGAAATAGAAACAATTGAAGACAAAATAAATAAGGCTATTACAAATACCAATATTGAACATTATCAGGAAGAACTGTTGAGTAAAAAGGATCTGCTGAATAATTTGTACGAAAAAAAAGTTAACGGAATAATGATACGATCAAAAGCACTCAATATTGAACTCAATGAAAAAAATACTAAATATTTTACTAATCTTGAAAAACGCCATGCTGAAAAAAAGAAGATTACAAAATTAGTAGTAAATGATAAAGAAATTACAGGGAGCAGCCAAATTTTATATGAAGAAATGGCATATTATAAGCATTTATACCAGGAAACTGAAATGATAATACCTTCTATTGATTTTTTTGATCAAGCAATAAACAAACTAGAACCATTAGAATCGTTTAACTGTGACGGCTTATTAAATGAATATGAGTGCTCACAATCTCTATTTCAGATGAAAAACAACAAAGGTCCAGGATCAGACGGACTTAGCGTTGAATTTTACAAAATATTTTGGAAAAGTCTAAAGCAGTACTATATTAAATCCATAAACTATTCATATTTTAATGGAAATCTTACAGATTTACAAAAACAAAGTATTATAACATTATTACCCAAATCAAACAACACTATCAAACTGGCGTCCAATAAGTCTGCTTAATGTGGATACGAAAATAGCAACAAAAGCGATTGCCAACAGAATAAAAAAAGTCTTACCCACAATTATAAGCCCAGAACAAACAGGCTTCATGAAAGGACGGTATATCGGTGAAAATATTCGTCTACTTTTTGAAATTATCGAATATTATAATGATAATAAACTTCCTGGATTATTATTGTTCTCAGATTACGAGAAAGCGTTTGACAGCCTCAATCACGAATTTATATTTGCATGCTTAAAACATTTTAATTTTAGTGAGAATTTCATTAAGTGGATTCGACTTTTTTACTCTAACATAAATAGCGTTGTTATAAACAATGGTTATATGTCAGAAGCTTTCCAGATTAAAAGAGGGGTAAGATAAGGATGTCCTCTGTCATCTTCACTTTTTTATCATATGCATGGAACTATTATCAAATACAATAGCAAGAGATCCAAATATCCAAGGAATAAACATAAATGGTCAGGAAATAAAACAAACACTATATGCTGACGACGGAACATATACAAACAATGGTAATAAAGCTTCTTTTGAACGTTTGATTTATGTTATAAGTGAATTTGGCAAACTGTCAGGATTGAAATTAAATACATCAAAAACCATTATACTCAGAATAGGATCCTTAAGAAATTCAGATATTCAGATGTGTCAAGATAAGAACTTTATATGGACCTCAAAGAAGGCAAAAACACTTGGAATGTATTTTAGTAATGATAAAGAATTTAATCTTACATCAAATTTGGAACCAACATTGCAAGAATTTAAAAACTGTTTAAAGCAGTGGCAACATCGTAAGCTTACTTTGATGGGGAAAGTGACAGTTATTAAAACGTTTGCATTACCAAAACTTGTTTATCCATTTACTGTTTTACCGAATCCACCAGCACATATCATTAGTGATATTACAAAATCATTATTTGTATTTATGTGGGACGATAAACCAGAAAAAAATCAAGAGAACTACATTATATAAAAAATTATGAAAGTGGCGGTTTAAAGTTAACAAACATAACATCTTTTTTAAACTCAATAAAAGCTTGTTGGCTTAAGAGAATCTTAGACGACAAAAATAAAGGACTCTGGAAATGTATTTATGCAAAGCAAATAGAGAAATATGGGGGTGAAATGTTACTAGATTGCAATCTGTCTGATAATGATATTCATAACGTCAGTGGTGGTAATTCATTTTTACATGATATTCTAAAGTCATGGTTTAATATTTCTGCACAATTTAGTAATTCTAGTGTTTCTTTTAAACAACATATCATCTGGAATAATTCTGAAATTAAAGTGGAGGGAAACACTGTCTTCTATAGGGATTGGTTCAATAAAGGAATAAAATATGTAGATCAATTATTCAATTTTAGGAATGGTAAATACTCAACATTTGATGACATGATAGAGTTATTTAATTTAAATGAAAAGGATTTCTTAACCTATCATAAACTAAAACACAGTATACCACAATCATACGTACATAAAATGAACCAACGACTCCTTGCAGAAACAAGAACAGAAACGTTAATTGACAAACTAAAAACCTCAAAAAGCCCCAATCAACTATTATATAAAACACAAATGGACAATTCAGAGATTGAAGGAATTAAATCAGAAAATAAATGGAATATCATACTAGGTAAACAAGATTTTGAATGGAAACGTATTTACTCAGTTCTGTATTTTGCGACAATAGATACGAAGTTAAGAAGTTTTCAATACAAATTCTTGAAGCATATTCTACCGACTAATACACATTTATTAAAATGCAAATTAGTTCCGACAAGTCTTTGTGATTTCTGTAATATGAATGTCGAAAATATTGAACATTTGTTTTGGGAATGCCCATGTGTACAACACATGTGGAAACAACTAAGCACATTTCTAAAAACAAAAATATAGATGTGGATATAAATTTTGAGGTAATTTGTTTTGGTAAAATAAACAACTCAGTAATAAACAATACAATTAATTTCGTAATTATTCTATGTAAATCTTTTATATATAGAATGAAGTGTAGAAAAGAATTGCCACGTTTTGAATGCTTTAAAAGCTATCTAAATATTAGAATTAATTTAGAACGGAAGATTGCTTTACGAACAGACAAATTAGAAAAATACAACTCCAAGTGGGTAGCGTTTATATAATCAATTAATTCCTCTATTTGTGTAATTTGAAAATAAATAAATGGAAACGATCACCCATATGCTTTTTTCTTTTTCTTCACCCTTCTCTTTTTTGCTATATAATTTATTTTTCAAACTAGGGATACTTATCCAGAAATAACCCTTTTGTGTATATACATGGAAGGCAAACGTCTTATGATATCATTAATGTTGTAACATTGTGTAAATGCTTTTTATGTACATACATGAAAGAAATAAACGGGGTTACTCGAAAAGGGGCCTCAAAATTTAAAAAAAACAAAAAAAAAACATTATATGATTATTATTACATGAAAACGAAATACGAAGGATTCCATCAAAGATATATCATATTTATTACAAACCACAAACTGAGCAATTAAAACTATTCCAAAATGTTTCAAACTAAAAAAAAAAAATATATATTTACCATATAATACCAATATACGGGGTTTAGTATCATTCTCACGCGCAATATACACCGACAAGCCTATATTTACCATATAATACCAATATACGGGGTTTAGAATCATTCTCACGCGCAATATACACCGACAAACCTATATTTACCATATAATACCAATATACGGGGTTTAGTATCATTCTCACGCGCAATATACACCGACAAGCCTATATTTACCATATAATACCAATATACGGGATTTAGTATCATTCTCACGCGCAATATACACCGACAAGCCTATATTTACCATATAATACCAATATACGGGATTTAGTATCATTCTCACGCGCAATATACACCGACAAGCCTATATTTACCATATAATACCAATATACGGGATTTAGTATCATTCTCACGCGCAATATACACCGACAAGCCTATATTTACCATATAATACCAATATACGGGATTTAGTATCATTCTCACGCGCAATATACACCGACAAGCCTATATTTACCATATAATACCAATATACGGGATTTAGTATCATTCTCACGCGCAATATACACCGACAAACCTATATTTACCATATAATACCAATATACGGGATTTAGTATCATTCTCACGCGCAATATACACCGACAAGCCTATATTTACCATATAATACCAATATACGGGATTTAGTATCATTCTCACGCGCAATATACACCGACAAGCCTATATTTACCATATAATACCAATATACGGGATTTAGTATCATTCTCACGCGCAATATACACCGACAAGCCTATATTTACCATATAATACCAATATACGGGATTTAGTCATCATTCTCACGCGCAATAACACCGACAAGCCTATATTTACCATATAATACCAATATACGGGATTTAGTATCATTCTCACGCGCAATATACACCGACAAGCCTATATTTACCATATAATACCAATATACGGGATTTAGTATCATTCTCACGCGCAATATACACCGACAAGCCTATATTTACCATATAATACCAATATACGGGGTTTAGTATCATTCTCACGCGCAATATACACCGACAAGCCTATATTTACCATATAATACCAATATACGGGGTTTAGTATCATTCTCACGCGCAATATACACCGACAAGCCTATATTTACCATATAATACCAATATACGGGGTTTAGTATCATTCTCACGCGCAATATACACCGACAAACCTATATTTACCATATAATACCAATATACGGGATTTAGTATCATTCTAACGCGCAATATACACCGACAAGCCTATATTTACCATATAATACCAATATACGGGGTTTAATATCATTCTCACGCGCAATATACACCGACAAGCCTATATTTACCATATAATACCAATATACGGGGTTTAGTATCATTCTCACGCGCAATATACACCGACAAGCCTATATTTACCATATAATACCAATATACGGGGTTTAGTATCATTCTCACGCGCAATATACACCGACAAGCCTATATTTACCATATAATACCAATATACGGGGTTTAGTATCATTCTCACGCGCAATATACACCGACAAGCCTATATTTACCATATAATACCAATATATGGGGTTTAGTATCATTCTCACGCGCAATAACACCGACAAGCCTATATTTACCATATAATACCAATATATGGGGTTTAGTATCATTCTCACGCGCAATATACACCGACAAGCCTATATTTACCATATAATACCAATATACGGGGTTTAGTATCATTCTCACGCGCAATATACACCGACAAGCCTATATTTACCATATAATACCAATATACGGGGTTTAGTATCATTCTCACGCGCAATATACACCGACAAGCCTATATTTACCATATAATACCAATATACGGGATTTAGTATCATTCTCACGCGCAATATACACCGACAAGCCTATATTTACCATATAATACCAATATACGGGGTTTAGTATCATTCTCACGCGCAATATACACCGACAAGCCTATATTTACCATATAATACCAATATACCAATTACACATAATGTCTGTCTGTCTGTCAATCTGTATGCTTGTCTGATTCACTTCTGTTATGTTTGTTAAAGTCAACTGACAATAACATGAGCAAGCGGGATTTAGAATGTCAAACATATATTGATTCATTGAAGAACACACTCAAACAGCTTGATGTTGTGCTATAGATCTACCTGGTAAAGTATTTAAAACAATTATATACTGTAGTTGCAGCCCGTGACCGAGATTATTTTTTCTTAAACTATGACATTACATTCTTTATATATTTGCGTGATCGTTCCCATTTATTTTAGATTGAAATTATGTCATTTCATTTCATAAGTAGTATGGAATTATTGATATGTTCATATAATGTTAGAGGTCTTGGGAATACTAAAAAACGATTGGAAGTATTTAACTGGGTAAAGAGTAAAAACTATCAATTTGTTTTCTCCAGGAACACATTCTTCAGAAAAAAAAAGTAGATGGATTTCTGAATGGGGTAATAAAGCCTATTATAGTGGTATAAAAAGTAACAGCGAAGGTGTTGCTATATTATTGAACATAGCGGGTCCTCATACTATTAAGAATTTCGTAGAAATAATTAAGGGTAGGCTAATTGCTCTGGAAATAGCAATAAATAATCACGAGTTTACATTAATTAATGCATATGACCTAACGATGATGACGTCACATTCTTTAATGAACTGGACAATTACTTAAATGAAAATAACGATTAGAATTTCATCACTGGAGGAGATTTCAATACAGTATTAGATATAAATGTAGATAAGAGAAATGGTAGAATAGATACCCACTCTAAATGTAGACTAAAATTAAAGGAAATATAAAAATAATAACCTTATCGATATTTGGAGACATAAAAACAAATCTCAAAGTCAATACACTTGGCATTCTAGTACGGTACCTCCAATCTTTTGCAGATTAGACTACTTTCTTGTTTCCGATATTTTAGTAACTTACGCAAAGTTGTGTAATCAAACCAAGTTTTAGATCTGATCATTCAATTGTACTTTTAAAATTAATTTTACCGATCAGAAAAGAGGGCCAGGTTATTTTAAAATAAACATAGCCTGTTATTAAATGGCGACTATCAAGCAATTATAAAAATAGCATAAACGAAACTGTACAGTTCAATGAAGAAGCTAATTCAAATGTACTATGGGAAATTATTAAAGGTAACATCAGAAATGATACAATAAAATATTCAACATATAAGAAAAAAGAAGAACCAAAGGAGGAGAGCATATTAATAAAGAAATAGAAACAATGAAGACAAAATAAATAAGGCTATTACAAATACCAATATTGAACATTATCAGGAAGAACTGTTGAGTAAAAAGGATCTGCTGAATATTTGTACGAAAAAAAAGTTAACGGAATAATGATACGATCAAAAGCACTCAATATTGAACTCAATGAAAAAAATACTAAATATTTTACTAATCTTGAAAAACGCCATGCTGAAAAAAAGAAGATTACAAAATTAGTAGTAAATGATAAAGAATTACAGGGAGCAGCCAATTTTATATGAAGAAATGGCATATTATAAGCATTTATACCAGGAAACTGAAATGATAATACCTTCTATTGATTTTTTGATCAAGCAATAAACAAACTAGAACCATTAGAATCGTTTAACTGTGACGGCTTATTAAATGAATATGAGTGCTCACAATCTCTATTTCAGATGAAAACAACAAAGGTCCAGGATCAGACGGACTTAGCGTTGAATTTACAAAATATTTTGGAAAAGTCTAAAGCAGTACTATATTAAATCCATAAACTATTCATATTTTAATGGAAATCTTACAGATTTACAAAAACAAAGTATTATAACATTATTACCCAATCAAACAACACTATCAAACTGGCGTCCAATAAGTCTGCTTAATGTGGATACGAAATAGCAACAAAAGCGATTGCCAACAGAATAAAAAAAGTCTTACCCACAATTATAAGCCCAGAACAAACAGGCTTCATGAAAGGACGGTATATCGGTGAAATATTCGTCTACTTTTTGAAATTATCGAATATTATAATGATAATAAACTTCCTGGATTATTATTGTTCTCAGATTACGAGAAAGCGTTTGACAGCCTCAATCACGAATTTATATTTGCATGCTTAACATTTTAATTTTAGTGAGAATTTCATTAAGTGGATTCGACTTTTTTACTCTAACATAAATAGCGTTGTTATAAACAATGGTTATATGTCAGAAGCTTTCCAGATTAAAAGAGGGGTAAGATAAGGATGTCCTCTGTCATCTTCACTTTTTTATCATATGCATGGAACTATTATCAAATACAATAGCAAGATCCAAATATCCAAGGAATAACACATAAATGGTCAGGAAATAAAACAACACTATATGCTGACGACGGAACATATACAAACAATGGTAATAAAGCTTCTTTTGAACGTTTGATTTATGTTATAATGAATTTGGCAAACTGTCAGGATTGAAATTAAATACATCAAAAACCATTATACTCAGAATAGGATCCTTAAGAAATCAGATATTCAGATGTGTCAAGATAAGACTTTATATGGACCTCAAAGAAGGCAAAAACACTTGGAATGTATTTTAGTAATGATAAAGAATTTAATCTTACATCAAATTTGGAACCAACATTGCAAGAATTAAAAACTGTTTAAAGCAGTGGCAACATCGTAAGCTTACTTTGATGGGAAAGTGACAGTTATTAAAACGTTTGCATTACCAAAACTTGTTTATCCATTTACTGTTTTACCGAATCCACCAGCACATATCATTAGTGATATACAAAATCATTATTTGTATTTATGTGGGACGATAAACCAGAAAAAATCAAGAGAACTACATATATAAAAAATTATGAAAGTGGCGGTTAAAGTTACAAACATAACATCTTTTTTAAACTCAATAAAAGCTTGTTGGCTTAAGAGAATCTTAGACGACAAAAATAAAGGACTCTGGAAATGTATTTATGCAAAGCAAATAGAGAAATATGGGGGTGAAATGTTACTAGATTGCAATCTGTCTGATAATGATATTCATAACGTCAGTGGTGGTAATTCATTTTTACATGATATTCTAAAGTCATGGTTTAATATTTCTGCACAATTTAGTAATTCTAGTGTTTCTTTTAAACAACATATCATCTGGAATAATTCTGAAATTAAAGTGGAGGGAAACACTGTCTTCTATAGGGATTGGTTCAATAAAGGAATAAAATATGTAGATCAATTATTCAATTTTAGGAATGGTAAATACTCAACATTTGATGACATGATAGAGTTATTTAATTTAAATGAAAAGGATTTCTTAACCTATCATAAACTAAACACAGTATACCACAATCATACGTAAATAAATGAACCAACGACTCCTTGCAGAAACAAGAACAGAAACGTTAATTGACAAACTAAAACCTCAAAAAGCCCCAATCAACTATTATATAAAACACAAATGGACAATTCAGAGATTGAAGGAATTAAATCAGAAATAAATGGAATATCATACTAGGTAAACAAGATTTTGAATGGAAACGTATTTACTCAGTTCTGTATTTTGCGACAATAGATACGAAGTTAAGAAGTTTTCAATACAAATTCTTGAAGCATATTCTACCGACTATACACATTTTAAAATGCAAAATTAGTTCCGACAAGTCTTGTGATTTCTGTAATATGAATGTCGAAAATTGAACATTTGTTTTGGGAATGCCCATGTGTACAACACATGTGGAAACAACTAAGCACATTTCTAAAAAACAAAAATATAGATGTGGATATAAATTTTGAGGTAATTTGTTTTGGTAAAATAAACAACTCAGTATAAACAATACAATTAATTTCGTAATTATTCTATGTAAATCTTTTATATATAGAATGAAGTGTAGAAAAGAATTGCCACGTTTTGAATGCTTTAAAGCTATCTAAATATTAGAATTAATTTAGAACGGAAGATTGCTTTACGAACAGACAAATTAGAAAAATACAACTCCAAGTGGGTAGCGTTTATATAATCAATTAATTCCCTATTTGTGTAATTTGAAAAAAATAAATGAAACGATCACCCATATGCTTTTTTCTTTTCTTCACCCTCTCTTTTTTGCTATATAAAATATTTTTCAAACTAGGGATAATTATCCAGAAATAATTCTTTTGTGTATATACATGGAAGGCAAACGTCTTATGATATCATTAATGTTGTAACATTGTGTAAAGCTTTTATGTACATACATGAAAGAAATAAACGGGTTACTCGAAAAGGGGCCTCAAAATTAAAAAAAAAAACAAAAAAAAAACATTATATGATTATTATTACATGAAAACGAATACGAAGGATTCCATCAAAGATATATCATATTTATTACAAACCACAAACTGAGCAATTAAAACTATTCCAAAATGTTTCAAACTAAAAAAAAAAATATATATTTACCATATAATACCAATATACGGGGGTTTAGTATCATTCTCACGCGCAATATACACCGACAAGCCTATATTTACCATATAATACCAATATACGGGGTTTAGTATCATTCTCACGCGCAATATACACCGACAAGCCTATATTTACCATATAATACCAATATACGGGATTTAGTATCATTCTCACGCGCAATATACACCGACATGCCTATATCTACCATATAATACCAATATACGGGGTTTAGTATCATTCTCACGCGCAATATACACCGACAAGCCTATATTTGCCATATAATACCAATATACGGGGTTTAGTATCATTCTCACGCGCAATATACACCGACAAGCTATATTTGCCATATAATACCAATATACGGGGTTTAGTATCATTCTCACGCGCAATATACACCGACAAGCCTATATTTGCCATATAATACCAATATACGGGATTTAGTATCATTCTCACGCGCAATATACACCGACAAGCCTATTTTTGCCATATAATACCAATATACGGGATTTAGTATCATTCTCACGCGCAATATACACCGACAAGCCTATATTTGCCATATAATACCAATATACGGGATTTAGTATCATTCTCACGCGCAATATACACCGACAAGCCTATATTTGCCATATAATACCAATATACGGGATTTAGTATCATTCTCACGCGCAATATACACCGACAAGCCTATATTTACCATATAATACCAATATACGGGGTTTAGTATCATTCTCACGCGCAATATACACCGACAAGCCTATATTTACCATATTAATACCAATATACGGGGTTTAGTATCATTCTCACGCGCAATATACACCGACAAGCCTATATTTACCATATAATACCAATATACGGGATTTAGTATCATTCTCACGCGCAATATACACCGACAAGCCTATATTTACCATATAATACCAATATACGGGATTTAGTATCATTCTCACGCGCAATATACACCGACAAGCCTATATTTACCATATAATACCAATATACGGGATTTAGTATCATTCTCACGCGCAATATACACCGACAAGCCTATATTTACCATGTAATACCAATATACGGGGTTTAGTATCATTCTCACGCGCAATATACACCGACAAGCCTATATTTACCATGTAATACCAATATACGGGGTTTAGTATCATTCTCACGCGCAATATACACTGACACGCCTATATTTACCATATATTACGGGATTTAGTATCATTCTAACGCACAATATACACCGACAAGCCTATATTTACCATATAATACCAATATACGGGATTTAGTATCATTCTAACGCGCAATATACACCGACAAGCCTATATTTACCATATAATACCAATATACGGGGTTTAGTATCATTCTCACGCTCAATATACACCGACAAGCCTATATTTACCATGTAATACCAATATACGGGGTTTAGTATCATTCTCACGCGCAATATACACCGACAAGCCTATATTTACCATGTAATACCAATATACGGGATTTAGTATCATTCTCACGCGCAATATACACCGACAAGCCTATATTTACCATGTAATACCAATATACGGGATTTAGTATCATTCTCACGCGCAATATAAACCGACAAGCCTATATTTACCATGTAATACCAATATACGGGATTTAGTATCATTCTCACGCGCAATATACACCGACAAGCCTATATTTACCATGTAATACCAATATACGGGATTTAGTATCATTCTCACGCGCAATATACACCGACAAGCCTATATTTACCATATAATACCAATATACGGGGTTTAGTATCATTCTCACGCGCAATATACACCGACAAGCCTTATATTTACCATATAATACCAATATACGGGGTTTAGTATCATTCTCACGCGCAATATACACCGACAAGCCTATATTTACCATATAATACCAATATACGGGGTTTAGTATCATTCTCACGCGCAATATACACCGACAAGCCTATATTTACCATATAAGACCAATGTACGGGGTTTAGTATCATTCTCACGCGCAATATACACCGACACGCCTATATTTACCATATAATACCAATATACAGGATTTAGTATCATTCTAACGTGCAATATACACTGACACGCCTATATTTACCATATATTACGGGATTTAGTATCATTCTAACGCACAATATACACCGACAAGCCTATATTTACCATATAATACCAATATACGGGATTTAGTATCATTCTCACGCGCAATATACACCGACAAGCCTATATTTACCATATAATACCAATATACGGGGTTTAGTATCATTCTCACGCTCAATATACACCGACAAGCCTATATTTACCATGTAATACCAATATACGGGGTTTAGTATCATTCTCACGCGCAATATACACCGACAAGCCTATATTTACCATGTAATACCAATATACGGGATTTAGTATCATTCTCACGCGCCAATATACACCGACAAGCCTATATTTACCATATAATACCAATATACGGGGTTTAGTATCATTCTCACGCGCAATATACACCGACAAGCCTATATTTACCATATAAGACCAATATACGGGGTTTAGTATCATTCTCATGCGTAATATACACCGACACGCCTATATTTACCATATAATACCAATATACGGGATTTAGTATCATTCTAACGTGCAATATACACTGACACGCCTATATTTACCATATATTACGGGATTTAGTATCATTCTAACGCGCAATATACACCGACAAGCCTATATTTACCATATATTACGGGATTTAGTATCATTCTAACGCGCAATATACACCGACAAGCCTATATTTACCATATACTACTATTTGTATTGCTCTACATTACTATGCATGGGCGACTAATGTTGTATGCAAGGTTCTTCATTCAACAATCATTTAATGGGCATCCATTCAAACGGTTATAGAGTAAAATAAATATCGTCTGCTTGATGTACTCGTGCATCAATTTAACCTAATTTACACACATGTGTTGACATTATATTGCTGTAAACCTTGGCGTTCAAGTACAGACTGAGGAGAAATATAATTATATGCGTGGATTTCGTCTGCAGTAACCAGACAGGTCATAATATGGGATGTCATGTTTAAAGATTCATGGAAGTCGTGATAGCGCAGTGGATGCGCGTTCGGCTCAGGTGCCAAAGGTCCGGAGTTCGAACCCATCTGGAGCCGTTAAGATTGTGCCCTTAGGCAATGCATTTAAATTCCACATTGCCTCTTCTCTCTCCTTTATGGCGATCGATTCCATCAGGAATGAGGTCTCGAGAGTGATTAATATAAGTTGAAATAACTTGTTTCGCAATCGAGCTAAATTAATTTTGTATATACTGAGTCAAAAAAGAAACGATACCAAACTAAAAACGACGTAAAACGGTTAAAACCATAGAAAGGTTTAATATATTATTACGTATCAGTACCGGGTTGCTTATTGCAACGTCAGCCAACCATAAACACAGGTAAAATTTCCGATGTGCACGTGCTCCTCAACAAAGACAACTTCCTACACATGTACAAATCGGAAAACCGGTTTATTGTACTGGTATTGCATTATCATCGAGGAAAAACACCTTACATACCCATTGTTACCTCTAACAAAATGCCTAGGCTAAACCGCAATCAGAGAATGCGTGCCATTGGCATGATTGACGGCGGTTTACGTCAGCGTGACGTCGCAAATCGACTCGGGGTTACGCGGATCACGATAACACGTCTACTTCGACGTTATCGAACACATGGATCGGTGGACGACCGTCCAAGATCTGGTCGACCACGTGTGACGACGCGTGAACAGGACCGTCACATTCGGACGTCACATTTACGTGACCGGTTCCTACCTGCTACGCACACAGCTGCCGTTACTCCTGGGATGACCAACAATCGCATCAGTGCACAAACAGTCAGGAACCTGCTCGGTGAACGTGGCATTCGTGCCTATCGGCCATACGTTGGACCCATCCTGACACGACGTCACCGTGACGTACGGCGGGAATGGACGACGGAACATGCTCGCTGGACTCGGTTACAGTGGAATTCGGTGATGTTTAGCGATGAATCGCGGTTCTGTTTGCGTCGAGCGGATGGCAGAGAGCGGGTATATCGCAGACGCGGTGAACGTTACGCCGACGCATGTGTACGTCAGGTCGATCTATTCGGGGGCGGAAGCGTTATGGCGTGGGGCGGTATCACCTTCGGTAGTCGCACTGAACTGTTAGTGGTGGACGGGAACCTAAACACCCAGCGGTACTGTGATGAGATCATTGCGCCAGTTGTTGTGCCGTTCTTTAACGCCAACAGAAACGTCACACTGTTCCAACAGGACAACGCCAGGTGTCATATTGCTCGGATTTCCACCACATTATTGGAGCAGAACAATATTGAAACCCTACCGTGGCCTGCTTTGTCACCAGACTTGTCACCCATAGAACATGTGTGGGATACGTTAGACCGCCGCGTCAGACGACGTCAGCCGGTAACGTTAAACCAACTGAGGGATGTTTTGCGTCAGGAGTGGACACATATTGACCAGCAAGAGATTCAGACACTCTTCCGTTCGATGCGACGGCGGTGCATTGCAGTGAGAGACGCAAATGGTGCCCATACTCGGTATTGACGTCTGTGTGAAAACTCCATTAGACCCCTGTCCGACGAATTACGTCATCACGCAGCAGACAGTTTCGGAGGCTCATTATGCTTTATGTGCTCCTCTTTCAAACATGTTGGACTATCATCTTATGAATTTTCAAAGAATTTTCTTAATAAATGTTGAAATTATAGACACATAAACACCAGGTATCGTTTCTTTTTTGACTCAGTATATATTAAAGATAGTGTCCTGTTCTTCTATCAACAGACGTATGTAAATAATGCTTAATGCGCATGCGTGACGCAACTGTGGATGCTGAAACCGGTGTCTTATTGATTTAACCATATTTTATTGCATATGTAATACATTCGACAATACAATATTATACATACGAGAATGAATCAGATGTGAAATAAATTAACAGATTATAATTTGAAATATTCTTGGTGTGTTTCAGGCTGATTTGAATACCTCTTCACAGTGGATGTGGTATCAGAAGAAATGAAAGATTGGAAATATAAAAGTTTTACAACCATAACCAACATTAGAAAACGGCCCTTCCCGGTGTCTTAGATGCTTGTTCTGAATGCCGACAGAGGGCGGTGCGTTCCGATTGTACACAGTGCGCGTCGAACAGATGCCAGAAAGTTGTACCGTCACTTTCACTTTGTTAAATTGCACAAACAAACAGATTACGGTAATTATTATGGAAGACTGAGCAGTAACATTGCTAATTGTATGTAACACTTCAATGTTTTAATAATGTTATTCCACACGACATAGTTACCCTTGAAAACTCATAAATCATACACGACCGGCTGGGGGTGGTTTTGCAGAAGGAAAGGATAATGGTTTGGACTTGGGGTGAACCATATATAGTAACATAGTAAATAGAGCCTTGTTACACAAAAGCCAGAACGACAATATAGCGGACAGAGTTACAGTAACATATAGACTCCTTTCATGTTTAAAGTATCGACAGAAACGATTATACTATGTGCTATATTAATTAGCGTAATTTGAGAGTATACGGTGTCATTCATAAAAAGTCACTCTCAAGTTGACAAACCCAATCGTTCGGAGCATGCAATTTTGATTATCTGTTTGACATATTGATAGACTAGCAGATATCAGATGAGAAGACAATCGCTCATCTTATATAACAACGATCTTCATATCACATTACACACAGCACACGAATCCATATCTAGAAAGATATGCGCAACTTTCATATTTCGTCAGGTGTGAAAACTAGTTCAACAGTTTCATATAAAAGGGCAGTTGTACTTATTTTGTAATAAGACGGATATGTAGTCCAGTGGTAACACGCTGGACTGGTAATCCAGGGATCGCAGGTTCGATCCCCCGTCTGACCCTAATAAAATTAACAGTCTTTCAGATGGGACGTTAAACCGAGATCTCGTGTCGGTGCTTTACATCGTGCACGTAAAAGAACCAGAGGAGACTCTGGAATGGGTCTCTGTCTGTATCATGCACTATCCTCCAAAAATCTAAAATAACTAATCTCTTCAGGAGGCGTCGCTCATATGGGCAACCGGTAGCGACGATAAATAAACGTAAAAAAAAAATTGTAATATGTTGATTGTTCCTAACAGGGAACTAGTAATATGAACAATTTTAAGCCGACAATTTGGATGTAGAGAGAATCTCACACACATATATATTATATTAACTCCAATAATATTATGAATCAAAAAGGTGTGTTTATCACATTTTGTAGCAAAATTTAATTATTTGCGAAATTTACAATATTAAAAAAAAAAATTATTAAAATAATGTGTGTTTGATCCGTTTTACAGTAATTGGAAGAAAGGAAGATTGAATAATCATATGTCGATTGAATCATGCAACGTGCACTTTCTTTGAAACTAAAATACCTATTTGTCTACAAGCAGTGGATAATATATTGGCAGAATTTAATTATATTTTCCCTCGCTGCACTGATATCTAAATTACTTTTTAACTTTTAACAAGATCTAATAAATAATGGAAACTATGGAACTATACGTTATGTCATGTCGTATCAGTATTTAAATAAATGAATTTAACACATGCAAATGCAGAGATCGCAGGCTCGATCCCCCGTCTGACCCTAATAAAATTAACAGTCTTTCAGATGGGACGTTAAACCGAGGTCTAGTGTCGGTGCTTTACATCGTGCACGTAAAAGAACCAGAGGAGATTCTGGAATGGGTCTCTGTCTGTATCATGCACTATCCTCCAACATCTAAAATAACTAATCTCTTCAGGAGGCGTCGCTCATATGGGCAACCGGTAGCGACGATAAATAAACGTAAAACACACACAAAATGCAAATGTCATTCTTTTTGAAATATCAAAATGCGTTTTGTAAAGAAAATTGCAAATGCATTGTAATAGATATATTATATAATGTGTGTTTTATTAAAGGCAACTATAAGTTAAAATAAAATCTCAAACCATCTTTATAAGTACACTAAGCATCTGGTATGTCCATCTTGAGGACGGTCATTGTATCCACAACGAGCATAAAATTAACAGTCTTTCAGATAGGACTTTTAACCGAGGTCTCTTGTCGGTGCTGTACACCGTGCACTTAAAAGAACCAGAGGAAACTGTGTCGGACTCACAAGGTCAGACTGTGTCGGACTCACAAGGTCAGACTGTGTCGGACTCACAAGGTCAGACTGTGTCGGACTCACAAGGTCAGACTGTGTCGAACCCACAAGGTCAGACTGTGTCGAACCCACAAGGTCAGACTGTGTCGGACTCACAAGGTCATACTGTGTCGGACTCACAAGGTCATACTGTGTCGGACTCACAAGGTCAGACTGTGTCGGACTCACAAGGTCAGACTGTGTCGGACTCACAGGGTCATACTGTGTCGGACTCACAAGGTCATACTGTGTCGGACTCACAAGGTCAGACTGTGTCGGACTCACAAGGTCAGACTGTGTCGGACTCATAAGGTCATACTGTGTCGGACTCACAGGGTCAGACTGTGTCGGACTCACAAGGTCAGACTGTGGCAGATTCATAAGGTCAGACTGTGTCGGACTCACAAGGTCAGACTGTGTCGGCCTCACAAGGTCAGACTGTGTCGGACTCACAAGGTCAGACTGTGTCGGACTCACAAGGTCAGACTGTGTCGGACTCACAAGGTCAGACTGTGTCGGACTCACAAGGTCAGACTGTGGCAGATTCATAAGGTCAGACTGTGTCGGACTCACAAGGTCAGACTGTGTCGGCCTCACAATGTCAGACTGTGTCGGACTCACAATGTCAGACTGTGTCGGACTCACAAGGTCAGACTGTGGCAGATTCATAAGGTCAGACTGTGTCGGACTCACAAGGTCAGACTGTGGCAGATTCATAAGGTCAGACTGTGTCGGACTCACAAGGTCAGACTGTTCGGACCCACAAGGTCAGACTGTGGCAGATTCATACGGTCAGACTGTGTTGGACTCACAAGGTCAGACTGTGTCGGACTCACAAGGTTGTTCTGTGGCGTCACAATTGCATTATGCACTTGTAAGAAAGGCTGGTAACTGACACTGGTTCCCCACTCGTGATTGGCTGTACTCTGGCTATGTATGCCGTTACGGCTGCATGTATTCTACACTTGTATAATACGCTTGTAAGTGACACTGGTTCCCCACTCGTGATTGGCTGTACTCTGGCTATGTATGACGTTACGGCTGCATGTATTCTACACTTGTATAATACGCTTGTAAGTGACACTGGTTCCCCACGCATGAGTGGCTGTACTCTGGCTATGTATGACGTTACGGCTGAATGTATTCTACACTTGTATGATACGCTTGTAACTGACACTGGTTCCCCACTCGTGAGTGGCTGTACTCTGGCTATGTATGACGTTACGGCTGAATGTATTCTACACGTGTATGATACGCTTGTATGTGACACTGGTTCCCCACTCGTGATTGGCTGTACTCTGGCTATGTATGACGTTACGGCTGAATGTATTATACACGTGTATGATGCGCTTGTAACTGACACTGGTACCCCACTCATGATTGGCTGTACTCTGG
>CM026404.1:69902628-70008128 GCA_014843695.1 Archivesica marissinica
GTCCAGATGTGGTTAGCACTTTCCCCCCAAAACCTGATCGTTTATCAATCTGAATCGATCGTTTATCAATCTGAATCGATCGCTTATCAACTCTGAATCGATCGTTTATCACTTTAAGCGTTCGTGTATCAATCTAATTCGATCGGTTATCACTCTGAATAGTTCGTTTATCACTTTAAGCGTTCGTTTATCAATCTGAATCGATCGCTTATCAACTCTGAATCGATCGCTTATCACTCTGAATCGTTCGTTTGTCACTCTGAATCGTTCGTTTATCACTCTGAATCGATCGCTTATCACGTCTGAAACGCTACCTTGAGGATTAGTTTGATTATCCAATAGCATGAAAGCGTTATACAAGTGTTTAAATATAGCAACTGATACCTTTATCTGACAAGTTTAGGACGGTTAAACCAATTCCTCCGCGACCCAGATACAGCCTTTTAAAGTTCTCAGGTTGTTCGTTCATAATTACATGTAAATGCAAAGCAGCAGACGACAAAAACGGAAATATAAATTTTCCAATGTTTCCCCCACCTGGTCTTGTCCGTCACAATAAGTCATATTTACTTATCTCGAGTTTAAATACACGGTTTTGGATATCGATAATTCACTAACACGCCTTGTTTAGATTTGCAAGCAGACACCAGCTAATGGAAAACCAATTGAAATATCGTTGCATGTAAATGAGACCCAGGCCAAGTATCAAACACATGTAATCAGTTGTTGTGAAGTACAAGTGTCTTGTTTGTGTCGCAAAGACCATTGCAAAGTTAACCACACATCCATGATGCATACTTTTATTACCGATATTACTGTAGAACCCGTACAACCATACAACCGTACAAGCAACACAAGTACAGACGGATCTGTAGTCCAGTGGTTAACACGCTGGACTGGTAATTCAGGGATCGCAGGTTCAATTCCCCGTCTGACCATAATAAAATTAACAGTCTTTCAGATCTGACTTTAAACCGAGGTCTCGTGTCGATGCTTTACACCGTGCACGTAAAAGAACCAGAGGAGATTCTGGAATGGGTCTCTGTCTGTATCATTGCACTATCCTCCAAAAATCTAAAATGACTAATGCCTTCAGGAGGCATCGCTCATATGGGCAACCGGTAGCGACGATAAATAAACGTAAAACACACAAGCAACAAAAGTGCGAAATGTATTTCACATAAGGATAAACATGCAGTCATACGTGATGTATATACGGCAAGTGAACACGATACATGCTTTACATATCATGTCTAACCTGGGAACAGTTGATATAGTTTGCCTTGTCCGTATTGCTTTTCTGAAATGTCGTTTTGCCAGAAATAAAATAGTGAAAAATCGACAGACTGGAACCCAGTATTGCCATGAAAGGTCTGGACATTGTACAGTGGAACCTCCCAAAACCGGACCCTCTCTAAATCGGAATACTCCCAAAACCGGACGTTTTTGAAAGTGATTTTATATAAGAAATAAAGAAGAAACAATTCGGGACTTTCAAAAACGTCCGGTTTTGGGAGTATTCCGATTTAGAGAGGGTCCGGTTTTGGGAGGTTCCACTGTATACGTAACGGAAAGATAGACAAACGAAATTGTCGTCTTTGTAGTAATGTAGACGTATTGTTAATAATGTTACGCGCCAACCGGGGTAAATCTAGTGGGCAGACGGAAGGACGGACGTGGGCTGATCACAACGGACATCTGACTAAATGACGACAACGATGTTATGCTCCTCTATCTTCCTTTACTTTAGCGCCGCTGATACGCTTAGGCGTGACTGTTAACGATCACTATACAACATACGATATACAATATACGATATACAACATCACCAACTGGCCAATACACCCGAATTATACATTAAATGACACTAAAATAGCAACGCACCAATGTTAAAACGTCGTCTGCTATGTTATACGGACAGGCAAGGATTGCTGGTTATTTCGGAGTGCTGGAGGCCAAGAATGACATTCTGCCTGGTATTTATACTAACACACAATGCGACCTGTGGGATGTGCAACCTGTGGGTGCACACTGTGGAATCCACACGTCGCAGTGCATGCGCGTGCCCCCACATGTCGCATGACGCTGCCCACATGTCGCATTACGTCACACACACATTGTGTAGTACAACAGGTACTCGCAACTAAAAAAGGACTGCTGCGTCAACTAAACACTGCATACATATCAATAACATACATACACTTATTAAAAAGTCCCCCCCCGAAACTTACGTTTAAACAAATTCGCCTTCTATGAATGCCACATACAAGCGATACGCTTTGTTTACGAAAGCAGTGTATGGAACACTGTCGCGTAGCGTCTAATACACCGTGTACATTCAAGATGGCGGTATACATGCTAAACAAAATACAGTTGGGCCTAAACAGCAAATTACACCCATTTACATACAGCAATCACTTAACAGGAATATTCAGTAACACAGGTAGGATTAACTACACCAGGGATGTTCCTAAACAGAACAATACTCGAGGATTATCATATCAAAACCAGCGAGAATACACGAAACTGGACCTCATGGTGCTAGATTACAACAGGCGTGACATTCGAAGGCGATCTGTTGTTCTGTTTGTTTCAAAGAGCAACGGTCAAATTCCTATAGTGCTGTCAGTAAACATGCATCACCACACTCCGTGGACATTCACCTGGTGACAGTAAAGCTCAGAGGGTAAGCTAACACCTATGGTGTTACAGTATTGTTAATAAGAACATGGACAGCTCGTGTCTGTAACTCATAGATGAACCAACGAAACTGCAGTAGGTGTTGCCTTGTCCCTAAAAGCATGAGCATCCTTGTATGTTACCCAATGATAAAAATATCCAAATGTAGTATTTAATGTCATTTAGATCATGGTAATTGTAGCATGTAAGTGAACGCAATATCGTGAATATGGTAACTCATAGATGAACACATTAAATGTAATTATTGTCATTTAGAACATGGAAACATTGTGTCGGTAGCTCATAGATGAACACATTATATGTATGTATTGTTATTTAGAACATGGAAACATCACGTCGGTAACTCATAGATGAACACATTAAATGTATTTATTGTCATTTAGAACATGGAAACATTGTTTGGGTAACTCATAGATGAACACATTAAATGTATGTATTATCATTTAGAACATGGAAACATCACGTCAATAACTCATAGATAAACACATTAAATATATGTATTGTCATTTAGAACATGGAAACATAACGTCTGTACCTCATAGATGAACACATTAAAAATATGTATTGTCATTTAGAACATGGAAACATAACGTCAGTACCTCATAGATGAACACATTAAATGTATGTATTATCATTTAAAACATGGAAACGCCACGTCAGTACCTCATAGATGAACACATTAAATGTATGTATTATCATTTAGAACATGGAAACACCACGTCAGTAACTCATAGATGAACACATTAAATGTATGTATTATCATTTAGAACATGGAAACACCACGTCAGTAACTCATAGATGAACACATTAAATGTATGTATTATCATTTAGAACATGGAAACACCACGTCAGTACCTCATAGATGAACACATTAAATGTATTTATTATCATTTAGAACATGGAAACATCACGTCTGTAACTCATAGATGAACACATTAAATGTATTATCATTTAGAACATGGAAACATAACGTCAGTACCTCATAGATGAACACATTAAATATATGTATTATCATTTAGAACGTGGAAACACCACGTCAGTAACTCGAGTATAGATGAACACATGAAATGTATGTATTATCATTTAGAACATGGAAACATCACGTCAGTAACTCATAGATTAACACATTAAATGTATGTATTGTCATTTAGAACAAGGAAACATCAAAATGTCGTACATATAATTTATGTTATTCACAAATTCACGGTTTTATTTGAAACTAGCTTTATATGTTTCAACTTCCTACATCAATAGTGTACACACATATATTCTGCGACATGTTGCTGTGTCAACCCTTAACTTGTATGTTTATTATACTCTGCAATACGTCTCTACCCCTAAACGGTCACCGACACCGATGCGTAATTGTACGCCGTAATAGTGTATAGTCAATCGCCCTATTTCCGTACACCACCTGTGTTCATATTTGTTTCCAAATGACGTCATCGCTCTTAGTAGCCGGTACTCGGACGCTTAAACTGCTAAATAGATCAATATTCAACTTTTATTTCGAAAATATGTAAATGTTGATGTTTTCATTAGTCTCATTCACGTGTACCCTAAATATCACTTACACAGAGATATATGCAAAGAAATATTTGTTTATTTTTGCAACGAGAGAAGTCTAATGCTTGGTTTTACAAGGTCACGTGTCAATCATGTGACGACAATACAGGAAAACACATTTATGGTACATGAAAATTGATTGGTGTCCGAAACTTAGGTCCTTTTTAACGCCATGTTGAAGTCGCACGTGAGTGAAATTGTGGTTTTATGCTGATGTTATGCAATCTGAGTTTAGTCAAGCATATTAAATACAAGAATGATCACTTTATATAGTAATATTATTTCATTTGCAATAACAGATACTGACTACCTTTTCCCCGCCTCCGTGGTAGAGTGGTTACGGTTGCTGACTAGCCTGGGTGCCAGTCTGTCGATTTTTCACTTTTTAACTTCTGGCAAAATGACATGATCAGAAGCTCAATACGACCCAATTATTAGCATCGTTGTTAAAATATATTTATTTGATTGACCAGGCAAAATATATCGACGCCTGTTCCCAGGCTAGTCGTTGACTTGTCATCACTGATGATCACGGATTCGAGCCCCGTTCAGACCGTGTCTCTTTATATGAAAAAGTTGGCAGTTTCTTACGGAGGTTGGTGCACAAAGTACTGGTTAACCGCTGGAGCCTGCCCATGAAAGGTGTATTTAGGTTAACTGCCCGTCGCTCAAATGGGCAACCGATATATATTATTAATATAATATATAAATATATTTAAAACTTTAAAAAAATTTTTTATTTCAAATTCAAACCTTATGTGTCCGAATACCGGTACGGCCATGGTAATAGATGCACATTTACGTGATACCAGCTGTACATGGTGACATATTGATAACGAAGTCTGAGTTTATTAATTGTAAACATTATTCACACGTATTTATGGTTTCAACAGCATGCTCAGGTAGGTTCTGTTATCAACAAGAGGCGATGTAAAGAGATGTTGTTAAAATCCGAGACAATATTAAGTAATACTTAAATGTTGTCTGGAGAATTATTTAATTATAGATAACCAGTTTATACTGAGTGCTTAACAATACTTTAGCCCAGATACTTACTTATCAATAAAATATAAATAAATATTGTTTTAGTCTGTCTTTTGCTACAATATGCATATTTGTTACATTTAGACCAACACAAAACTGCAAACACCGCATGATTTTTCAGAATTGAATAAGCATGCCCATTCCGTAGAAATGAATTATTACCTTGCTGTGTCATTGAAATAAACTGTTAACTGTTCATGTAACCAATGACAACGGTAATATAACATTATTTGGAAACCGATTTCCACATAAACCTGTTCATAAAGATAAATAACTACAACTGAAGCCAGTGAAATAGGAAACGCAATCGAAGACGAGAGAGTTATTGCTTACCTTTAATGCTTCGAACGAGACACAATGAATACCATGCACAAATAAACGTCAATAACAAAATAGTTAATAGACGGAATTAATAGACATAAGGAAAGTTGCATAGGGGTTGACTTCTAACAAGTATCTGAAGACATTATGCTATTTGACATGTTTAGCTATAAGCCAGCCATGCCGGTGTTCTAACAGAATCGAAATCCGTAAGAACTGAAAGTTTGCGCATGCGCATAAGGGTACATCTTAGCGGGCATGAGGATTGGAAGACATTCGCTTTATTTTTTAATTTGCGACCGTAACTGAAAAAAAATATGCTCAAATCAGTAAAATTCACAACTCGACATTTAAATATTTTCTAAATATCTAAACTATGGACATTTCTAGCATATATATTATATTCATTAGTATAAAATTACATGCATCGGAAGAATGGAATCGTGAATGGACGTCGTGATAGCACAATGGTTACGATTGTACTCTTAGGCCGGGCATTTAAATTCCACGTGGGCTCTTTTCTCTCCCTCGTGATGATGGATTCCACCAGGAATGGGGTCTCGAGAATGATTAATATAAGTTGTAAGAACTTGTTTCGCAATCGAGCTAAAAAATAAATATGTAAATATGTAATACTTGTTGTGGGGTCTCCATTGGGCGAGCGGTTCAGATCGTTGCCTTCAAATCACTTACCACTCAACGATGTATGTTCTAATCCACGGGGGTGGGGTGAATTCAAGTGATGAAGCTATCCAGCTGGCTGTGGAAGGTCAGTAGTCTTTTCTCTCATTTTGGGTTATAAATAATAACCCGTTTATTTTCATTTACTTATGCATATGAACACACAAAGCCAACATACACTGACTATACATAGTCTGGAATACATACAAGTTTATACAATATATTTTATAAATGTGTTCATAAATATATAATTATATGAGAGAAAGGGTTTGAAGGAAGCATGTATGAATGAAAGAAAGTGTGAATTTGGGAGAAAGCTGAGAGAGAGAGAGAGAGAGAGAAAGAGAGAGAGAAGAGAGAGAGAGAGAGAGAGAGGAGAGAGAGAGAGGGAGAGAGAGAGAGAGAGAGTGAGAAGAGAGATGAGAGAGAGAGGAGTGAGAGAGAGAGAGAGAGAGAGAGTACAATACAAAATCATATCACGTAATTTTGTTTCTAGTGATGGCTAGGTGTTTTCTATTTTTCTGTTTCCCTTTGAAAAGATCAGTGTAGTTCTACCTGGGTATGTGTGTTTTACGTTTATTTATCATCGCTACCGGTTGCCCATATGAGCGACGCCTCCTGAAGAGATTAGGCATTTTAGAATATTGGAGGAGAGTGAAATGATACAGACAGAGACTCATTCCAGAGTCTCCTCTAGTGCAATGATACAGACAGAGACCCATTCCAGAGTCTCCTCTGGTGCAATGATACAGACAGAGACCCATTCCAGAGTCTACACTGGTTCTTTTACGTGCACAGTATAAAGCACCGACACGAGACCTCAGTTTAAAGTCCCAGATGAAAAACTGTTAATTATATTATGGTCAGACGGGGGATCGAACATGCAATCGCTGGAATACTGCTCGGAGGCGCACACGTGGTCTTCCTCCACCAATAACAGCTGGGGAGTCGCTAGCACTATGACGTAGGCTGTATGTAGACCATTAATTAACCACAAAGACAAACAAACACACAAATGGGTTTTGCTAAAGTAATACAATATTAGAATTATATAAAACATGTGTTCAAACTATGCTATATTAGAAAATAAAATACATACGCTCGAACAACCTCATTGTTTATTCATATTGTGCTTATTTTCCAGTAAAGCCAATAGGGGAAATAATAAAATTGCAACTGTTCACTTCTAAATGAAATCAATCAAAAGGTAAGAAATGTCTCACTATTAAATACTGTTCTCCTAAGTTATGACACAGTACACCGTCAATGTCTCAGACATGAACACGTGCGATAATGAATAATGTTTTCCGGTGCCGTATCAGCGTTTTAGCCATACACTTCCGTCAAACTGCTTCAGTGCATAATGATACGCTATTAACCGACATTTCTAATAATTCGGTACGGAAATGATATTTCGAGACGCTTGTGTAATATGTAGCCTATGTTTAATAAGGTTGTATAAAGCCCTGCATATTGTATTAGTGCTATAGTTTACATCAATCAGTAGACAAAGCACATTTTGTAGTTGGATGTATGTTGTAGAAGTAATACTGTGAAAGCTGACTGGACCTGATGGTTGTACTGCCTTGTGGAAGTCATGATGTACTGACATGAAATTTGTATTATTTTGATATAGCTATTGAGAGTTTGGTAAGTGTGCTCATTTGAACGTTGATTTGGAAGTCGTGATGACGCAATGGTAGCGCGTTCGTTTCAGGTGCGAAAGGTCCGGAGTTCGAGCCCCGCTGGAACCGTTACGAGTGTGCCATTAGGCAACGCATTTAATTTCCACATTGCCTCTTCTCTCTCCCTCGTGGCGATGGATTCCATCAGGAATGAGGTCTCGAAGAGTGATTAATATAAGTTGAAAGAACTTGTTTCGCAATCGAGCTCAAATAAATTTGTATATATTAAAGATAGTGTCCTGTTCTTCTTCTTTTTTTAACTTTTTTTATTTTACAACGATTGTGAAACAAGTTTTAACAACTTATATTAATCACTCTCGTTGGTGCGGATGAAAGCGTATATATGGTCATTCGTGTGGGAGGAAACCGGAGTACCCGGAGAAAACCGACCTGTCCAATCTGGCGACCACCGTACCATTCCACACCCGGTCCGAGGATCGAACCCGGGTTGCATTGGTGAGAAGCGAGCGCGCTAACCACTGCGCTAATCTGACAGCCTTGTTGTAAGAACTTGTTTCGCAATCGAGCTAAAATAAATGTGTATAAACCGCCTCGAGATAACGTGTACGAGACAAGTATACACACAATATAGCTGAAAAAAGAACACAAAACTTACAATTTAAATATTCAAATCTACAAAACTAGTAGCAAATATTTTGTTCCAGTACATTCACTTCTCTCATAGTTGATTTCCATTACCGGATGATCATGTCACCGTTTGGACTTGTTCACGACATCCGATTGATAACAATTTACAGACAAATAATTCAATTCACCAAGCACTCACTTTCACTGACATCGATAATAATATTCGAATGTACATAGCGCCGACTGCCGAAGCCGTAACAGTTGGCTACAATCGCTTGATACAGCATGACATTCACATGGTGTGTTCCCACTTTCCCAACCTTTTATTAGTCCTATAGAAATTGAGGTAGGTGTTGGGGGAATGTATTGTTCGGTGTAACAATAGAGTTGAAAGGTGATAATTGGCGAAAATTGCTATACTGTACTGAAAATTTGTGTTTCTAAATTTGGGAAAGTTGTTCATAAATATAAGTTTCATATAGATAGATATTCTTTATTTTGAGTTATAAGCATTAAATCGAAAACATAGATATTTACATGGATAAGACAAACACATGAACATGCATAGCACATAATAGATATAAATCTTGAAATATTTTTATTGTACATATTCACTTTAATTTGACTAAGTGAGAAGCAGCATCAACATACGTCATGATGTCCATGTCGCCAGTTCGCAGTTGGTGCTTCAGTCTGATGAGCATTTGCTCACGCTCACGGTATACCCGCTTCCTTGGTCGCTGCTTTCCACCGTTGGCGTGCTGAAACAGCTTCGCCTCGTTAGCAGCCTGCTCTTTCTGGACCAGGTCTATCAATGTATAAATATTAGGATGGCAGTGTCGTAGTTGGTTGTTTATTTTATGGTGCCAACCCTCAACATGATTGGTAGTGCGTGGACCATCATTCTCGTAATGATTCCAGGAGCGGCGGTCTCCCTCTACCCACTGCTCAGTCACATAGTCCTTAAACTTAGACACCGGCACTGAGTCATTGTCACATTCTTCCAGAGTTTGGAACCACACATCTTCGACAGAGGCTAGGGGGACAAGTGGCAGTACCGAAGCACGTAGCACAAGTTTCTTCACTTCTTCATTGTCCTTGAAGTCAGCTACAAGACCACAATATTGTACTTTTCTCCACATACACTGTGTGAAGTGAAAGAAACAACCACGGACTTGAACACCAACAAACACGATACTGACAGCACGCCACGCTGCTGTTTCGAAGTCCATCATTATCGTTTCTGGGGACAGAGGAATGTTATGTTCACGGGCGAAATTCTGGATGAGTGTGAAGAATCTGGTGTACATTGTCTGTTGTTTATTTGGGAGTAGTCCATACACTAGGGGACACATATACCCGTCGATCATGGCGTGGATGGTGTATAGCTGGTAGAAATATGACGGCGAAGCGTAGAAGGTACCGTCCATATACCAGGTCTCGGCTGTAGACAGCTGGGCCAGGTTGTCAACGGTGGCGAATATGAGCATTCGCGCCACATCACCGTCGTTGGCGATTAGGAATGGCTCCCCTGCAAGCGACTCTATCCACTTCCCTTCCAAGTTGACATCCGCCCTTGTCTTTGGCAGAACTGGTCTAGTCTTAGACCGCTGTCTATATAAACTGGATTTGGCTTCGTAGAAAGTGGGTAGATTAGCCACAACCTCTTGGGTGGAATTGTCCCATTCGATCGATCTTGTGTCTGCCAGCATATCGTTATAGATGGAGGGCACCGGCTGTGTTGACCCTCGGACCTGCTTTCGGACACCACTCATGATGTCCGCAGCAACAATTCTGCTGTCATCTCTTGGGTGATTGTGTTCATCAGCGATTTTGGTAGGAAGCTCATTCTTAGTGTTAATTTTAGCATTGCATGCTTTGTTGACACAGTTCCAGTAGCGACACTCCCGTTTTCTGGTTTTCAGGCTGTACATGTAACCATTTAGAACTAGAGTCTGACTTCCTCTGCTATTCTCTATGAACCGTATATTGACTAGCGCATTTGCCATTTTAGAGATTTATGATTACAGAGGAAACTGACCTTCATTTTATACTATGTTAAAGAATGACTTACAGTTAGTGACCTGTTTTTCTTAGTTTTCAACAGTTAGTTATAAATAAATTGTTAATTTCATTATTGAAATACAAACATGGCATAATTTTATAGAAGAACGATCGTCATTATATTAACCTGTATTTATTTATCCCACTATTGTCCAAATATGAAACAATTAACTTTCACACAAAAAGGTTGCACACATTCTAGTATTGATACCAGAGTTTTAGGACTCCCTGGAGATATATGTTAAGAAATTCTCGATAATACACGAAAATGATCCCCGTCCGTAGCCCGGTGCGATTACATTTTTCTAATTTCGGAAGTTTTTTGAAAATTTCCGAATTTCGAGCAGAAGAGGAGGTTGGTACTTTGCTACAGTCACGTATTAGTGAGCGTATGCACGACGGTTCTGTGTACATTGTCACATTGTGCAGGAACATAACACTAGATAAAGAGTTCTTTGGTAAAAATGCAATAAAACGAACTACAGTTGCAGTATTATGGGCGCAGTCAGTTTGATTCCCGGGGTTGTTAGTGCAGCCATTATGAATTCCTCCTGTGTGAAGAGCTTTTCAAAACATCTGAACACAACGGCACTCACTTTAGAAGTAATTCTGTCAAATGACTTTCTTATTCTGGAATAGATTGTATAGCTTAAACGCACCTCGTTCTAGTGTGGGTTCCAGTATGTCGATTTTATTTTAATTTACTTCTGGCTAAATGACATAATATCAGAAACTCAATACGGCCCAATTAATGGTATCGGTGTTAAAATATGTATATGACTGACCAGCCAACATTTATATCAACGCTTGTTCCCAGGCTAACATGGCGCGTGCATCCGTGAGTCTGCAACTAAATTCAAACGTATACAAGAACAGCACACGCGTTATCAACAGTCCATATATCTGTCACCCCCCCCCCCCCCTTCGTATGATGTAGTCATATTTCCCCTATGGTGTCTAGTTCAGTAATTAATATTGGCCTATTTCATATTAACATACATATGATAAACGAACAGGAAAGGCATTCCGACTACACATACAATTAGCCAACGGATACCATCTCTCGACTGGTACCAACCCTCGACTATATTTAATGTGTCCAGATTTCTGCAATATTTAGCGTTCATTAAAGTTTGCGTTTTCAAAGAAATCACAAAGAAGTCCAGGTAACATTAAAACATACCATACTAGTGTGTGTAGTAGATGCGGTTTCCTCAACGTAGCCGATGAGTGCAATCTTGCCAGTATCACGTCTCCGTGGCATAGTGGTTAAGGCGTCCGCCTACGGAGCGGGAGGTCGAAGGTTCGAACCTCGTCAGGGGTTTGTTCTGATATGGCCAGTTTATGAGCCGCCAGCTAGTTAAATAATGGTTAGCGATTGCCTGGCGCCAGGCATACACGTATAGGATTCAGGAAGTACTGATGCTCATAGGATGAGGTCTCTCATAAATCAGAAATGGCTGGCCCTTTAAATAAGGGTGACACTATAATAAACAAACACTTTACTTTTACTTCATACCACCTGTGTGTCCTTGGTTATGACACTTACATGGACGTTACATCACGAATGACGTCTTGAGAGCGATTAAACTAATGTTGTAGTTTCATTTATGCAAATTCATTTACCTCGATTGCGAAACAACGTTTTACAACGTTAGATGAATCGCTTTCGAGACCTTATTCCTGACGGAAACCACCGCCATGAGGGAGCGAGAAGATGAAATGCGGAATTCAAGTGCCTTGCCTAAGGGCACAATCGTAACGGCTACAGATGAGTGCGGACTCCCTGGCTGTTCACGCCTGAAGCGAACGCGCTATCACTGCGCTATCACGACTTTCACAACTTCCACTCATGGTGTAAGAACTTGTTTCGCAATCAAGCTCAAATAGAAGTGTATGAACTGTTTTCATTGAGGGCCTCATGGTAGATTAACTTTTGTTAAATGAGTACTCTCGTTAAATAAAGTCTTTATTATTATTATTATTATTCATACATAAGCAAATGTGCCTGCGACATGGAAATGCGATGCACGTGTTCCTTTGCCCTATATCAACGTCCGTTAAAATGATTGATTACGTAATGATGCTCTATAAACCCGATGTTGTTTCATATGTCTCGGTGTGGAAATTAAATAAAGCATTATGTTAGCTACCTGTACATTACGTAGACATATGATACATATGTCCTGTTTCCGGACGCCGTTCTAGCCATTAGTTGAATGGAATATTATATTCCATATAAAAATGAGTCATGTTACATGGAACTCTTTTTTTTATATACTTTATTTATTTTACAACGATTGCGAAGCAAGTTTTAACAACTTATATTAATCACTCTCGTTGGCTCGGATGGAAGCGTATATGTGGTCATTCATGTGGGAGGAAACCGGAGTACCCGGAGAAATCCCACCTGTCCGATCTGGCGACCATCGTACCATCTCACATACTTCCCTGTCCGAGGATCGAACCGGGGTCGCATTGGTAAGAAGCGAGCGCGCTAACCACTGCGCTAATCGGAAATCCAGGAACCTGACTTGACGTTACGTTGGCAACGGCAATATTATTGACTTGTTTATGACTTAAGCGAGTCAATGAGTTAGCATTGCTCTTGAGTTGCATATCCACTATTCATTTAAAAACAAAAGAATGAAATCTTCTAGAGTCCGACTAACCTTTCCGTGTACCTCATTTTTGAAGTATATTTATAAAAACCATTCTTTAAAAAAAAAAAAGGTAATATAATTGAATAATATCTATATTGGTATGTACCCATGTGAGAGGTTTCACGCTGCTACAAGCTTTCATATTGAAATGATCGCATTTGCAGTTAGTTATTTTTAGAAAAGACGAACGGACAGGTGGCGAGTAATATACTGGTATCAAAATATACCGACATCCAAAAAATTGCCTAAGAGATCAAATTTATATCCTTTTAAAAAATATAGGAAAATTTGGTATCAAAATGTGCGAAATATTGGGTAAATTAGTACAATATGTGAAGAATTATCTTCTTCACTCGTGATAGTGAGATCCATAATTATAAAATTTGTAACGAAAAAGTAACACTCAATATAAAAGCGCACAGTTTTGTATGGTGTCAGTATCCATTGAGGTATTCCTCCTGTGATTTCTTGTCACCTAACAATGCAATAAACAATACTTATCACAAACGTCACAGCAGATGTGACAAGTGTGTTCGAGTCGTGTGACCTAGGCAATCACAAATGTCACACCTGTGATGAATGCTCTCCTATCTGGCACACGTATTGACGAATATGATCAACACTATTATTCATGGACAAAATATAGATAGTCAGTGTTTTAACAAGAGATGTCACTTTTTTGACGGTCTGAAATTTCAATTACCAGAAAAAAAAGAGTTTGATTATGATCTGCACTGCTCGCACTGGAAAAGAAAATCAAACCAATCTGTAATACGACAAAACAAATATATCTAGTCAATTATTTAAATAAAGTGTAAACAATAGATGGTTACGTTTTACGAAACATATTCTGTTTGCTCTCTGTAAATTAGATTTGCTATGTACCGCTGTTTAAAACCGTATTACTGTATATATACCTCATGTTTGTATCATGTATGATGCACTGAGTGAATAAATTTGATTTGTTTTGATCTGATCTGTGACATATAGTCAAACCTGTCTTAAGCAGCCAGCCAATGGAATCACAGAAAATGACTGCTTAGCACAGGTGGCTGCTTAATAGAGGTCAAATATATAACAAAACACCATATTGGGAATCTGGCCACTGGCTGCTTAATACATGTTGGCTGCTTAATAGAGGTGACCACTAACACATGTTTCATTGTATAGCTGATCATGCAGATACTCACGGATACTGATAAATTATAATTATATGTGTACAGTCAAACCTGCCAATGGAATCACATAAAGTGTTTGCTTACTACAAGTACTTAAAACGAGATCAAATGTTTAATAAAACAACATATTGGGACTCTAGATACATGTTGGCTGCTTAATAGAGTTAGTAGCACATGTTTGACTGTACAGGCTGACTCAGTGACGAGACAGTAATGGTCAGTCGTCACGCATCAGTTGGCACCCACTTTTACGCTTCGTTTATCACTAATACCGCTGTTGTTGGGGTAATCATTGGCGTAGCTTCCCAGAGGCCGTGTAGGCCGTGACCTACACTTTTCCCCGAAAATTCGAAAAAATAAAAATGCCAAATCTGCAACAAAAATCGTGAGGCCAGGATTAAATTATATTCGCTATAAATAGTTTTCCTGGGGACGACCCCCGGACCCCCACCCGTCTTAAGTTTTAAGTTGGCCTACACATCGATTCCAGCCAAGATACGCCCCCTGGTAATTTTGTAATCAGAGCTAGTATCTAATAGGTTATATAACCGGGTCTAATTTTATATATTTATACTCACAGACGGATATGTAGTCCAGTGGTAGCACGCTGGACTGGTAATCCAGGGATCGCAGGTTCGATCCCCCGTCTGACCCTAATAAAATCAACAGTCTTTCAGATGGGACGTTAAACCGAGGTCTCGTGTCGGTGCTGTACACCATGCACATAAAGGAACAAGAAGAGACTCTGGAATGGGTCTCTGTCTGTATCATGCACTATCCTCCAACAATCTAAAATGACTAATCTCTTCAGGAGGTGACGCTCATATTGGCAACCGGTAGCGACGATAAATAAACGTAAAACACACATATATTTTATATTTGGGAATAATCGTAGAATAGAACAGAAGTTTATTTCGTAGCTTAACTCTTTCAGCGCCGAATAAATTCAGAGCATGTGCAAACAACATAGATCCAGATCAGCCGTGGCGTAACGCCGCGTCTTATCAGGATCTATGTTGTTTGCTATTCGGACAGGTGCTTCAGCTCCACTGTCTGAAGAGCAATCAACATATAGCCTGATCAGACGGCATGTTCTGTTCTGTCCGATCGGGTTCTCTACTTTTTTACAAAGTCGCTTTTATGCGACATTGGCGGTGAAAGAGTTAAAGAAGATTTTATTTCACCAAGTACACAACATCTTATCTGAAAGAAGTGATGAACATCATTAAGTGTTGATGCTTGGACAGTTATTTATTCCGATAAAACCACTGTACGTAACCCGATACAACAAATCGTGTTTGCGATGAAGTATCAACTGGTATCACTACAACACAGTCTATAATAACGAGTTTTTAATCACCCCCGTGTATCTCCTGTGAGCTGTTTAATTCTCATATAATATGGGGTTGTTGTTTTTTTGGTCAAATTAAAAATAATTTCTGCCACTAACTAACGGCCTGTAATTCAAGTTCTCTTAACATGGAATAATTCATTAGCTATTCAAACAACATATCGCTGAATCTTATAAACACAATGGTGCTCTGCATTCAGTGTTGGAATGTGAAGGAGACATTGTGTGTGTATGTGTGTGCGTGCGTGCGTGCGTGCGTGCGTGCGTGCGTGCGTGCGTGCGTGCGTGCGTGCGTGCGTGCGTGCGTGCGTGCGTGCGTGCGTGCGTGCGTGCGTGCGTGCGTGCGTGCGTGCGTGCGTGCGTGCGTGCGTGCGTGCGTGCGTGCGTGCGTGCGTGCGTGCGTGTGTGCGTGCGTGCGTGTATTTTACGTTTATTTATCGTCGCTACCGGTTGCCCATATGAGCGACGCCTCCTGAAGAGATTAGTCATTTTAGATTTTTGGAGGATAGTGCATGATACAGACAGATACCCATTCCAGAGTCTCCTCTGGTTATTTTACGTGCATGGTGTAAAGCACCGACACGAGACCTCGGTTTAATGTCCCATCTGAAAGACGGTTAAGTTTATTAGGGTCAGACAGGGGATCGAACCTGCGATCTCCTGATTACCAGTCAAGCATGTTACCACTGTACTACAGATCCGTCTGTAGAAATTTGCCCTGTCTGTCATATGTATATATTTATTGAACACACAAATCGTTAATTGAGCCGTAATGAGTTACTGATAATATCAACATCGTTTTGCAAGAAGAAAATAAGTGAAAATTCAACATACTGGAACCGAGGCTATTATATATACTAATGCGGAGACAGACGGATCTGTAGCCCAGTGATAACACGCTGGACTGGTAATCCAGAGATCGCAGGTTCGATCCCCCGTCTTCAGGACCCTAATAAAATTAACAGTCTTTCAGATGGGACGTTATTAAACCGAGGTCTCGTGTCAGTGCTTTACACCGTGCACGTACAAGAAACAGAGGATACTCTGGAATGGGTCTCTGTCTATATCATGCACTATCTTCCAAAAATCTAAAATGACTAATCTCTTCAGGAGGCGTCGCTCATATGGGCAACCGGTAGCGACGAAAAATAAATGTAAAACACACACACAGATCTGTAGTACAGTGGTAACACGCTGGACTGGTAATCCATGGATAGCAGGTTCTAAATGGTTTTTTAAAATGCTGGCAGTTTCGTGCGGAAGTCGGTGCAGCAACTACGTGTTAACATCTGGAGCCTGCCCATGCAATTACCGGTATTGACCTGAGTCTAAGATCTGCCATAATAGTAAACAGATACGACAAGGAAACTAAGCACACACGTGTGACCTCTGGTTCTTTTACGTGCACGGTGTAAAAGCACCGACACGAGACCTCGGTTTAACGTCCGACATTGGTCAGACGGTGTTCTTGATATAGTGGTCTCGGATTGGTGCACACACGCACGCGCGCACACACACACATACACACACACGTCATATGCATATACGCTTACGTTTCTTATGTCTGACACATTTTCAGTTGTCATCAGTGCATTGGATGATTCCAATAGTAGTTCTTGATATACTTTACACGAAGATCTTTTAACATAATACATTCCAAGTACAACATGATATTCATCTTCTAAAACGTTACAAAACGGACATATTCGTTCCTCTACCGGAACACGTGCTCGTATTCTCCAGCTTCCAGATTCAACAGCTGACCTATGAGATGACACTTGATAGCGCACTGAGAGACAACTCTAATGTTCTATTACCTCCATTGGCAGATAAAATGTGAATAGGTCCTCTTAGTTAGAATCCTTTGTTTTTACTGTTGTTCTCTAACCAGATGTTGCGGTGTGATAAATGTGATTATATCAAAATCGTGGTAATTAACTGAAAACAGTCTTTTAGAAATAAGTACACATTGTATATACTGTATGAGATATGTCTTGCTAGCATGTTGTGCAACGGAAACAACGATAAAAACAGAGGAAAACACTTAACAGGACCTATCTACTTTTAGGGAGTATTCAGGGGCAATAACTGACCGATGTCTCTCATTCTGTACACCTAAATATTTACATTTACTAAAATTTAAACTAATGATTGTTTTATGAAATATTGCTCCTGTTGAATTGTCCAGTCTATTATTAAAATTGTATTATTTTATTTTTTGTCTTTTTTTTTGCACGAAAGACATAATAAACTTGACAATTCTTTATAAGATCGTTAATGTGTACAACACTGGCACTTTGAAATAAAATTCATCATATCACATGATACAGTGACCGCATCCATTTTCTCTCATCTTACTTAGAGGGGTCTCCGTGACCGATTGGTTGCGGTCGTTGACTTCAAATCACGTGTCCCTCATCACTGCAGGTTCGAATCCCACTTGGTGTGTTCAATTCGTTCATATGAGGCTTGGGGAAGGTCGGTGGTTCTATCCGGTTGTCCGATCGTGTCTGAAATACCAGAGGGGCACCTCCACCTATACTAACTGTAGAGTCGCCATATATGGCATACGCTGTCAGTGCGACTTTATTAACACCAACAAAAACAAACAAAACAGACTCATTCCACTTGTGTGCGTGCGGCTGTGTAGCCCCACTACCATAATCACAGTGTGCACACGTGGTTCTCGTGCACAATCTGTCTACTCTGTTGCAATCTCTCGCAGTTTTTCGAGTAATTTTGTTCGTATATTCGATGCAATACCCATATTTGCAAGAACTGTCTCCGCATTTGGCTGCCCGGCTATTAGACCTGACATTGCCTGAAAGGAAGTATTCTAACTTGATTATTATACAGATAGATTTATATTCTATGCATTTTCTGTGTGTGTGTATTACGTTTATTTATCGTCGCTACCGGTTGCCATATGAGCGACGTCTCCAGAAGAGATTAGTCATTTTAGATTTTAGACTCATTCCAGAGTCTCCTCTGGTTCTTTTACGTGCACGGTGTACCTCGGTTTAAAGTCGCATCTGAAAGACTGTAAATTTTATTAGGGGCAGATTGGGGATCGAACCTGCGATCCCTGAATTACAAGTACAGCGTGTTACCACTGGACTACAGGTTCTGACAATCTTTGGCTGGTTATATACTCTATATCTGTGTAGTTTGTATTGAAACATAGTTAGTTGGACTAAATCAAGCACTAGTCTAATGTTTAAACTTTATTTATTATACAACGCTTGCGAAGCAAGTTCTAACAACTTATATTAATCACTCTCGTTGACGCGGATGAAAGCGTATATGTGGCCATTGGTATGTGAGGAAACCGGAGTACCCGGAGTAAACCCACATGTCTGATCTGGCGACCACCGTACCATCTCACATTCTTCCCGGTCCGAGGATCGAACCCGGGTTGCACTAGTCTATAAAACTATTTCTGGAGTATATACATGTATATGCATATATAAATTCCCATAGATGACAATATCTTACATACTTTGGCCAATTGAAAACATCATTTCGCAATAGATTGCAACAATATGTATAACACAATGGTATTTCTTCCTTGGTATTTTAATATCAATTTTATTCTTCGTGTGTGTAATAACACATGCTAGTTGTCTCAAGTTCATCCAATGAGAGTGAAGCTATTGCTTGCGACGAACACATGATAGGTGATAATACCTTGAGTTCGTCCAATGAGAGTGAAGCTATAGCTTGCGATGCAGCATCGTCAATCTTCCGGCTCATATTGTCCTGAAGTAGAATATTCAAACAATGTCACATGAAATCAAACATCGAATTGCATTATCCAATGGTCATTTCACTTCACACTTGCCCCTCTCCGCTATAGATTTGAATCCTGATGGGTGTGTCGAATACTTTTATGAGAGAAGATTGTCCAGCCAGCTTGTGGAAAGTCGTTGGTTCTATACGTGTACTCGTCATTGCCTGGACTACTCCTCTGAGCGGCCACCTACACACGGGAATACGTTCTTAATAGTGCAAAGGTAAGGGCAATCGCAATTCATTAATCGCTTGTTCTTAACAAAGGTCGATTTTTTAAAAACTTTACAATGATTGCGAAGCAAGCTTTAACAACTTATATTAATCATTCTCGTTGGCTCGGATGAAAACGTATATGTGGTCATTCATGTGGGAGGAAACCGGAGTACCCGGAGAAAACCCACCTGTCCAATCTGGCGACCATCGTACCATCTCACATACTTCCCGGTTCGAGGATCGAACCCGGGGCGCATTGGTGAGAAGCGAGCGCGCTAACCACTGCGCTAATCGGATAGCCAAATGTCGATTTAATAAAAGGGAAATAACTATTATATGACGTTACAAGATTTTTCATAATAAGTACGCGGTTTCATATGGGAAACGCAAACTGCAACATTTTTCCTTATGGATTATATAATCCCTTTTAACTATTTCTGAAGGGGTTTTTGTACTGAAAAGATCATTTTTAATTTGGAATACCAAATTTGACGCTAACTATTACTTTTTAATATTTCTAGAGAGACTCCATGCCGTTGCTATGCTGTAACCATTTCCTTCTATGAAATGAGGGTATGATGTACAATCCATTACGATTAGTCCCTTAAACAAAATCCAGACCCAAAGTTACATGGTCAATGTCACCCATTGAAGACGAAGTTGTCACATGAAAAACGTTATATGAGTGTGCTTTACGTTTATTTATCGTCGCTACCGGTTGCCCATATGAGCGACGCCTCCTGAAGAGATTAGTCGTTTTAGATTTTGGATGATAGTGCATGATACAGACAGAGACCCATTCCAGAGTCTCCTCTGGTTCTTTTACGTGCACGGTGTAAAGCACCGACACGAGACCTCAGTTTAACGTCCCATCTGAAAGACTTACTTTTATTAGGGTCAGACGGAGGATCAAACCTGCGATCCCTGGATTACCAGTCCAGCGTGTTACCACTGGACTACAGACCCGTCTGTAACGTTATATGACTATAATAATAATGGTAATAAATGGCCTGGGCTTATCTTTGTCGTCAATGGATGCATTTACAAATATCTCGGCAATTATCATTAGCACATAGTAGGACAGTGCAATACTAGAGCGCGTGGTTTGAAGGTCAATGTCACACTTTGAGATCAAAGTTACCATGTTCAGATATATATGAATTTATTTAAATTTTATTTATTTTACAACGATTGCGAAGCAAGTTTTAACAACTTATATTAATCACTCTCGTTGGCGCGGATGAAAGCGTAAATGTAGTCATTCGTGGGGGAGGAAACCGGAGTACCCGGAGAAAACACACCTGTCCGATATGGCGACCACCGTACCATCTCACATAGTTTCCGGTCCGAGGATCGAACCCGGGTTGCATTGGTGAGAAGCGAAATTAAGCGAAATCTGGATTTATTGAGGTCAACACAAACTAGTTTATATTCTTTATGCACGAGGTATTTGTAGAATGACATTAAAGGAGATGGCTATATCTGCTTTATCTCATCAGGGCCGGATGTTATAATCTGTTTTCCCAAATATCAAACTCGAACTCAAGTCATGCGATTAGTCGAGTCGAGTTTGGCTCAACCAATGAGAACGATTGATTATGAGCTTATGATTGTGGACTAGTTGTGCAGAAGCCCGATGTTATAAAATCAGCTGTCTCAAACTCGAACTCTGGTAATCCAGTGATCGTAGGTTCAGTCCCCGGTCTGACCCTAATAAAATGAACAGTCTTTCAGATGGGACTTTAAATCGAGATCTCGTGTCGGTGCTGTACACCGTGCACGTACAAGAACCAGAGAAGACTCTGGAATGGGTCTCTGTCTGTATCATTGCACTATCCTCCAAAAATCAAAAATGACTAATCTCTTCAGGAGGCGTAGCTCATATGGACAACCGGTAGCGACGATAAATAAACGTAAAACACAAATTCGAACTCAAGACAATGTATTAATTGAATCTGATATTTACTCTCAGTTGAACCAATCCTGAAGCTTGAGACTGAGTTTGTGATTGGAGAAATGTTTTATGACCTCCGGTCGTGGTGAGTACGCCCCTGTGTGTGGTGGCAGTAGGGGGAAACAATGCATAGAAACACAACCAGATACACCATAGATGCATGCAAATGATTTTATTCATGTGTAACATATACTGACCCTTTCTTCTTGTATGTGATGTAGTTTCTGGAGCTCAAACTCGCCCCTAACATTGCCCATTTCTGGATGGAATACAATACATGATTTATCATTATGTAAATAATACAATACATTATTATGCAAATAATACAGTACACTATTATGTAAATAATATAATACATTATTATGTAAATAATACGATACATTATTATGTAAATAATACAATACATTATTATGTAAATAATACAATACACTATTATGTAAATAATACGATACATTATTATGTAAATAATACGATACACTATTATGTAAATAATACGATACATTATTATGTAAATAATACGATACATTATTATGTAAATAATACGATACATTGATTTACTATGTAAATACACACATACAAGACAGCCATTTGATTTCTAAATTGTATTTAGATAATACTCTTATGCCAGATTTACAAAACCCAGAGGGGCCTCCGTGGCTCAGTGGTTATTGTGTATTTTACTTTATGTATCGTCGCTACCGGTTGCCCCTATGAGCGACGCCTCCTGAAGAGATTAGTCATTTTAGATTGTTGGAGGATAGTGCAATTATACAGACAGAGACCCATTCCAGAGTATCTGCCTCTGGTTCTTTAACGTGCACGGTGTACAGCACCGACACGAGACCTAGGTTTAACGTCCCATCTAAAAGACTATTAATTTTATTAGGGTCAGACGGGGGGATCGAACTTGCGATCCCTGAATTACCAGTCCAGCGTGTTAACCACTGTACTACAGATCCGTCTGTACTCTGTGGCTAAGCTGGAGAGTCGCCATATAATATAAGCTGTTGGTGCGACATTAACCTCCGTAAACAAAAACAGATTAACCAAACTTATAATAAGCATGGATTGTTAGTTTATACAAATTTTAACTCGATCGCAAAACAAGTTCTTATAACTTATATTGATCACTCTCGAGACCTCATTCCTGGTGGAATCCATTACCACGAGGGAGAGAGAAGAAGCAACGTGGAATTTAAATACCTTGCCTAAGGACCCAATTGTAACGGCTCAAGCGGGGTTCGAACTCCGGCCTTTCGCGCCTGAAGCGATCGCATGGATTGTAGTTTTCATGTTGCGCATTGCATGTAATAAAATATGAGTACATACCTCCAATGTTGCTCTCCTGCTTGGCTAGTCTTCGTTCTGCTTCATCCATATACCAAACCGTTATTGCGTGCCTATAATATATTGATGTCAGAGTACGTTTACCGTGTACTAAAGCCATTGCTGTATTACTAGTGTCCAACAACGAATACAATGTAACCTACATTATAACCTAGAGGACATAGAAAACGCACACCTACATTATATACTAGAGGACATAGAAGACGCACACCTACATTATATACTAGAGGACATAGATAACGCACACCTACATTATATACTAGAGGACATAGATAACGCACACCTACATTTTATACTAGAGGACATAGATAACGCACACCTACATTATATACTAGAGGACATAGAAAATGCACACCTACATTATATACTAGAGGACATAGAAAACGCACACCTACATTATATACTAGAGGACATAGATAACGCACACCTACATTATATACTAGAGGACATAGATAACGCACACCTACATTATATACTAGAGGTCATAGAAAACGCACACCTACATTATATACTAGAGGACATAGATAACGCACATCTACATTATATACTAGAGGACATAGAAAGAAAACGCACACCTACATTATATACTAGAGGACATAGAAAGAAAACGCACACCTACATTATATACTAGAGGACATAGAAAACGTACACCTACATTATATACTAGAGGACATAGAAAGAAAACGCACACCTACATTATATACTAGAGGACATAGAAAAACGTACACCTACATTATATACTAGAGGACATAGATAACGCACACCTACATTATATACTAGAGGACATAGACAGAAAACGCACACCTACATTATATACTAGAGGGCATAGAAAACGCACACCTACATTATATACTAGAGGACATAGAAAGAAAACGCACACCTACATTATATACTAGAGGACATAGAAAACGCACACATACATTATATTCTAGAGGACATAGATAACGCACACCTACATTGTATACTAGAGGACATAGAAAACGCACATCTACATTGTATACTAGAGGACATAGAAAGAAAACGCACACCTACATTATATACTAGAAGGCATAGAAAACGCACACCTACATTATATACTAGATGACATAGAAAACGCACACCTACATTATATACTAGAGGACACAGAAAACGCACACCTACATTATATACTAGAGGACATAGAAAACGGACACCTACATTATATACTAGAGGTCATAGAAAACGCACACCTACATTATATACTAGAGGACATAGAAAACGCACACCTACATTATATACTAGAGGACATAGAAAACGTACACCTACATTATATACTAGAGGACATAGATAACGCACATCTACATTATATACTAGAGGACATAGAAAGAAAACGCACACCTGCATTATATACTAGAGGACATAGAAAACGCACACCTACAGTATATACTAGAGGACATAGAAAACGTACACCTACATTATATACTAGAGGACATAGAAAGAAAACGCACACCTACATTATATACTAGAGGACATAGAAAAACGTACACCTACATTATATACTAGAGGACATAGATAACGCACACCTACATTATATACTAGAGGACATAGACAGAAAACGCACACCTACATTATATACTAGAGGGCATAGAAAACGCACACCTACATTATATACTAGAGGACATAGAAAGAAAACGCACACCTACATTATATACTAGCGGACATAGAAAACGCACACATACATTATATACTAGAGGACATAGATAACGCACACCTACATTGTATACTAGAGGACATAGAAAACGCACATCTACATTGTATACTAGAGGACATAGAAAGAAAACGCACACCTACATTATATACTAGAGGACATAGATAACGCACACCTACATTATATACTAGAGGACATAGATAACGCACACCTACATTATATACTAGAGGACATAGATAACGCACACCTACATTATATGCTAGAGGACATAGATAACACACACCTACATTATATACTAGAGGACATAGATAACGCACACCTACATTATAAGCTAGAGGACATAGATAACACACACCTACATTATATACTAGAGGACATAGAAAGCGCACATCAACATTATATGATTATTAGTACATGAAAACGAAATACGAAGGATTCCTTCAAATATGTATCACATCTTTATTACAAAACACAAACTGAACAACTAAAACTATTCCAAAATGTTTACAACTATGTATTTATATAGTTATTGTGTTTCATGTAAAAATACACGTATCCGAAGTGTGCGTTATCTATGTCGTCTAGTATATAGCATCCTTTAATTAATTATACCACATTGCATGCATAAAATGAATTAATTATTATATATACAATACTTGTCTCATATACCATGCCGTTACTACATTATCCATTCCGAGAAACATTTTTTAATTGCGCATTAGTGCTTTTTCCATTTCAGTATTTAAAAAGTTCTGGTTTTAGTAAGTATTTAATTTTCAATTAGCGACTGTTGCTCGGTTTTAACACGTAAAGATAATGATATGTCAGTAGACTGTGACAGTTTGATTATCTATGATTAGATTAGTCTCTTATAATTCTTTTATAATGAGTGGTGTTGTACTTTTCCACGATAATTTGTTGTGTATATTTTATGTATTGTACAACGATGTTACTGAAATAAAGAATATAATCCTTTCATTACCTCCATATACATGAAGAGCACACGTGAACACACATAATATACAATTACACGTGTTACATGGCCACATATAAACATACATATATACAAAGTAGTACAAGTGTACAATAATGGTCATAAGAACTGACATAACCATGTAGCTATTAATTAGTGTATGTGTAATAACTACACCAGTATTTATCAAGTTTGCCGCGCATGCAGAATTTCAATCGTTTGGAAAACTCGGTAATTTCGGGCTTTAGTAATTATACATGTATTTGCTGTTTACCAACTAAAACAATTTGCAGACCTAAATAAACATTTGAATAAACACCTGGCTGTGTATTCGCCAATAAACATCTCAATAACCAACTACCATCTACAAGCCAACTTCACAGACCTTTGCAAACTCGCTTAACTGCTGTGTGTCCGTCTCGTCTGCAAATCCTTTAGTCAATATGTCCGCCATGAGTATGATGTGCACATATACGGGATAGAGCCCATATATCCCTATATGACCTTGTTCAAGTATATACATTTGGAACGTTGAGCCCGTATATCCAACAATATGGGAGTGTTCGGGCCCGAATCCCCGTGTCATATACTAGCCAGTACACTCTCGTATTCTCGGATATATGGGCTCTGTAGACTCGGGTATATGTAACCATTTTCCACAGTCGTGTATAGTGTATATTGCAGGTCAGACGGTGTTATTGATATAGTGGTCTCGGATTGGTTGAACAAGTGTAGTGAAGCCCTTAGGGGTTATTGATACATGAACTGTTTGGCTGAGTAGGTATTGTCAGCAGTAGTGAAACAGACTTCTAAATATTAAAATTCAAAATATGAGCTGCATTTTGGAATAGTTTAGAATATTTGCATACTATTTGGTGACAAATAAACACCATATTATAAATACAGGTGTCAGTGCATTATTCACTAACACAATACCTTCAGAGTAGGGAGTGTGTGCCTTTAGTGGGAAATAAAAAAACCGCAGTTGGTCAACCCCATTGAAATTTACATTTTCCCTGTGGCTCAAAGGCCAGTTGTTGAAAACTACTGTCTTTTGTGCCAAACTATTTTTGGGGAAAATATAATGGCACTGTATGTTATAATTGTGGCCTATGTAAATTTCAATAGCGGTGTCTGACCTGCATGCATATATGCCTTAACTAAAGGTCACATGAAACCGCAACTAATTTAATTAATATAATAAAAAAAAGAAACCTCAATCAAATGACTACCTTGTTTTGAATACAGGGTGAACTTCATGTGGATTTCTTCTGTCGCACCAGAAAAAAAGCAGACGATTAGCAACTGGTGCAATGTCCAAATAGTCACCGGTGTCTGCTGGCAGAATGCGTAAAAACCCACCATCTTCCTGGAATACGAAAACCAAAATACAATATAATGCTGCTGCACCCCAAACAGCGGAGACTTCGTGACCCAGTTGTTTTAAGTCGTTGATTACAAATCACTTGACTCTTACCGCTCAAGTGAGGGAGCTATCCAGCTGGCTTGTGGAAGATAGGTGGTTCTACCCGCGAGTCCGTCGCCGTCTGAGAGTCGCACTATCATCTAGGCTGCTGGAGCGTTGGGGCGACTTTAACCCCCCGCAATAAATAAACAAACTCATCATATGCAGTATAAACTGTCTATTCCTTGAAACGCTGATACAACCGAACACGAAACTAGATTTAATATTAAGACAAATTGCAATGTTCGTGTTTCGCAGTATCAACACTGAGCAGTAATGAGATGGTGTTGATGTGTGTAGCATAGGGCTTAGTTATTGATGATGATTGAGCTTATTAACCCTCGCCTCCGGCGAACCATGTGGGCGAGCGCAGTTATTGACCAGGGGCCTGTTTCACAACATTGTCATAACTCTATCGTAAGTCGTCTGTATCGATCGGCGTGATTGGTTGGTTAATTGTTGTTGTTAGTTTACAATATATGATACGTTTAAATTGTCTGTATTGCGTGTTTGCATGATAATTCATACGAAAAACATCAAGCACAGAGTATCGCATTAACTAGATAATTAGCATTAATTATCCCTGCATACTCTTTGCTAAAATACAATATGCACATGTTTGCTCTTCTGTCATGTGCAGGGATTCCACTAATGCAAAACACATATAGTGCGCGTGTGTCTTTAAATTATATAGACTGCATTGCGGAGATTACATTTAATATTAGTGTTGGAAGTATTGTGGAAGTCGTGATAGCGCAGTGGATGCGCGTTCGCTTCAGGTGCGAAAGGCCTTGAAGTCGAGCCCCGCTGGAGCCGTCATGATTGTGCCCTTAGGCAAGGTATTTAAATTCCGCATTGCCTATTCTCTCTACCTCGTGGCGATGGATTACATCAGGAATGAGGTCTCGAGAGTGAGTAATATAAGTTATAAGAACTTGTTTTGCGATCGAGCTAAAATAAATTTGTATAAACTAACAATCCATGCTTATTATAAGTTCGGTTAATCTGTATTGTGTTTGTTTTTGTTTGTTTGTTGTTGTTTTTTTTTGGTTTTTTGGAGGTTAATGTCGCACAAGTTATAAGAACTTGTTTCGCAATCGAGCTCAAATAAATTTGTATAAACTAATATTAGTAGTGTGTATTATTTAACCCTTAACCTGCCACTCACAACAAAGGTCGCTTTTGTTCAGGCTCTATGATGTTTGTTAATCGGATAGTGGAGCTAAGACACTTGTCTGAATAGTTTATACACATTGATTTATGTATATATATATATATATATATATATATGTCTGAATAGCAAACAACATAGATCCAGATTTTACGCCGATTTATTTTCTAAGGATTAATGAAATTAACTGAACTGCACGTGTAAACCAGTCCCTTTCCACGTGCATTAGCCACGGTACACAACAAAGTTAGTACACATAACAGTTGCAGTTACATTACATACATACATATACAAGTTGTGAAGATTTTATTTCTGAACAAACTTAGTAAAACTTTATATGAAATTTTTGATTAATTAAATTTTTTTTTAATTGATATGAAATTAAACTAGCCACAATATTTTCTCACATTAATAACGGCCTTTAGACCATTTATTAAAAGAGTCCCACGTTCAACTTCTGGTTAAAATCTTTGACATAGCAACACACACACAACACGAGTAGATACACGTGTAAATTAGTTCCCCAATAAAGGCATCATTTTATATCAATTTATTTAACATATATTTAGCATAATTTAAAAAAGCAAATAAATGTTAGTCTTCAAATTAGAAACATGTAAATGACATTGATTGGAATTGGCATGTTCATCCATGTTTGTTTGTAGGCGCGTGGGTTGATATAATCGCGTGTTTTCATTTCTTACATTGCACGTGTTATAAGGACATTATTGATGGCTATGTTGAATCGGATACAAACTAGTTGATGTTATAAAATACGTCTTATACGATACCTGAACATTCCATCCATCATTTAGATACAAAATACACGTGATCACTCTTCCATCACCGTTTGGATTGTCCACGTGACGCCTGTAGTATGACCCGTCACCAGGGTAACATGTGACCATGGCCTTTAAGAAATTAAATTAATCTTCATCATCAAAATACTATACAAATCTATAAAATGTCATTTAAATGTCCATGGAATTCTAAAACCAAATTGTGATAAATACCAAGCACTTGACCCTCACCGCTGTACATAGGTTCGAAACCCAACTGGTGTTGTCGAATTCATTCAAATGAGGAAGCCATGCAGTCAGCTTGCGGAAGGTCGGTGGTTTCTACCCGCTACCCATAGTGCATGAATTACTGCTCGGAGTGTCACCCACAGTCCTCATCCACCAATGAGAGCTGGAGGGTCGACGTGTGACAAACACGATTGGTGGAACTATAAAATCCCCCGACAACACACAAATAATCCGACGGATCTGTAGTCCAGTGGTAACACACTGGACTGGTAATCCAGGGATCGCAGGTTCGATCCCCCGTCTGACCCTAATAAAATTAACATCTTTCAGATGGGACGTTAAACCGAGGTCTCGTGTCGGTGCTTTACACCGTGCGCGTAAAAGAACCAGAGGAGACTCTGGAATGGTTCTCTTTCTGTATCATTGCACTATCCTCCAACAATCTAAAATGACTAATCTCTGCAGGAGGCGTCGCTCACATGGGCAACCGGTAGCGACGATAAATAAACGTAAAACACAAATAATCCGATACAGACGGATCTGTAGTCCAGTGGTAACACGCTGGACTGGTAATCCAGGAATCGCAGGTTCGATCCCCCGTTTGGAATGGTTCTCTGTCTGTATCATTGCACTATCCTCCAAAATCTAAAATGACCAATTTCTTCAGGAGGCGTCGCTCATATGGGCAACGGGTAGCGACGATAAATAAACGTAAAACACACACAAACTAATCATAACCGAGGTCTCATGTCGGTGCTTTACATCGTGCGCGTAAAAGAACCAGATGAGACTCTGGAATGAGTCTCTGTCTGTATCATTGCACTATCCTCCAAAATATAAAATTACTAATCTCTTCAGGAGGCGTCGCTCATATGGGCAACCGGTAGCGACGATAAATAAACGTAAAACACACAAATAATCCGTTACAGACGGATCTGTAAGTCCAGTGGTTAGCACGCTAGACTGGTAATCCAGAGATCGCAGGTTCGATCCCCCGTCTGACCCTAATAAAATTAACAGTCTTTCAGGTAGGATTTTAACCGAGGTCTCTTGTCGGTGCTGTACACCGTGCATGTAAAAAAAAAACCAGAGGAGACTCTGGAATGGGTCTCTATCTGTATCATTGCACTATCCTCCAAAAATCTAAAATGACACATCACTCGTGATTTTATTGTGCAACCCCTGTTCATTCTGTTATTATTAACACATTTAGCGTAATGGTTCACTCTGATCTGACTCATCACGGTGATATAAACTATACTTACTTTCGTGCGTCCATTTATGTAATACTTTTTATCTAAGAACTTATTGAATTCCCATAAAACCGAATCCATTCTTCTGATAATGGATGCGATGCCTGCAAACTTTTCCTCTGTACCTTCTAGCCACATAATCTTGTCTTTTCTAATGTCAGCATTTACTACTTTCTCGTTTTCCTTGCCACTCGTCCTGCCGCCTCCAAGCTTACCAGGCGTAAACTGGTTTTCTGTGGTGCATTTGCTGATATCCTTCAGTGTTTCTTTAATCTGATTGTTTGTAAATAGTCCATCAACTACACAAAAGCCTTTATTGTTGAGAGTATCAACCGCTCGTTTCGCTATGTCCTGTTCAGTCGCGTGCACATCCATGTGATGAAACTCTTCTGTCTTAAATGGCCGCTTGTCAAACGGAATACCATCCTCTTGTGTGTCTTCAGTCTTGTTATGCAACATACTACCTTCTAGAGTCTTCGTTGAGCCTGTATTATGCATTGCATCACAATTAACTTTCTTTTGAACATCTACACCATGTAAGTTGTGTCCCATCGTGTCCACTTTGCCATCGTTATTAACTGCATGTCTTTGTTTATCTTTCATTGATGCACATATTTGTTTATGCATAGACCAGTCTTTAATTTGATGTTCTCTGGAACAATAATATGTACATTTGCAAATGGCACATCTTTTCAGTCTTGAGCTATCTCCGCAAACATTGCAAATAATATCCGCACTGTCTTTGTCCGCCATAATGTTTACATTCACGACACGGATATCGATTATCTATTTAGAGGTGTATGTTGAATACATGTATATAACTGGGCGAATGCCTATCTCATTTAACCTGCTATGTAGTGAAGCACAATGTCATCTGACCAGGTTAGTATTAATATACTTAAAGCCACATCGTGCGTTTACATAGAATGTGCTCCACACGAGGATAGTTTTGCAGGTGAATGATAGTGTTTTATGTTCCCAATTGTAGAAGCGAATGCGCATATAGATACTTTAATCAATGCGCAAGATTCTAGCAGGTTAGATGCTTGTATATAATTTGAGGCCGTTAGTCATGTATACATATATACTGTAGTATTGTTTTATATTATATATGCATTATGTAGCATCTCCCATTTCACACACAAAACGTGGTTCAATGCATTTTTATTGGATAACTTTGTCGTAAATAGTTTGTGATCGCTCATGGCAAGCCAGGGTATACCAATGCCACTACTGTTTGATATAACTCTTGCATTTATACAATATTGGTTTTGGGGTGTTTTTAATTTTAACCCTTTCAACCCCACAGGCCTCTAAATAGGCTTATGAAAAAAGTGTAGATCCAGATGAGCCGGCTCGTAACGAGCCGTCTCATCAGGATCTGCACTTTTTTGCCAGTAATAATTATTACTATTTTTAGATAAAATTACCCATTTTGATAAATGAACTGATCCAAATGTAATTTTGTTATTAATTTATTGGTCTAAAAATATCATGGACCAGTCCATGTCAGTTACTTGGGGTTGAAAGGGTTAAATTCGAATGAACTGCAATGGTCAATGCAAGCCATGTAACTGGGTAATGATTTATGCAGTTGAACTACAGTTAAACCTGTCTTAAACAAGCCAACCAAGGGAATCACAGAAAGTGGCTGCTTAGCACAGGTGGCTGCTTAATAGAGGTCAAATGTATAATAGAACAACATATTGGGAATCTGGAAGCTGGCTGCTTAATAGAGGTGACCACTAACACAGGTTTTACTGTATCTTTATAAATACCTAGTTAATTCCGTGTATGTACCAAGAAAGAGGGCGTTGCTTGTCGGGGGGGTGGTAAATCTATAGACAATCTACAAAACAACTTATAGCTATTGTTCACAAATTTCAGTACGTGTCTACAAAGCAACGAAACAATAATTATGTTATTTGGTTATTGACATGTTATAGTATATTCCCAGAGCCTGGGGTGGGGATTTTTCCTTGACACCGGCACGTCTAGATTTGGAACACAGTAAATGTCCAATATATGTCAGGCCCGTCGCTAGGCATACGCAAGTACGCACGTGCGTATCATTGGTCTCAGAAAATGAAAAAAATGAAAACTCCTAAAATGCATTAAAACCGGGGGGGGGGGTTAACATAGACGCCGTAATGTGTGGAATGGTGGAATAATTGAGCCCATTGCAAATATGGTGTATCTCGAAATTTAGTTTGTGCTATTTTACGTGCTTGTTTAATTGATAAGGGCGATAGATCATGTATAGTATACATCTAGCCTTAATTTATACCGATTGTCGTAAGAACTTTAGTCCTACAATTGTATGTTACAAAATGCATTGAAATGCTTGCTTCCTCATTTCAAAAAATCTCCCCCCCCCCGGCCGTGCGTATCATCAAAATAGCCCCAGCGACGGCCCTGTATGTATGTCATAACCACCCCCATCCCCCGCTCCAATGTTGTTTGGCATCGGCGGACATAATTCACACCCTCCCTTCAGATTCCAGGAATGATATTCCCAGAGCCTGGGGTGGGGGATTTTTCCTTGACACCGGCACGTCTAGATTTGGAACACAGTAAATGTCCAATATATGTATGTCATAACCACCCCCATCCCCCGCTCCAATGTTGTTTGGCATCGGCGGACATAATTCACACCCTCCCTTCAGATTCCAGGAATGATATTCCCAGAGCCTGGGGTGGGGGATTTTTCCTTGACACCGGCACGTCTAGATTTGGAACACAGTAAATGTCCAATATATGTATGTCATAACCACCCCCATCCCCCGCTCCAATGTTGTTTGGCATCGGCGGACATAATTCACACCCTCCCTTCAGATTCCAGGAATGATATTCCCCGAGCCTGGGGTGGGGGAGTTTTCCTTGACACCGGCACGTCTAGATTTGGAACACAGTAAATGTCCAATATATGTATGTCATAACCACCCCCATCCCCCGCTCCGTATAAGAGGGCATTTTTACCTCCTGTTTTAAAAACATGTGGGTGATTATGTCCGGGAGGAATATGTCCGGATCCCAAATATATGTTATAGAAGCTATTTGAATTATAAATAAATAAAAACATGGCGTATATTATCTCTTTCTTTTGTCTTAATCAGATATTACAACAAAATGGTAATATTGTATGCGCATGCGTAATTATTGCAAATTATACAATATTATACAAAATATTAACAATTACAACTATTAATATAATAGCGGAAGATAATATAATGTTTTATAATAATTAGTTATATTTGAGTGGAAATATACTTTGTAATTACATGTATGTGATTTTAATTATTGCTTATTTATTCCAGGATCTTGGTGTCTGTGTATGCATACTAGCCCGGGAACAGGCGTTGATATATGTTGCCCTGTGTGATTTACGTTTATTTATCGTCGCTACCGGTTGCCCATATGAGCGACTCCTCCTGAAGAGATTAGTCAGTTTAGATGTTTGGAGGATAGTGCAATGATACAGACAGAGACCCATTCCAGAGTCTCCTCTGGTTCTTTTACGAACGAACGAACGAACGAACATATTTTATTCACATAAACTATACAGTTTTTAGTGACATAGCAATATTACATTCTACAACATAAGTATAAAATTATGACAACAAATGTAGGTGATAATTATTGGCATACCATATTACTATAGGGATGAACTATAGTATATAATGTTACATACTCGAAATCTTAAAACATTTCTAAATACAATCCTAATTACAGTGACATCTATATATGCGATATACTGTATTTCAGTACAACATATCAATAAATACTATTTACAACAAAAAGTGACATATAAACCTGATACTAGTGTATATTAAAATGGACAACATATTGAAAACCCCGTATCTGTATATTTTAGTCGAGTGTTCAGATCAATCAAGTCATATACAGAACAGTATGCAATACATATTCCATACTAGGGATACAGCGTTAGGTGGAACACACCACACTAGAATCCACTTCCAAGAAGTGTATCACAGAGTGTTGCCGGTTCAGTGAGTGGGTCGATCCCTATCTACGAGGCTCCCGCTACACCTGTGACACTCTCCTCGGAATAGATTCCATCTGACTGATACACCAATACTATTCTCAGTATGGGCTATCATATAAAAAGTATTGTTCAACGAATTCTATAATTGTGACCTCATAATTATATGTTGATCTAAGCAAAGATAAACATTCAATATAATTGTATAAGACATAGTAATATCAGTTTTAAAGACCTCCAGGAACCGTTATGATCTAATGATACGTAACTCAAGAGCTTCTTGAATAAATTTGCTTAACATATATAATTCTGATTTGTTTTTTCTGGACAACAACTGAGTAAATTTAAACATACTCTATAATTTTACTCTATAATACCGTTTTATATAAGTTCGTCTATAAAATTCATATGGCCAACACTTAAATATAAAATGAAATTTGTCTTCTATTTCGTTTGTAGAACAAATTTGGCAATATCTTAGATTTCTATCAATTCTATCTCTTCCATATATACCAGTTTGAATTCTAAGACTATGTGCAGATATTCTTATTCTTGTAAGTGCAATACGCAGATTGCGAGACACAATGTTATTCAAATAAAATTCTATATCTAATGTATCCTTAACACATTTATACAATGTTAGCACTTCCATGTTATTTATAGTCATACGCCATTCCCGCATACATTCATCCAATACTCTTTGTTTGAACAATAAAAGGAACGATTGATCATTGCATTCTGATATTTGGTTATATGTAACATCATTCCATTTATACAGGAATCCATATTTAGATAATAAATCTTTAACACTAGTAAACCAATTTGCCTTACCATTCGATACATCCTTCATGGCAGTATCAACAATTGATTTTATAATAATATTATCATTACGACACAATTTTAACCAATATTTAACAATACGTGTATATCTGTTTATATATAATGGATAACGTCCTAATTCGCCATAAACAGCAACGTTACATGTTGATTGTCTAACTCCTAATACCATTTTACAGAATTTAACATGTATATTTTCTAACATTTTGGATTTTGAAAAACCCCATATTTCACATCCATAAGAAATTGTTGAATTTACAAATGCATCAAATAACTGCAACGCCACTTTGGGCAAAGTGTCATGTCTTTTTAGATTAGCAGTGAGGGTGTTCATTGATTTAAGACCTTTTCCAAACAATGTCTGTGTATTTAAGTAAAAATTACCAGTATAATTAAGTGTTACACTCAAATAATTAAAATCATTTACAACCTCTAGATATACATTTCCATATATCCATCTCTCGCCCCTTAGTAATCCTCCACGCTTTCTAAATACAACACATTTGGTTTTCTCAATGTTAACTTCGAGTCCCCACTTGTTACAATATTCGTGTAATTTATCCAAAGACGCTTGCATATCTTCGGGGTTTAAAGCTAGAATTACCATATCATCTGCGAACAACAATAAAATCAGACAAATATCTTGTAAAGTAAGGCCACCTTCTGTTCTATTTTGTAAATACAATTCCAAATCTTCTACAAACAGCGAAAACATAATCGGGGAAATTATCTCTCCCCTTGTCTCAATCCGACTGCAATTTCAAAGAAATCAGAGTAGTTACCAGCCTCACAAGATCGTACACACGATTTCACAGTTTGGTACATACTTCTAATTACACGTAAAAGTTTACCGTTAATACCCATATTATACAATTTATACCATAATGCATTTCTATAAATAGAATCAAAACAACGTCTCATATCTATAAAAGTACAATACAATCTATTGTTTTCGTTAATCAATTTTTGTATCAATGAATGGAGTATAAATACAGCGTCTATAGTGGACCTGCCTTTTCTAAAACCAAATTGAGCATCTGAAATTATATTATTTTCTTCACTCCATTTTGTAAGACGATCATTTAAAACACTTGTAAATAATTTACCTAGGTTACTTAACAGCGTAATACCTCTATAATTGTTTACATCATGTTTATCTCCCTTTTTATGTAACGGAATAATGATACCTTTTGTCCATACCTCTGGGAATATTCCAGTGTCTAAAATGTTATTGAACATAACAGTAATAATATCCAGCTAGAATATCACTAGCCTCAAGAAAATATTCGTTTAGCAACTTATCTTCCCCAGATGCCTTATTTCTACTTAATTTTTGTATTGCGTTACAAATTTCACTATATGACATTTTAGCATCTAATTCTTCGTAAGCTGTGTCAATATTGTCAACATTATTGGTGTCATTGAAGCTTTCCGCGTCATCATTTATATTGTGATTAACATTAGAAAACATTTCTTCAAAATACATTTTAAATTCACCCAAAGGTATATTACAACTGCTTACTGTATTATTATTTTTAAAATACCTCCAAAAATCTCGAGGTTTACATTTTTTAAGGTTTTCAAAATCTCTGGTTTGTTTAAATTTAAATGCTCTGCTTTTATGTCTTATAACCCTTTTGTATACATTTTTTATAATGGCATAGCTCTACTCTATCAGCATCAGATTGTGTTTGATTAAATTGAAATAATGCGTCCTTATATAGACGTTTTGCTTGTCTGCACTCTAAATCGAACCATTTATTACAATCATCTATATTTGATCGCACAAATGAACTAGTTTTACGTACATACTTTACAAATAATGGATCGGCAATGTCTTTAATAATACTGGTGAACGAATTCACCATGCTGTTAACAGCTGTCTCGTCGCTTCCTTCGATGTTAACTATGGTATCGAAGTTAATCAAATTTTCGATCAGTGCTGCTCTAAAGGTGTCTTTGTCTTCCAATATTCCACTTAATAAACTGCACATTACAAGGGGTTTCACAATGTTCAATAGTGGAATGGCATTTAATATTAAAACTAAGTGGAGCATGGTCACTGAAATTATTAAACTCCTGAATACTGAAGTCTAAAATACTATTAAAACTGTTCTCACTTAATAACAAATAGTCTATTACGCTTGATCCGCTCCTGTTGAAGCACTTGTACGATCCTTTACCAAACGACGACCATTTGCAATTCTAAGAGATGTTGCTTTACACATGTCAATTAATCGATGTCCGTGTGAATTACTCACATTGTCCATAGATATTCTTGGCAACAATGTATCGACGCAGTAGTCCACGTCATCTAGTTCTGGAACTAGTCTATCATATAAAATGGAGTCTTGTTTACATGATGTCCTCGCGTTACAATCACCAGCGACCAGTACTCTACCTTTAGCTTCATAGTAATATATATCATTTTGTAAGCAATCAAACAGGTCAACGTCAATTACATTGGTAATAGGCGAACTGTCATTCCAAATATAAACAGCTGCTAAGAACACATCCGAGTCAATATTGAAAAAAGCTTTATCAAACTTTAACCAAATCAATGTATCATGTGTATTTTTTGCAATTGAAATTCCTTCTTTAATCTCATTGCGTACATAAATAACAGTTCCACCCGAATTCCTTTTCGCATTTCGATGTCTGAATTTTCTATAGAAATTATAACAGTAATAACCATCCAAATCTATTTTACTATTTTTATCAGTCAATTAAAATAATAATATCATTATCCGATAAAAGCTTAACAAAATCACAGTCTGATCTTTTACGCGTACTCAAACCATTGCAATTCCAAACAAAACACCTAAGTCCATCCAATCCGTCCTATGCGTTCTTCACATGTCTGCCGTTAACGTACAAAGTATCATACGAGATCCACGCCCTATTCCCTGCCTGCTTCTCCTCTTGCATCCTCTTCACGAGCACACGTCTCTTCGCCGCGATCTCTGGGGGGTACTGCTCCGTAATGTATACGTTTGTATCTTTAAGCTTATAGCTTAACTTCCGGACCATTTCCTTATCCTTGAACAAATTAAACTTGCATACTACTATACGACGTGGTCGTAACTCGCGGGATCCAGTGTAGCTGACGTTTCTGCCTTGTTCCTGACCATTTATAGCAGTATTATTTACTCCCATACGGTGCACCCTTTCTACTTTCAGACTAGCTGCTAACTCATGTGCTACCCCTAGTTTGTCTTCTAGAAACTTGCGGAATATTTGTTCGGTTTTCTCTGGGTTCTCATGGGATTCTTCTGGAACATTTCCGATGATAAGGTTGTTTCTCATGCTTTGTGACTTCACGTAGTTCAACTCATCGTTCATACTCTCGCTTCTTTTCTCCAGCTCCGATATTCGCGTTCTCGCGCCATCTAAGTCAATCTCTGCTGCTTCGACTCGGTTATATACTCGCTCTACTTTGTCGTTGGTAGCCTGCATTGATGCATCTAAATGAACCCACAGTTTCTTTAATTCTATGTCAAAATTATCAACTTTTTCCCCAGCGATTCTAGTGTGTTTAAACGTTTGTCCATATCAACTAATTTTAAGTTCATTTTTGAAAGGAGGGCGACAATGTCCGCATTTGTTGGTTCTCTAGAAACGGTGACACCTTTATCCGCCATAGTTTTTTCACAGGTTGACTTAAAATTCGACCCTTGCTGATTTAAATCTAATACCGTAAGACTATTTTCAATAGGTACATTAGATTGTGAGAAGTTATCATCATCTTGGTAAAGCACATAGTTCGTTTCATTCAACACTTCGCTAATTGATTGATTTCCGCCCGCCGGCGATTCTACACCTCTAAACACTTTGCTCATATTAAGATTAAGTTCATCGTCACTTGTCTTACTTTTTTCTTCTTTTGTTTCTGTTGTTTTTCTTGCTATTGTTCTTATTATTAGGCATATTTGAGTAATTTTACTTCCATCATATAACATTTAGAATGCACTTCATCTTGATATAAAATTTAGATCCATTAATGTTCGAAATCACATCGAAATAAATAAAATTGATCCCAAATTTTGAAAACACATCCTACACTTTTCACCATAATATAATGTATCTTACGTCAACAGGGCCTATTTTTTTTTTTTTTTTTTTTTTTTTTTTTTATTTCTTTTTTTTTTTTTTTTTTTTTTTTTTTTTTTTTTTTTCTTTTTTTTTTTTTTTTTTTTTTTTTTTTTTTTTCATATTTTTTTTTTTTTTTTTTTTTTTTTTGTCTATCTTTACGTACACAGTGTACAGCACCGACACGAGACCTCGGTTTAAAGTCCCATTTGAAAGACTGTTAATTTTATTAGGGTCAGACGGGTGATCGAATCTGCGATCCCTGGATTACCAGTCCAGCGTGTTACCACTGGACTACAGATCCGTCTGTAGAAATTTGCCCTGTCTGTCATATGTATATATTTATTGAACACACAAATCGTTAATTGAGCCGTAATGAGTTTCTGATAATATCAACATCGTTTTGCAAGAAATAAATAAGTGAAAATTCAACATACTGGAACCGAGGCTATTATATATACTAATGCGGAGACAGACGGATCTGTAGCCCAGTGATAACACGCTGGACTGGTAATCCAGAGATCGCAGGTTCGATCCCCCGTCTTCAGGACCCTAATAAAATTAAAGTCTTTCAGATAGGACGTTAAACCGAGGTCTCGTGTCAGTGCTTTACACCGTGCACGTAAAAGAACCAGATGAGACTCTGGAATGGGTCTCTGTCTGTATCATGCACTATCTTCCAAAAATCTAAAATGACTAATTTCTTCAGGAGGCGTCGCTCATATGGGCAACCGGTAGCGACGATAAATAAATGTAAAACACACACACAGATCTGTAGTCCAGTGGTAACACGCTGGACTGGTAATCCATGGATCGCAGGTTCTAAATGGTTTTTTAAAATGCTGGCAGTTTCGTGCGGAAGTCGGTGCAGCAACTACGTGTTAACATCTGGAGCCTGCCCATGATATTACTGGTATTGACCTGAGTCTAAGATCTGCCATAATAGTAAACAGATAAGACAAGGAAACTAAGCACACAAGTGTGACCTCCACGAAATACTCTAAAAATAGTATCGCCCCAAATAGTTTAATCATATTTTATTGCTTATTTATATACAATACAATTACAAATATAAACATGGTAAATATATAAGCAAACTGAATGATACAACTGCAATGCTATGCGTATACTTGCACAGTGCACGAATACAATCTGGAAGCAAATGGGTTGGACAACACGTTTTAATAAGATTTGGGAGGGGGACATCAGCAGTTTTCTCACAGATTATCAGCTCAAATAGAAATGTGAAACTATATACAGTATCATTTTATGTGTACAGAGACCTATGCCATAGGCACATTACAATTTGGTTGATTACTAGAAACTGAATAACTTATATATTGCTAATAAAGTGAGATTAACTAATTGCGGGGAAATTGATGGCTCAATACTTTGGATTGAAAAATATCCGTTGAGTTCAATAAAACCGGTGAAGGGACACTACTCTAACGCATATTCCAGAATTTTCGGAACATGGCAGGTTCTTCAAAACAGCAGGTAATTTAATCATATCGACATATTTCAGTGTATTCCTTTTATTTTCTCGACATTATCCATACTACATATATGTTAATGTTCCGTTATTTATTTATTTTACTTACAAAAGTCCCTGAAAATGTGCACGTGCTTTAAAAACTTGTTATCAACTTATTCACAGTGATTCATTTTGACATTTATCAATTGATTTTATTTTCTTTTATCCATAGAAAAAGAACATACTTCTTATGCATTTGTCGCGGTATAGCCTGGGTGCCAGTCTGTCGACTTTTAACTTCTGACAGAAACTGGATTTCCGATCCTAACGCCATCTACTTACACCCACCCTCATTTTTTATGACTAAATGAGGGTGTGGTAAATGAGGGTGTAGTCTGTAGATTTGAAGAACGACAACTCTTTCTCTACAAGATAATATCGCTAAAAATAGAAACGGAATTCTACGTCCCCGCGAGGGGTTCGACATTAAAGGAAGATAGATAGATAGATTCTATCGGAAATGGCCGAACAGTCACGATTATACACGGTCATTTCCGAATGCTCCCGTAGGCTCATTTACATTGCAAACATATAATGTCCCGTTTCTGTGTTATATCGACGAGATGGCAGATTTTTAATATTACGTTTAAATGGTAGTGGTTCGATTCGGCATAATTGAACTAAGGACGACTTAAATATTGAGTAAATATGTCCAATCAGACGCACATTGTACTTTTTAAAACTATTTATCGTACCGTTGACCCATAATCAATGGCAGCCAATTATAATGTTTTATCAACATTGCAGTGCCTTGCTTACGATTCAAGTACGTCTTTAATTAAGTCACATGCTAATAGGCCTATTAATAGGATTAATAATTTCACGGGAAACCCGCCAGTTTCCCCAGGTCAGAAACTCAATATGGCCCAATTAATAGTCTCGGTGTTAAAATATATTTATTTGACTGACCAGGCAAAATATATCGATGCCTGTTCCCAGGCTGGTCGCGGTACAGACTTAGTCAAGATTGGGAAGATTATGTGTAAGCTGAAAAAGACCTGCATAATTTTTTTTAGCACTTTCCGCCCTGATCCGATGGCGGGATTTCTGACAAATATTTTGTAGCTTTCCGGACATGAACATTTATAAATTTGTGCATTGGTGTTAAGAATAATCATAAACACTGTTTAAAATATATTGTCTGACCTTTGTGCATACAATTTTGCCGTTTGAAATCGACATGTGTGATTCTCCCACCGTTTCTGAGCCATCTTCACAAAAGAAATCCGAATGAATTATTTGTTAATACATTTCATGCGTATGAATTTAGACTTGAAAAATGTCTTGATAGTAAAAGGTCAAACCTCAATTACGCATAGCATATTTTATATTCTAAAAAGTCGTTTTTATAAATTAAAATTGTTAACAAGATGAACACACATACCGTTGTTTGAATTCTGCACAATCTATAACGAACGTCTCTTGACACAATATTATACAAGAAATCAACATTTAAATTTCATGGCAGAGTTTCACCATTCCGTTTCGTCCATGTTGAATTTTGGTTATTACAAAAAGTCAAGAATAGAATAAATTCAATGCTGCATAGCGTTATGTTATATAGCATATGGCAGCGGTTGTCTCCCTTGCATGACATAGCTCACATTTCTAAAGAGCGAAATGTAAATTTCAGTCGGGCGTTCAATCCATGAAGTAAAAAGTTGATTCCCACTTGACAAACTGCCTGTTGATCCGTGGCACAGCCTTGTTGAAGGTGTATTGTGTATTCTCCATCAAACTGCAGTTATTGTTATAATACATTTATAATTGAGTGGTTACGGTCATTGTCTTCAAATCACTTACCCCTCAAAGCTGTAGGTACGATTCAACTGTGGTTCACCGCTCAAATGAGGAAACTATCCAGGTGGCTTGTGGTAGGTCAGTGATTGTACCTGTGAGCCCGCCCATGCTGCTTGGGGGACGGAGGGCCTTCCAGGGATTTCCTCCACCAATAATAGCTGGTGAGTCACCATATGATCCAAGTTGTTGGTGTGACATTGAACCCCCAAAACGTAATTCTTTCATACATTTGGCCCACTGTAGGCGGAACAGTTGAAGGTTGAAGGCAACAAAGCATTAGCTGATAGTAAATATGAGGAGGCTCTGAAGCTATATACAGAGGCACTGTCCCTCGATAGCAATGCCGTATTATATAGTAACCGGTCAGCGGCATATACCAAGGCAGGAAACTACGCCAAAGCACTCAGCGATGCCGAACAGACGATTGAAATGAGGCCAGATTGGATTAAGGTTTGTTGTTTTTCTTTATGCTTCAAATGGTTCATTAATTCTTGGTTATCGTTGTTGTAGTCATTGTATGAATGTAATAAATATTAAATGAAGAAATGAAAATAAGTGGCAACCTCAAATAATTACCATTATCGAAAATACTGGTACAGTATTATGTATACAGTCAAACCTATCTTAAGCTGCCTGCCAAGGGATTAACAAAATGTGGCTGCTAAGCACAGGTGACTGTTTAATAGAGGTCAAATATATAATCAAACAAGATATGGAAACTGGCTGCTTAATACAGGTTGGCTGCTTAATAGATGTGACCACTATTAAACACAGGTTTGACTGTAGACCATTGTATAGTTTGCCAATGACCAGTGAATGATTAAAGATTAGACTACATACATCCCATACAACTACTAGAAAATGTCCTGGTTACAAAATCAATATTACACAGTAAAGAAATAGATGAGTGGAAGTCGTGATAGCGCAGTGGATGCGCGTTCGCTTCAGATGCGCGTTCGCTTCAGATGCGAAAGGTCCGGAGTTCGAACCCCGCTGGAGCCTTACGAGTATGCCTTTAGGCAAGGCATTTAAATTCCATGTTGTCTCTCTCACTTGTGGCGATGGATTCCATCAGGAATGAGGTCTCAAGAGTGATTAATATAAGTTATAAGAACTTGTTTCGCAATCGAGCTAAAATAAATTTGTGTGGAAGTCGTGATAGCGCAGTGGATGCGCGTTCGCTTCAGGTGCGAAAGGTCCGGAGTTCGAGCCCTGCTGGAGCCGTTACGATTATGCCCTTAGGCAAGGCATTTAAATTGCCTCTTCTCTCCTTCATGGCGATGGAATCCATCAGGAATGAGGTCTCGAGAGTGATTAATATACGTTATAAGAACTTGTTTCGCAATCGAGCTAAAATAAATTTGTATTTGTGTGGAAGTCGTAATAGCGCAGTGGATGCGCGTTCGCTTCAGGTGCGAAAGGTCCGGAGTTCGAGCCCTGCTGGAGCCGTTACGATTATGCCCTTGGGCAAGGCATTTAAATTGCACATTGCCTCTTCTCTCCTTCATGGCGATGGAATCCATCAGGAATGAGGTCTCGAGAGTGATTAATATAAGTTGAAAGAACTTGTTTCGCAATAGAGCTAAAATAAATTTGTATAAACCATAAATTTGTATAAAAAAAGAAATAGATCCTTTTTAACATTTTTAATGTACTTGAACATTGTTGAAAAATATATCAATGCAAAAAGTGAAGGCGAGTCGCAGTTGCTTCGATCAATTTCCATCTTTTATCAGCTTAGTTTAATTTTGTATCCCTTATCTATGGGGAAGCTCTGTATCTCCATCCAAAATCAGGTCCGCCTCATATCTCTTGATACGCTGGCAAGATTTTGAAATATTGGCACATATGTTCACCATAGCAAGACGATGTGCCGAGTGCCGGTTTAGAATATTTCTAGATTCACTCCCAACGCGCTAGGTTGCCAGTCTTCTTTTAAAAGAAGTATAAGCAGCCAGTGTATGGGGAAAGACATATGTTTTGTCCCAATTATACTGGGTAATTTCCATTGTCTGTTTTTGATATAATTATATATAGATACACATATAATGTTTCATTGGTTCAGTAGTTTATCAAAGGGAACATACCAAATATTGTGTGTGTGTTTTACGTTTATTTATCGTCGCTACAGGTTGCCCATATGAGCGACCCTCCTGAAGATATTAGTCATTTTAGATTTTTGGAGGATGGTGCATGATACAAACAGAGACCCATTCCAGAGTCTCCTCTGGGTTTTTTACGTGCACGGTGTAAAGCATCGACATGAAACCTCGGTTTAACATCCCATCTGAAAGCCTGTTAATTTTATTAGGGTCAGACGGGGGATCGAACCTGCGATCCATGGATAACATGTATCTATGCGCAATTTTACATTCTTCTCTATTTGTGTTGTTTTTTATTCCTCCCAATTTGTACAATAAAACTATAATCAATAGGTTTAATTTATCAAAGTGTTTATTTAAGTTAGTCTCAAGAAACTACCAATCACAAAGTTATTGAACTGAAGAATTTACAAATACATATCCATAAAAGGGAGGTAATTTACAAATATAGCTTCTCCAATATCATTTGTTGTAATCTTGAAAATATTGCTTCCATTCCAAATCAATTATTTTTGAAATTGTTTAAAAATAACGATACAAGGCAAACAAATTTGCTGTTTCATGTCCCCCCCCCCCCCCCCCCCCCAAAAATAGTGTCGGTCAGTAGGGAATGTTTTTGATTTTATGAATTTTGTACATGTACCCTAGTACATTTGTACTTGAATATCGGGCTGAAATTAATCAGTAGACACAGAAACATTTAGAATCCCCCCCCCCCCCCAATTCCTAAAAATATTCAGTGGCCTTGACGATAAAAAACCGGGTCCGTCAGGAAACCATAAACAGTTACACAGTTATTTTTTGTTGGCCTAATCATAATTCCTACCATTTTATATAATCTCGGGTGTATAGCTATATGGTGCCTTTAACTAAAACTAGGCCAAACCGTTTTCAGGGTTGGTCTCGAAAAGGGACAGCACTTTGTTACCTGAAAAGGTACGAGGAAGCAAAGATTGCATTTGAAGAGGGTCTCAAAATAGAACCAGACAATGTGCAGCTGAAGGAAGGTCTAACCGAGGCCAAGTCAAATCTTACAGGTGAGTTATGCTTAATGGTTACTCCTTGCTCTGATCAAGAAATAAAAAGATTGAGAACATGAACGTAGAGCAGAATCTGACTACATTGTATATGACTGGAAAATAGGTATACGACAGACAACCAATAACCAACCTGGGTATGAGTGTTTATATTTGTTATATTGTCATGTTCTGCTTTCGGGTTATTAACCAGTTTATGTCTATTTACAGGGCTATTGTCCACAGCCATACATATAACCCTTCTATAGCCTTTCCCCACAATGACATGTAGCATCTACTTGTATTGTCAGCAAACGAATAATGTTTACACATCAAAAATACCGTATTGTTCCTATTTATAGCGCCCGGGCGTGATGCAAAACCCAAAAGGGGCGCTTGTATTAAAGCCGTAAAAAAATCCGCCTGAAAATCGTAAATAAATAGAGTAAATAAGGTACATCAACGTCATGTAAACTGCCACATTACACTATTTTAAGATTTATGGGTTACTCACCTCTACACGACACGCACAGCACGTATCGATTTTTAAATAACCTTGACTTGCTGGACAGACAGAGTCCATGTGACATAACAGTACATGTTGTTTGCTTGTACACAGTGATCTTTATAAATACATGCATGTCATGAATGTACATGACTATAGGCTACGTGTCAAGTTAACTCGATCATTTTGCGAGTGCAGTTCACGATGGCTTGTAACGCACACTCTACGCGCAAGTCGTATAATGCTGCATTTCGTAGCTGTAGCGGAGGAGAAGGGCAAGCATCAGGCTGCCAAATTGTTTAATGTGCACGGCAAGCGTGTCCAGGAATGGTGCAAGTCAAAGGAGCACCTTCAGTCAGCTAAAAAGTCTGAAAAACGCAAGTCCGGTGCTGGCAGGCCTGTCAGATATACTGACATTGAGGAGAAACTGATATCGTGGTTTCAGGAGCGGCGTTCAGCAGGTGTAAGAGTTACTGGCAAAAGCTTGAAACACGAGGCTCTGCGTCTACATAAACTAAATGGCAGCCAGTCGTTCAAAGCATCGCAGGGCTGGTTTACCAAGTTTAAAAAGAGGCATGACATTTCCTTTCGCAGACAACACACATTTCGCAGCATAGTGTTGAGATTACCGACGACAAGGTGGATACATTTTTACGTTTCATAATTAGGCTCCGTAGACTACGCGCATATGAGGACAGAGATATTCTCAACATGGACGAAACCCCTGTATGGCTAGAAATGCCGGGTAAGTCGACATTGAACGTTCGGGGAGCGCACATGGTTTCCGTGTCGTCCACTGGCCACGAAAAGCAACGTATCACAGTCACCCTTGGAGCATATGCAGATGGGACCAAGCTTGCACCGCTGGGCCATCTACCGGGCCTTCGACCTCTGCCTAGGAACGATGTTCCAAGTGGCATTATAACATACATGTGCGGAGCGGAAAAGAAGTCTTGGGCAGACGAGACGAGTATTAAATTCTGGTTGAGCAAGTTATATGGTGTCAACAATCAGCGTCGCTGTCTTTTAGTGTGGGATGCCTTCCGTAGTCATCAAACTCCGTCTGTTAAGACGAGTGTCAAAACTACTTTCAACACCGACATGGCGGTAATTCCGGGAGGCTGCACTTCTAAACTACAGCCTGCGGACGTATCTCTGAACCGTCCATTTAAAGCCAGACTCGCTGAACTAGTGGTTGTTTAGCGGGACCGTCGAGCAAACCAGATTTGGGAACAGAAAAGCTCCACCCAAACCATTGTTGCTCCGATGGGTGAAGGAGGCATGGGCAGCAATCACGCCAGAAATAATTGTTAGGTCATTCAAGAAGTGCGGCACCACTAGCGCCTTAGATGGCAGTGATGATCATTTGTTTGACACAATGAATACCGAGTTGGACGATGATGACAACAGCCAATTTGACGGGTTTTCTGCTGAAGATGTTGAAATGGCCGAGTAGTTACTGGCGGTCGTGACCGAGCCCACTGTCCTATCTGATGACAATCCCGACTCAGATCCCCAGCAATCAGACAGCACAGATTATGACAGTCCTGGCCAGTAACTCCGGACACGTTCCGCCAGTGTATATAGTGTTGACAGTTTTGTTTTTTCGGTATTTTTAGTAGTCCTTTGCTCCGCGCTATAAACTTATAATGGACGGTGTCCATGTAAATAATTACCCCTACTTTCGGTTTTGTGAAAGCAACAGTTAACAAACAGTTACAGTTTTTGTTCATTTTAACTGGATATAATACTTTTAAATAGTGCATTAGTGTTCTGTAACTGAAAAATATCACATACTATCCTTGTATACTTTGTCTCATTGTGATTCATGATTGGATTATGCGGATTATATTATTCAACAGCCGACGATAAGGTAAACCAATTTTACTCATTTAAGGGCGCCATTTCATTTTGCAAGTTTGAAATCTCTGAGGGCGCTTATATTAGGGGTGGCGCTTTAAATAGGAACAATACGGTATGCATTTATAAGAATCTTCATTTTACAGATATCGTATGATATGCATGCATATGCAGTGAACCCATGTCAAACCGGAATCCCTATAAGTTGGAATTACCTCCGAACGGAAAATATTTTTTGGTCCTGAAATTTTGCCCTTTTTTTATTGTAAAAAAATCCCGATTTTAATTAAGGAATGAATCGCGGCGGCTTAATAGTTTCCATCGGGTATGAACTAAGCTTGCTTAAACTGTGTGGAAGCCTTTGCTTCACAGCTTGCCTACTGAAGGTTTGATACTCATCATGTGCATAGATTGTCCTAGCTTGCCTACTGAAATACTCATCATTTACATAGATTGTCCTAGCTTGCCTACTGAAGGTTTGATACTCAATCATTTGCATAGATTGTCCTAGCTTGCCTACTGAAATACTCATCATTTGCATAGATTGTCCTAGCTTGCCTACTGAAATACTCATCATTTGCATAGATTGTCCTAGCTTGCCTACTGAAATACTCATCATTTGCATAGATTGTCCTAGCTTGCCTACTGAAGGTTTGATACTCAATCATTTGCATAGATTGTCCTAGCTTGCCTACTGAAATACTCATCATTTGCATAGATTGTCCTAGCTTGCCTACTGAAATACTCATCATTTGCATAGATTGTCCTAGCTTGCCTACTGAAGGTTTGATACTCAATCATTTGCATAGATTGTCCTAGCTTGCCTACTGAAATACTCATCATGTGCATAGATTGTCCTAGCTTGCCTACTGAAATACTCATCATTTGCATAGATTGTCCTAGCTTGCCTACTGAAATACTCATCATTTGCATAGATTGTCCTAGCTTGCCTACTGAAATACTCATCATTTGCATAGATTGTCCTAGCTTGCCTACTGAAGGTTTGATACTCATTACAATATTTTACCTCAGATTTTATCACACCATGATTCTGTTTTATTTATTATTTAGTCAAATAGTATGAAAATAAAATTCACGTATGTTGTAACCATGGTTATAGGTCCAGGAGGAAGCTCAGCACTTGGTAACCCATTCCAGCAGCCCGATGCCATGAAGAAATTAGAAGCCAATCCAAAGACGAGGCAGTACCTGCAGGATGGGATGTTCCGACAACAAATAGAAATGATGCGACTCACCGGCAACATGCAGTAAGATTCAATCTACGTTTTGAAACTTGCACCTTGCCACTTGCACCGTGGGATTGAGTGGAGTGGCCGAGTGGTTAATGTCGCTCACTTCAAATCACTTCACTCACCACTGTAATCACTGGGGGCGTCAAGTCAATTTTTCAAGTGAGGAAGGTTTTTAGCTGGCTTGCCGTAGGTCGGTAGTTCTACCCGTCCGTGCATGAACTACTGCTCGGAGTGGCATCCGGGGTCCTTCTCCGCCAATTATTATCGGGAAAGTCGTCATGTGACCTAAGCTGTATGTGCTACGTTAACCCCCACAAACAAACAATACAAAATGCACTGGGAGGGGAATTCTTCCATGTTAATGAGGAAACTATGCAGCTGGCTTATGGAAAGGTTGGTGGTTGTACCTGGGTACTCTGTGCCTAACTGAAGTACTGTTTGAATGGGACTCCCGGTTCTTCCTCCGCACTGGCTGGAAGGCATGTATGGCCTAGAAAAATTAAGTGGACAATACTTTTGCACTGAGATCGACTTTTGAAATATGTGACCGTGACTGAGAAAGTGGGACCCATGTGAACAAATTTCATAACCCAAAATTTGGCGTTTCCTGTGTGACATTTGGAAAGTCGCATCAATTTTGATGTAAACAATAATGTTTGCTATGGTAACATATTCTACTTTGCATGGAACATTCATTTCGTTCAATAAATATGTTACAAGATACACACCTGTTTAAGGTTTAATTGTGTGTAATATATATATACTTTGTATTTTCAAGCACTATATCTCGGCATCTGTTTAACAGCATTTGGGGTCCCCCATTTGATCAGATACAAGTTATGTATACAGTCATATGCTCTGTTATGTGACAGTCTTACCACTTCTTCCAATGTTTTCTCCAGGGCCTAAATTTTGGGGGTCACAGACAGGTCACTAATGATTTTAGGGGTCATTTTCCTAATCATTGGGTCATGAGTATAACATGAATTTATTTATAGTGCCATATTCAATCGGACATCTTGTATGTGCTAATGCTAAACAAGTTGTCAACTTGTGTGCGTGTACTACTGTTAATTACTTCTACTTCTGCTGTAGCTGTCTACTTATGAATAAATAAATACTGTACTACTTAAACCTACCAACATCTGACAAAATTACAGTTTTTTCCTCCATTCATCCCAGTTTGTTATATCTTCTGAATTTAGTCAGTAAACTTAATACGGGAAGATACAGCTGTCCGATTAGCACAGTGGTTAGCATGCTCGCTTCTCACCAATGCATCCTGGGTTCGATCCTTGGATCGGGAAGTATGTGAGATGGTACGGTGGTCGCCAGATCGGACAGGTGGGTTTTCTCTGGGTACTCTGGTTTCCTCCCACACAAATTACCACATTTATGCTTTCATCCGCGCCAACGAGGGTGATTAATATAAGTTGTTAGAACTTGTTTCGCAATCGTTGTAAAATAAATCAAGTTTAAATTTTAACCAGTACGTTTCATTCTCTAATCACCCCGCACCCCCCTGTGTTTAGCATTATTACAACGCAATGTTTTTATCACAGAATCAGATATATTGGCATCAGTTTTCAGACAAGCATCATCCGAAATACTTACCAAATATCTGAAACTACATCAAACGTGTATATGATCCCATATTCTAATAAGACTGACGGATGCCGAAGAATGCCATGTACATGTAGACAAGAATCAACTGATAGTTTCAGAGTACTCGATTGGAACTAAGTCAGAGTACTTGATTGGAACTATGTCAGAGTACTCGATTGGAACTATGTCAGAGTACTCGAGTATCAAAATTGCTACTCATTGCTATCCTTACAATATCGCCAGATCGGACATGTGGGTTTTCTCCGGGTACTCCGGTTTCCCCCCCATGCGAATGACCACATTTACGCGCCAACGAGAGTGATTAATATAAGTTGTTAAAACTTGCTTCGCAATCGTTGTAAAATAAATAAAAAGTTTAAACTTTATTTTAAATTCCAATTTTCTGCTCTTCTGATACTTATTACTGATGCTGTATTAAGCCTCACTAATGTTTTTGATTTTGCTTGCTTTGCAGAAGTATAAATGACCCACGAATGATTACCTGCCTCGGGGTTCTCCTCGGAATAGATCTACAAACGATAGAGGATCCGAGCGATCTACCGGGAGCCAAATCGGCCAAATCATCCGCACAGCCTCCTCAGGCCTCCAGCAAAACTAATACCTCCACCACTGATCAAAATGAAAATAAACAAAGTTCGCTCTCTAGTGATCAGAAAAAGGTGATGAAACGGAGAAATTGATGCAGAAAGCTTGTACACATAGTTAGATAACGCTAATGTCTTTCTAGATCAAAAATGATTTGGCTAACTGTTTGCAAAAGTAGTCTCTCTTATGTCTAAATATGACCTAAAATGTGTCCTCACATTAGCCAAATATAAAAGGATCAAATTGAACTGTGCCCCTCCCTCACTGTTGCTAAATATAAAGATACCTGTGAGATCTATCGCCACTGTTGCCAACTATAAAGTTGTCGAGTTCCCTCACAATGTTTGTCCTGACAGATCTTCTAAACACATGTCCAGATTTTCACGAAGTATCACAAATCCCTGTTGTCTGTGACCCAAATAGTATATCATTGGTAATAAAATAACAGTACGACGCACAACATATTGCTATAGTGTGATGATATTGCTCGGTCGCTAGATTATTATTGCTCGGCCGCTAGATTATTATTGCTCAGTCGCTAGACTATTATTGCTCGGTCACTAGATTATTATTGCTCCATTGCTAGGTTATTATTGCTCCATCGCTAGGTTATTATTGCTCCATCGCTAGGTTATTATAGTTCTGTCACTAGGTTATTATTGCTCCATCGCTAGGTTATTATTGCTCCATTGCTAGGTTATTATTGCTCCATCGCTAGGTTATTATTGCTCCATTGCTAGGTTATTATTGCTCCATCGCTAGGTTATTATTGCTCCATTGCTAGGTTATTATTGCTCCGTCGCTAGGTTATTATTGCTCCATTGCTAGGTTATTATTGCTCCGTCGCTAGGTTATTATAGCTCCGTCGCTAGGTTATTATAGCTCCATTGCTAGGTTATTATTGCTCCATTGCTAGGTTATTATTGCTCCGTCGCTAGGTTATTATTGCTCCATTGCTAGGTTATTATAGCTCCGTCGCTAGGTTATTATTGCTCCGTCGCTAGGTTATTATAGCTCCGTCGCTAGGTTATTATTGCTCCGTCGCTAGGTTATTATAGCTCCGTCGCTAGGTTATTATTGCTCCGTCGCTAGGTTATTATAGCTCCGTCGCTAGGTTATTATTGCTCCGTCGCTAGGTTATTATTGCTCCGTCGCTAGGTTATTATAGCTCCGTCGCTAGGTTATTATTGCCTCAGATACACTAAATATGTTTGGCTATGTCCATTCTGTCTGTGATATGTTGGCATAGTTTCCAAATTTTTGAAATACACAATAGTAATCACAGTCGTGACAGCAGAGTTGTAGCGCATTTCAGGTATGATTCCATCAGCAATGAAGTCTCGAGAGTGATTAATATAAGTTGTAAGAACTTGTTTCGCAATAGAGCTAAAATAATTTGTATAAACTAATCACAGTTTCTATGTAAAGATGGGGCTTTGATGCGTTTACTCCATGTTGTCTTCCGGGTTTTTGTTAACATTATATCTGTAATACTAACATGGCATGTATTCTCTGTGTAAGCAAAGAAGGAATTTACCGTGTTTATATCTGCAATAAAACATGGCTTGGCATGTATTCTTTGTGTAAGCAAAGAAGGAATTTACCGTGTTTATATCTGCAATAAAACATGGCTTGGCATGTATTCTCTGTGTAAGCAAAGAAGGAATTTACCGTGTTTATATCTGCAATAAAACATGGCTTGGCATGTATTCTCTGTGTATGCAAAGAAGGAATTTACCGTGTTTATATCTGCAATAAAACATGGCTTGGCATGTATTCTCTGTGTATGCAAAGAAGGAAATTACCGTGTTTATATCTGCAATAAAACATTGTTTAGAGAGTGACGTAAAACATGACGTCATTTTACTAGCATGTTTGTAGTTTTGTGAAGTCATTTACTCACTCTAAAATATTTACCCTTTGATTTACTTTGATCATGTTAGAATCGAAATAATCTTTTTATTAGCATAAAACATGGTTTGTCGTTCTGAGCGCCAGAATGAACCACTTATGTCAACGGCATGCGTGGTTTATTCCTGTGTCAGAATTCCAGGCCATGTTTTATTTGCCAATAAATAACTAATAGACAATTATTATTTCTTAATTCAGAGACATGTTTTAGTATGGTCTTGTTTTCTAAGTAAAGTAGGGGCTTTAATGTGTTTACCCCCATTTTGTGTTGTTTTTTGATGCATGTTCATCTGTAATTCAATGACTGCTGTTTTAGTATGGTTCGTCTTTCTAGTCTCTGTGTGATGGGTGGGGGTGGTGTCCTTATTCTGTGCATGTTATTTGGTGTTTTAGTGTACACTATTATGGAGATGCAATATTATACAGTCCGCCTCCGTGGTCGAGTGGGTATGCTCGCTGACTTGTATACCTATCATCACTGATGGTCACTGGTTCGAGCCCCGCACATGCCGTGTCTCATTTATATGAAAAAGTTGACAGTTTCTTACGGAGCTTGGTGTACCCAAGTACTTGTTAACCGCTGGAGCCTGCCCAGGAATGGTGTTGTTAGGTAAACTTCCCGCCAGCGATATAGCCCAAAATGGTGCTGATGAAGGCGTAAAACCCGAACTAAACATAACAAACAATAGTATACTGGTATGCTCCTATATCTGCAGGCGCTCGCTGCAAAGGAAAAGGGAAATGCCGCATACAAAGCCAAGAACTTTGAAGAGGCGCTGCAACACTATGACGAGGCGATATCACTTGACCCCAATGAAATGACGTACTTAAACAACAAATCTGGTGAGATTTTGCACTTTATGTTTTCAGTTTAATATTTCCGGATTATATTCATTATTCTGTTACAATGCGACAGTTAGTTTGTGATCGGGGAGGCGGTTGTGCAAGTTCCATTTCCTGTGCGCAAGTATTGTGGGAAATTCGGGAATCTTGTTCGGTATTACAGATATGTATAAGTGTATATTGCCTTACAAATGACTACATGTGTATTTCAGCTATGGTTATCAACAACAGCATATTGCATACATTTTGTGAGCCAGATTCATTATGGTGCACGAAAATGTGTCTTTCACGAAAATGTGTCTTTCACGTTGTTTATATTTCAGCTGTGCACTTTGAACAGAAGAAATTTGATGAATGCATAGCGGTATGTGAGGACGCCGTAAATATCGGGCGAGATAACAGAGCAGACTTCATGACCATTGCCAAGTATGTACACGTATAAATCTCTCATTACTACTTCCAGTATCACTATACATTACTACTTCCAGTCTCACTGTACATTACTACTTCCAGTCTCACTGTACATTACTACTTCCAGTCTCACTGTACATTACTACTTCCAGTCTCACTGTACATTACTACTTCCAGTCTCACTGTACATTACTACTTCCAGTCTCACTGTACATTACTACTTCCAGTATCACTGTACATTACTACTTCCAGTATCACTGTACATTACTACTTCCAGTCTCACTGTACATTACTACTTCCAGTATCACTATACATTACTACTTCCAGTATCACTGTACATTACTACTTGCAGTCTCACTGTACATTACTACTTGCAGTATCACTGTACATTACTACTTGCAGTATCACTGTACATTACTACTTGCAGTATCACTGTACATTACTACTTGCCGTCTCACTGTACATTACTACTTGCAGTCTGACTACATTACTACACCAGTATCACTGTACATTACTACTTGCAGTATCACTGTACATTACTTCCAGTCTCACTGTACATTACTACTTCCAGTATCACTGTACAATACTACTTCCAGTATCACTGTACATTACTACTTCCAGTATCACTATACATTACTACTTCCAGTATCACTGTACATTACTACTTCCAGTCTCTGTACATTACTACTTCCAGTCTCTGTACATTACTACTTCCAGTATCACTGTACATTACTACTTCCAGTCTCACTGTACATTACTACTTCCAGTCTCATTGTACACTAGTTCCAGTATCACTGTACATTACTACTTCCAGTCTCACTGTACATTACTACTTCCAGTATCACTGTACATTACTACTTCCAGTCTCACTGTACATTACTACTTCCAGTCTCACTGTACATTACTACTTCCAGTCTCACTGTACATTACTACTTCCAGTCTCGATGTACATTACTACTTCCAGTCTCACGGTACATTACTACTTCCAGTCTCACTGTACATTACTTCCAGTATCACTGTACATTGTTACTTCCAGTCTCATTGTACATTACTACTTCCAGTATCACTGTACAATACTACTTCCAGTCTCACTGTACATTACTTCCAGTATCACTGTACATTGTTACTTCCAGTCTCGCTGTACATTACTACTTCCAGTATCACTGTACATTACTACTTCCAGTCTCACTGTACATTACTACTTCCAGTCTCATTGTACACTACTTCCAGTATCACTGTACATTACTACTTTCAGTATCACTGTACAATACTACTTCCAGTATCACTGTACATTACTACTTCCAGTATCACTATACATTACTACTTCCAGTATCACTGTACATTACTACTTCCAGTCTCTGTACATTACTACTTCCAGTCTCTGTACATTACTACTTCCAGTCTCACTGTACATTACTACTTCCAGTCTCACTGTACATTACTACTTCCAGTCTCATTGTACACTAGTTCCAGTATCACTGTACATTACTACTTCCAGTCTCACTGTACATTACTACTTCCAGTCTCACTGTACACTACTTCCAGTCTCACTGTACATTACTACTTCCAGTCTCACTGTACATTACTACTTCCAGTCTCACTGTACATTACTACTTCCAGTCTCGCTGTACATTACTACTTCCAGTCTCACGGTACATTACTACTTCCAGTCTCACTGTACATTACTTCCAGTATCACTGTACATTGTTACTTCCAGTCTCACTGTACATTACTACTTCCAGTATCACTGTACAATACTACTTCCAGTCTCACTGTACATTACTTCCAGTATCACTGTACATTGTTACTTCCAGTCTCGCTGTACATTACTACTTCCAGTATCACTGTACATTACTACTTCCAGTCTCATTGTACACTACTTCCAGTATCACTGTACATTACTACTTCCAGTATCACTGTACAATACTACTTCCAGTATCACTGTACATTACTACTTCCAGTATCACTGTACATTACTACTTCCAGTATCACTGTACAATACTACTTCCAGTATCACTGTACATTACTACTTCCAGTATCACTATACATTACTACTTCCAGTATCACTGTACATTACTACTTCCAGTCTCTGTACATTACTACTTCCAGTCTCTGTACATTACTACTTCCAGTCTCACTGTACATTACTACTTCCAGTCTCATTGTACACTAGTTCCAGTATCACTGTACATTACTACTTCCAGTCTCACTGTACATTACTACTTCCAGTCTCACTGTACACTACTTCCAGTATCACTGTACATTACTACTTCCAGTCTCACTGTACATTACTACTTCCAGTCTCACTGTACATTACTACTTCCAGTCTCACTGTACATTACTACTTCCAGTCTCGCTGTACATTACTACTTCCAGTCTCACGGTACATTACTACTTCCAGTCTCACTGTACATTACTTCCAGTATCACTGTACATTGTTACTTCCAGTCTCACTGTACATTACTACTTCCAGTATCACTGTACATTACTACTTCCAGTCTCACTGTACATTACTACTTCCAGTCTCACTGTACATTACTACTTCCAGTCTCACTGTACATTACTACTTCCAGTCTCACTGTACATTACTACTTCCAGTCTCACTGTACATTACTACTTCCAGTCTCACTGTACATTACTACTTCCAGTCTCACTGTACATTACTACTTCCAGTCTCACGGTACATTACTACTTCCAGTCTCACTGTACATTACTTCCAGTATCACTGTACATTGTTACTTCCAGTCTCACTGTACATTACTACTTCCAGTATCACTGTACAATACTACTTCCAGTCTCACTGTACATTACTTCCAGTATCACTGTACATTGTTACTTCCAGTCTCGCTGTACATTACTACTTCCAGTATCACTGTACATTACTACTTCCAGTCTCACTGTACATTACTACTTCCAGTCTCATTGTACACTACTTCCAGTATCACTGTACATTACTACTTCCAGTATCACTGTACAATACTACTTCCAGTATCACTGTACATTACTACTTCCAGTATCACTATACATTACTACTTCCAGTATCACTGTACATTACTACTTCCAGTCTCTGTACATTACTACTTCCAGTCTCTGTACATTACTACTTCCAGTATCACTGTACATTACTACTTCCAGTATCACTGTACATTACTACTTCCAGTCTCTGTACATTACTACTTCCAGTCTCTGTACATTACTACTTCCAGTATCACTGTACATTACTACGTCCAGTCTCACTGTACATTACTACTTCCAGTCTCATTGTACACTACTTCCAGTATCACTGTACATTACTACTTCCAGTATCATTGTACACTAGTTCCAGTATCACTGTACATTACTACCTCCAGTCTCACTGTACATTACTACTTCCAGTCTCACTGTACACTACTTCCAGTATCACTGTACATTACTACTTCCAGTCTCACTGTACATTACTACTTCCAGTCTCACTGTACATTACTACTTCCAGTCTCACTGTACATTACTACTTCCAGTCTCACTGTACACTACTTCCAGTCTCGCTGTACATTACTACTTCCAGTCTCACGGTACATTACTACTTCCAGTCTCACTGTACATTACTACTTCCAGTCTCACTGTACACTACTTCCAGTATCACTGTACATTACTACTTCCAGTCTCACTCTACATTACTACTTCCAGTCTCGCTGTACATTACTACTTCCAGTCTCATGGTACATTACTACTTCCAGTCACTGTACATTACTACTTCCAGTCTCACTGTACACTACTTCCAGTATCACTGTACATTACTACTTCCAGTCTCGCTGTACATTACTACTTCCAGTCTCACTGTACATTACTACTTCCAGTCTCGCTGTACATTACTACTTCCAGTCTCACTGTACATTACTACTTCCAGTCTCACGGTACATTACTACTTCCAGTCTCACTGTACATTACTTCCAGTATCACTGTACATTGTTACTTCCAGTCTCACTGTACATTACTACTTCCAGTATCACTGTACAATACTACTTCCAGTCTCACTGTACATTACTTCCAGTATCACTGTACATTGTTACTTCCAGTCTCGCTGTACATTACTACTTCCAGTATCACTGTACATTACTACTTCCAGTCTCACGGTACATTACTACTTCCAGTCTCACTGTACACTACTTCCAGTATCACTGTACATTACTACTTCCAGTATCACTGTACAATACTTCTTCCAGTATCACTATACATTACTACTTCCAGTATCACTGTACATTACTACTTCCAGTCTCTGTACATTACTACTTCCAGTCTCTGTACATTACTACTTCCAGTATCACTGTACATTACTACTTCCAGTCTCACTGTACATTACTACTTCCAGTCTCATTGTACACTAGTTCCAGTATCACTGTACATTACTACTTCCAGTCTCACTGTACATTACTACTTCCAGTCTCACTGTACACTACTTCCAGTATCACTGTACATTACTACTTCCAGTCTCACTGTACATTACTACTTCCAGTCTCACTGTACATTACTACTTCCAGTCTCACTGTACATTACTACTTCCAGTCTCGCTGTACATTACTACTTCCAGTCTCACGGTACATTACTACTTCCAGTCTCACTGTACATTACTTCCAGTATCACTGTACATTGTTACTTCCAGTCTCACTGTACATTACTACTTCCAGTATCACTGTACAATACTACTTCCAGTCTCACTGTACATTACTTCCAGTATCACTGTACATTGTTACTTCCAGTCTCGCTGTACATTACTACTTCCAGTATCACTGTACATTACTACTTCCAGTCTCACTGTACATTACTACTTCCAGTCTCATTGTACACTACTTCCAGTATCACTGTACATTACTACTTCCAGTATCACTATACATTACTACTTCCAGTATCACTGTACATTACTACTTCCAGTCTCTGTACATTACTACTTCCAGTCTCTGTACATTACTACTTCCAGTATCACTGTACATTACTACTTCCAGTCTCACTGTACATTACTACTTCCAGTCTCATTGTACACTAGTTCCAGTATCACTGTACATTACTACTTCCAGTCTCACTGTACATTACTACTTCCAGTCTCACTGTACACTACTTCCAGTATCACTGTACATTACTACTTCCAGTCTCACTGTACATTACTACTTCCAGTCTCGCTGTACATTACTACTTCCAGTCTCACGGTACATTACTACTTCCAGTCTCACTGTACATTACTACTTCCAGTCTCACTGTACACTACTTCCAGTATCACTGTACATTACTACTTCCAGTCTCACTGTACATTACTACTTCCAGTCTCACTGTACATTACTACTTCCAGTCTCGCTGTACATTACTACTTCCAGTCTCACGGTACATTACTACTTCCAGTCTCACTGTACATTACTTCCAGTATCACTACATTGTTACTTCCAGTCTCGCTGTACATTACTACTTCCAGTATCACTGTACAATACTACTTCCAGTCTCACTGTACATTACTTCCAGTATCACTGTACATTGTTACTTCCAGTCTCGCTGTACATTACTACTTCCAGTATCACTGTACATTGTTACTTCCAGTCTCACTGTACATTACTACTTCCAGTATCACTGTACATTACTACTTCCAGTATCACTGTACATTACTACTTCCAGTCTCACTGTACATTACTACTTCCAGTATCACTGTACATTACTACTTCCAGTCTCACTGTACATTACTACTTCCAGTCTCACTGTACACTACTTCCAGTATCACTGTACATTACTACTTCCAGTCTCACTGTACATTACTACTTCCAGTCTCACTGTACATTACTACTTCCAGTCTCACTGTACATTACTACTTCCAGTCTCACGGTACATTACTACTTCCAGTCTCACTGTACATTACTACTTCCAGTATCACTGTACATTACTACTTCCAGTCTCACTGTACATTACTACTTCCAGTCTCACTGTACATTACTACTTCCAGTCTCACTGTACATTACTACTTCCAGTCTCACTGTACACTACTTCCAGTATCACTGTACATTACTACTTCCAGTCTCACTGTACATTACTACTTCCAGTCTCACTGTACATTACTACTTCCAGTCTCGCTGTACATTACTACTTCCAGTCTCACTGTACATTACTTCCAGTATCACTGTACATTGTTATTTCCAGTCTCACTGTACATTACTACTTCCAGTATCACTGTACAATACTACTTCCAGTCTCACTGTACATTACTTCCAGTATCACTGTACATTGTTACTTCCAGTCTCGCTGTACATTACTACTTCCAGTATCACTGTACATTACTACTTCCAGTCTCACTGTACATTACTACTTCCAGTCTCATTGTACACTACTTCCAGTATCACTGTACATTACTACTTCCAGTATCACTGTACAATACTACTTCCAGTATCACTGTACAATACTACTTCCAGTATCACTGTACATTACTACTTCCAGTATCACTATACATTACTACTTCCAGTATCACTGTACATTACTACTTCCAGTCTCTGTACATTACTACTTCCAGTCTCACTGTACATTACTACTTCCAGTCTCACTGTACATTACTACTTCCAGTCTCATTGTACACTAGTTCCAGTATCACTGTACATTACTACTTCCAGTCTCACTGTACACTACTTCCAGTATCACTGTACATTACTACTTCCAGTCTCACTGTACATTACTACTTCCAATCTCACTGTACATTACTACTTCCAGTCTCGCTGTACATTACTACTTCCAGTCTCACGGTACATTACTACTTCCAGTCTCACTGTACATTACTACTTCCAGTCTCACTGTACACTACTTCCAGTATCACTGTACATTACTACTTCCAGTCTCGCTGTACATTACTACTTCCAATCTCACTGTACATTACTACTTCCAGTCTCGCTGTACATTACTACTTCCAGTCTCACGGTACATTACTACTTCCAGTCTCACTGTACATTACTACTTCCAGTCTCACTGTACACTACTTCCAGTCTCACGGTACATTACTACTTCCAGTCTCACTCTACATTACTACTTCCAATCTCACTGTACATTACTACTTCCAGTCTCGCTGTACATTACTACTTCCAGTCTCACGGTACATTACTACTTCCAGTCTCACTGTACATTACTTCCAGTATCACTGTACATTGTTACTTCCAGTCTCACTGTACATTACTACTTCCAGTATCACTGTACAATACTACTTCCAGTCTCACTGTACATTACTTCCAGTATCACTGTACATTGTTACTTCCAGTCTCGCTGTACATTACTACTTCCAGTATCACTGTACATTACTACTTCCAGTATCACTGTACATTACTACTTACAGTATCACTGTACATTACTACTTCCAGTCTCACGGTACATTACTACTTCCAGTCTCACTGTACATTACTACACCAGTCTCACTGTACATTACTACTTCCAGTATCACTGTACATTACTTCCAGTATCACTGTACATTACTACTTCCAGTATCACTGTACATTACTTCCAGTCTCGCTGTACATTACTACTTCCAGTATCACTGTACATTACTACTTCCAGTCTCACTGTACATTACTACACCAGTATCACTGTACATTACTTCCAGTATCACTGTACATTACTACTTCCAGTATCACTGTACATTACATCCAGTCTCACTGTACATTGCTACTTCCAGTCTCACGGTACATTACTACTTCCAGTATCACTGTACATTACTACTTCCAGTATCACTGTACATTTGTACATTACTACTTCCAGTATCACTGTACATTTGTACATTACTACTTCCAGTATCACTGTACATTGCTACTTCCAGTCTCATTGTACATTACTACTTCAGTATCACTACATTACTACTTCCAGTATCACTGTACATTACTACTTCCAGTACATTACTGCCTGAAGCGGAACCCGGGGTCTTCCTCCACCAATAATAGCTGGAGAGTCGCCAGGAACCCGGGGTCTTTCTCCACCAATAATAGCTGGAGAGTCGCCAGGAACCCGGGGTCTTCCTCCACCAATAATAGCTGGAAAGTCGCCAGGAACCTGTGGTCTTCCTCCACCAATAATAGCTGGAGAGTCGCCAGGCACCCGGGGTCTTCCTCCACCAATAATAGCTGGAGAGTCGCCAGGCGCCCAGGGCCTTCCTCCACCAATAATAGCTGGAGAGTCGCCAGGCACCCGGGGTCTTCCTCCACCAATAATAGCTGGAGAGTCACCAGGAACCCGGGGTCTTCCTCCACCAATAATAGCTGGAGAGTCACCAGGAACCCGGGGTCTTCCTCCACCAATAATAGCTGGAGAGTCGCCAGGCACCCGGGGTCGTCCTCCACCAATAATAGCTGGAGAGTCGTCATATGACCTAAGATGTTGGTGAAACCCCAAAAACAAACGAACAGAGCCAACGTGTTGGGGTCATGAGATCCATAATTGTTGTCACTTATTGTATTTCAGGGCCCTTGGAAGAGCTGGAAAGGCGTACCTAAAGAAGAATGATTTGGAAAATGCAATAAAATACCTGAACAAATCACTGTCTGAGCATAGATCTGCAGATATAACGAAACTAGTTATTGAAGTAAGTGTGATGTGTTACATGGTTTTATAATGCAGCTCCAGGTGTTGGAAGTAAGTGTAAGGTGTTACCTGGCTTTATAATGCAGTTCTAGGTGTTGAAGTAAGTGTGAGGTGTTACCTGGCTTTATAATGCAGCTCCAGGTGTTGAAGTAAGTGTAAGGTGTTACCTGGCTTTATAATGCAGTTATAGGTGTTGAAGTAAGTGTAAGGTGTTACCTGGCTTTATAATGCAGCTCCAGGTGTTGGAAGTAAGTGTAAGGTGTTACTTGGCTTTATAATGCAGCTCCAGGTGTTGGAAGTAAGTGTAAGGTGTTACCTGGCTTTATAATGCAGTTCTAGGTGTTGAAGTAAGTGTGAGGTGTTACCTGGCTTTATAATGCAGCTCCAGGTGTTGAAGTAAGTGTAAGGTGTTACCTGGCTTTATAATGCAGTTATAGGTGTTGAAGTAAGTGTAAGGTGTTACCTGGCTTTATAATGCAGCTCCAGGTGTTGGAAGTAAGTGTAAGGTGTTACTTGGCTTTATAATGCAGCTCCAGGTGTTGGAAGTAAGTGTAAGGTGTTACCTGGCTTTATAATGCAGTTCTAGGTGTTGAAGTAAGTGTGAGGTGTTACCTGGCTTTATAATGCAGCTCCAGGTGTTGAAGTAAGTGTAAGGTGTTACCTGGCTTTTAATGCAGCTCCAGGTGTTGGAAGTAAGTGTAAGGTGTTACCTGGCTTTATAATGCAGCTCCAGGTGTTGAAGTAAGTGTAAGGTGTTACCTGGCTTTATAATGCAGTTCTAGGTGTTGAAGTAAGTGTGAGGTGTTACCTGGCTTTATAATGCAGCTCCAGGTGTTGAAGTAAGTGTAAGGTGTTACCTGGCTTTATAATGCAGTTCTAGGTGTTGAAGTAAGTGTAAGGTGTTACCTGGCTTTATAATGCAGCTCCAGGTGTTGGAAGTAAGTGTAAGGTGTTACCTGGCTTTATAATGCAGCTCCAGGTGTTGAAGTAAGTGTAAGGTGTTACCTGGCTTTATAATGCAGTTCTAGGTGTTGAAGTAAGTGTAAGGTGTTACCTGGCTTTATAATGCAGCTCCAGGTGTTGAAGTAAGTGTAAGGTGTTACCTGGCTTTATAATGTAGCTCCAGGTGTTGAAGTAAGTGTAAGGTGTTACCTGGCTTTATAATGCAGCTCCAGGTGTTGAAGTAAGTGTAAGGTGTTACCTGGCTTTATAATGCAGCTCCAGGTGTTGAAGTAAATGTTAGGTGTTACCTGGCTTTATAATGCAGTTCTAGGTGTTGAAGTAAGTGTAAGGTTTTACCTGGCTTTATAATGCAGCTCCAGGTGTTGAAGTAAATGTAAGGTGTTACCTGGCTTTATAATGCAGCTCCAGGTGTTGAAGTAAGTGTAAGGTGTTACCTGGCTTTATAATGCAGCTCCAGGTGTTGAAGTAAATGTAAGGTGTTACCTGGCTTTATAATGCAGCTCCAGGTGTTGAAGTAAATGTAAGGTGTTACCTGGCTTTATAATGCAGCTCCAGGTGTTGGAAGTAAGTGTAAGGTGTTACCTGGCTTTATAATGCAGCTCCAGGTGTTGGAAGTAAGTGTAAGGTGTTACCTGGCTTTATAATGCAGCTCCAGGTGTTGAAGTAAATGTAAGGTGTTACCTGGCTTTATAATGCAGTTCTAGGTGTTGGAAGTAAATGTAAGGTGTTACCTGGCTTTATAATGCAGCTCCAGGTGTTGGAAGTAAATGTAAGGTGTTACCTGGCTTTATAATGCAGTTCTAGGTGTTGGAAGTAAATGTAAGGTGTTACCTGGCTTTATAATGCAGCTCCAGGTGTTGGAAGTAAGTGTAATGTGTTACCTGGCTTTACAATGTAGTTCTAGGTGTTGGAGTAAGTGTGATGTGTTACCTGGCTTTACAATGTAGTTCTAGGTGTTGAAGTAAGTGTGATGTGTTACCTGGCTTTACAATGCAGTTCTAGGTGTTGGAGTAAGTGTGATGTGTTACCTGGCTTTACAATGTAGTTCTAGGTGTTGAAGTAAGTGTGATTTGTTACCTGGCTTTACAATGCACACCTTGAGCCGGCTTTACAAACAATGTTATGTTAATATTTTACCAGGGTTCACACTACAGGATGAAAACCGAAGTCCATGTTGCATTGCTAGCTGCGAACTCCGGAGTCTTCTGACAAATGTTGTTATTAAATATATAATTGTTCATAAGACTGTATTCATACAAACAAATTGTGATATTTAGATTGAAAAACAGAAGAAAGTAAAGGACAGACTGGCTTATTTAAACCCTGAGGTAGCGTTAGACGAGAAAGCGAAGGGCAATGAACTTTATCAGAAAGGTATGGCAGAGTACTGAACTACTGATATAACACTGGCTTATTTAAACCCTGATGTACCGTTAGAAGAGAAAGCGAAAGGCAATGAACTTTATCAGAAAGGTATGGCAAAGTACTGATATAACACTGGCTTATTTAAACCCTGATGTACCGTTAGAAGAGAAAGCGAAAGGCAATGAACTTTATCAGAAAGGTATGGCAAAGTACTGATATAACACTGGCTTACTTAAACCCTGATGTAGCGTTAGAAGAGAAAGTGAAGGGCAATGAACTTTATCAGAAAGGTATGGCAGAGTACTGATATAACACTGGCTTACTTAAACCCTGATGTACCGTTAGAAGAGAAAGTGAAGGGCAATGAACTTTATCAGAAAGGTATGGAAGAGTACTGATATAACACTGGCTTACTTAAACCCTGATGTAGCGCTAGAGGAGAAAGCGAAAGGCAATGAACTTTATCAGAAAGATATTGCAAAGTACCGTCATAACTGATTGATCAGTGTTTCTTGGTTTTCTCCGGGCACTCCATATAATATACACTTCATCCGTGCTAACGAGAGTGATTAACATTAATTGATTGATTCTCCAGGTATTCCAGCACTCGCACGAATGACCATATAATCTACACTTCATCCGTGCCAACGAGAGTGATTAACATTAATTGATTGATTCTCCAGGTATTCCAGCACTCGCACGAATGACCATATAATCTACACTTCATCCGTGCCAACGAGAGTGATTAACATTAATTGATTGATTCTCCAGGTATTCCAGCACTCGCACGAATGACCATATATTATAATCTACACTTCATCCGTGCCAACGACAGTGATTAACATTAATTAATTGATTGATAATTGTTTATTTCAGTGTATGATTGAATTATATTTCACAGAATGAACGCATGATTATCCCGAGAAAATAGTAATTGCTTTCTATGTTCATGAGTGAAATATTATTTATTGTTCAAGTAACCAAGTAACTGACATGGACTGGTGCATTTAACACCAAGTAACTGACATGGACTGGTGCATTTAACACCAAGTAACTGACATGGACTGGTGCATTCAACACCAAGTAACTGACATGGACTGGTACATTCAACACCAAGTAACTGACATGGACTGGTGCATTCAACACCAAGTAACTGACATGGACTGGTACATTCAACACCAAGTAACTGACATGGACTGGTGCATTCAACACCAAGTAACTGACATGGACTGGTACATTCAACACCAAGTAACTGACATGGACTGGTACATTCAACACCAAGTAACTGACATGGACTGGTACATTCAACACCAAGTAACTGACATGGACTGGTGCATTCAACACCAAGTAACTGACATGGACTGGTGCATTCAACACCAAGTAACTGACATGGACTGGTACATTCAACACCAAGTAACTGACATGGACTGGTGCATTCAACACCAAGTAACTGACATGGACTGATGCATTCAACACCAAGTAACTGACATGGACTGGTGCGTTCAACACCAAGTAACTGACATGGACTGGTACATTCAACACCAAGTAACTGACATGGACTGGTGCATTCAACACCAAGTAACTGACATTGACAGGTGCATTCTTATTCAACACCAATTAACTGACATGGACTGGTGCATTCAACACCAAGCAACTGACATTGACTGGTGCATTCAACACCAAGTAACTGACATGGACTGGTGCATTCAACACCAAGTAACTGACATTGACTGGTGCATTCAACACCAAGTAACTGACATTGACTGGTGCATTCAACACCAAGTAAGTGACATTGACTGGTGCATTCAACACCAAGTAACTGACATTGACTGGTGCATTCAACACCAAGTAACTGACATGGACTGGTGCATTCAACACAGATGGGCACCCAGGTAGACCACCAGTCAATGTCAGTTAGACATTGACTGATGGTCTACCTGGGTGCCCATCTGTGCCTTCTACCCAGATATAATCGTTTAGCGCCAGATCCCTTCATTTATATACACATATAATAGTTTGACAACAAACCCCTTCATTTCCATACAGATGTAAACGTGTAATAGTTTAACGACGTACAACCGACATGCTTTCATTCTATGTTTATTTAACAGGACGGTATCCGGAGGCATTGAAACATTATGCAGAAGCTATCCGCCGGAATCCAGACGATGCCAAAATATACAGCAACAGAGCAGCGTGTTTTACGAAGCTGATGGAATTTAACCTGGCGTTACGCGACTGTGATGAGTGTATAAAACTGGATCCTAGCTTCAGTGAGTTTCTTCTAACTAGTAAATCAGAAGTATCGATTGTTCAGGGTTCCCTGTCCGTACCACTTCTGTAGCCAATGTTCAGGGTTCCCTGTCCGTACCACTTCTGTAGCCAATGTTCAGGGTTCCCTGTCCGTACCACTTCTGTAGCCAATGTTCAGGGTTCCCTGTCCGTACCACTTCTGTAGCCAATGTTCAGGGTTCCCTGTCCGTACCACTTCTGTAGCCAATTTGAAAACCTTGTAGACAAATTAGCACTACAGTCCCACGGACGTTTCAAAATCCGCGAAAATGTTTTTAAATACACGTTTTTCGCCATCCAGGTAACTATCTGCAACAACCAGTATGTGGGGTTCCCCCGTGTACCGTATTCTTCCACCGCGGACCATGGGGGGATAATTGATGTCCACGGTGTAATTCCGCGAGGATTTCATCTCGCCCACGGACAAAAACGATACATCCACCGCGTTTTTCCACTCTTGAGATAATTCTTCCCACCATGGTAGAGTGGAAGTAGCAAAATCAGCGGGATCTGTACTGTACATATTTTACAGATACATATTTGAAGCAATGTATTTCACAAAACGCGTGCCCCAAAAAAAAGATTTAGCGCCAACTTTTGTCGCCATTGGCGGAAGCCCTGTATGTTGTACATTTCGTGATGAATGACTGTGTAGGGTGTGTCACTTCTGAGAGCACAGAATGCGATCGCCTGCGCTTGCTTACCTGTATCACCTGTAATTAACTCCAGTCGAATATTTGCTGGGAATTTCATTGATTGTCGTTGAATCTGCTTTCGATTAGCACTTTCACCAGTTTCCTACCAATTATATTGATGGGTAACATGTGTACTGTGCTTGATGCATACACATCCGTGCTATAAATACATGTTGTACGACTTGGGTCTATCCATGTTATAAATACATGTTGTACTACTTGGGTCTATCCGTGCTATAAATACATGGTGTACGACTTGGGTCTATACATGTTATGAATTTATACATGTTGTACGACTTGGGTCTATACATGTTATGAATTTATACATGTTGTACGACTTGGGTCTATACATGTTATGAATTTATACATGTTGTACAACTTGGGTCTATACATGTTATGAATTTATACATGTTGTACAACTTGGGTCTATCCATGTTATGAATTTATACATGTTGTACGACTAGTTAATCCGTGCCGCCTCCGTGGTCGAGTGGTTACGGTCGCTGACTTGTATACCACTAACCTATCATCACTGACGGTCACGGGAGCGAGCCCTGCTCAGACCCTGTCCCCATTTATATGAAAAAGTTGGCAGTTTCTTATGGAGGTTGGTGCACCCAAGTACTGGTTAACCGCTGGAGCCTACCCAGGAAAGGTGTTGTTAGGTAAACTACCCTACGGCGATAAAGCCCGAAATGGTGCTGATGCAGGCGTAAAACCTGAACTAACAAACAAAGTTAATCCGTGTAGGATGCAGAATGTTATTATATATACTCCATTCCAAAACAAATTCTGTCGCTGTACAATATTAGTAGCTTTGTGTGTGAACAATGAGTTAAGTGAGAGACATGTTTAACTGTGTATATGTGAGAGAACTGTGTATGTGTGAGAGAACTGTGTATGTGTGAGAGAACTGTGTATGTGTGAGAGAACTGTGTATGTGTGAGACCTGTGTATGTGTGAGAGAACTGTGTATATGTGAGAGAACTGTGTATGTGTGAGAGAACTGTGTATGTGTGAGAGAACTGTGTATGTGTGAGAGAACTGTGTATATGTGAGAGAACTGTGTATATGTGAGAGAACTGTGTATGTGTGAGAGAACTGTGTATATGTGAGAGAACTGTGTATGTGTGAGAGAACTGTGTATATGTGAGAGAACTGTGTATGTGTGAGAGAACTGTGTATGTGTGAGAGAACTGTGTATAGTGAGAGAACTGTGTATGTGTGAGAGAACTGTGTATGTGTGAGAGAACTGTGTATGTGAGAGAACTGTGTATATGTGAGAGAACTGTGTATGTGTGAGAGAACTGTGTATGTGTGAGAGAACTGTGTATGTGTGAGAGAACTGTGTATGTGTGAGAGAACTGTGTATATGTGAGAGAACTGTGTATGTGTGAGAGAACTGTGTATATGTGAGAGAACTGTGTATATGTGAGAGAACTGTGTATGTGTGAGAGAACTGTGTATGTGTGAGAGAACTGTGTATGTGTGAGAGAACTGTGTATGTGTGAGAGAACTGTGTATGTGTGAGAGAACTGTGTATGTGTGAGAGACACTGTGTATGTGTGAGAGAACTGTGTATGTGTGAGAGAACTGTGTATGTGAGAGAACTGTGTATGTGTGAGAGAACTGTGTATATGTGAGAGAACTGTGTATATGTGAGAGAACTGTTATATGTGAGAGAACTGTGTATATGTGAGAGAACTGTGTATGTGTGAGAGAACTGTGTATATGTGAGAGAACTGTGTATGTGTGAGAGAACTGTGTATGTGTGAGAGAACTGTGTATGTGTGAGAGAACTGTGTATGTGTGAGAGAACTGTGTATGTGTGAGAGAACTGTGTATGTGTGAGTGAGAGAACTGTGTATTTGAGAGAACTGTGTATGTGTGAGAGAACTGTGTATGTGTGAGAGAACTGTGTATGTGTGAGAGAACTGTGTATGTGTGAGAGAACTGTGTATGTGTGAGAGAACTGTGTGAACTGTGATATGTGAGAGAACTGTGTATGTGTGAGAGAACTGTGTATGTGTGAGAGAACTGTGTATGTGTGAGAGAACTGTGTATGTGTGAGAGAACTGTGTATATGTGAGAGAACTGTGTATGTGTGAGAGAACTGTGTATGTGTGAGAGAACTGTGTATGTGTGAGAGAACTGTGTATGTGTGAGAGAACTGTGTATGTGTGAGAGAACTGTGTATGTGTGAGAGAACTGTGTATGTGTGAGAGAACTGTGTATATGTGAGAGAACTGTGTATGTGTGAGTGAACTGTGTATGTGTGAGAGAACTGTGTATGTGTGAGAGAACTGTGTATATGTGAGAGCACTGTGTATGTGTGAGAGAACTGTGTATATGTGAGAGAACTGTGTATATGTGAGAGAACTGTATGTGTGAGAGAACTGTGTATATGTGAGAGAACTGTGTATATGTGAGAGAACTGTGTATGTGTGAGAGAACTGTGTATGTGTGAGAGAACTGTGTATGTGTGAGAGAACTGTGTATATGTGAGAGACTTGTGTATATGTGAGAGAACTGTGTATATGTAAGAGAACTGTGTATATGTGAGAGAACTGTGTATGTGTGAGAGAACTGTGTATGTGTGAGAGAACTGTGTATGTGTGAGAGAACTGTGTATGTGTGAGAGAACTGTGTATGTGTGAGACCTGTGTATATGTGAGACCTGTGTATATGTGAGAGAACTGTGTATGTGTGAGACCTGTGTATATGTGAGACCTGTGTATATGTGAGAGAACTGTGTATGTGTGAGAGAACTGTGTATATGTGAGACCTGTGTATATGTGAGACCTGTGTATATGTGAGAGAACTGTGTATATGTGAGAAAACTGTGTATGTGTGAGAGAACTGTGTATATGTGAGACCTGTGTATATGTGAGACCTGTGTATGTGTGAGAGAACTGTGTATGTGTGAGAGAACTGTGTATGTGTGAGAGAACTGTGTATGTGTGTGAGACCTGTGTATGTGTGAGAGAACTGTGTATGTGTGAGAGAACTGTGTATGTGTGAGAGAACTGTGTATATGTGTATATGTGAGAGAACTGTGTATATTTGAGAGAACTGTGTATGTGTGTATATGTGAGAGAACTGTGTATATGTGAGAGACCTGTGTATATGTGAGAGACCTGTGTATATGTGAGAGAACTGTGTATGTGTGAGAGACCTGTGTATATGTGAGAGACCTGTGTATGTGTGAGAGAACTGTGTATGTGTGAGAGAACTGTGTATGTGTGAGAGAACTGTGTATGTGTGAGAGAACTGTGTATATGTGAGAGAACTGTGTATGTGTGAGAGAACTGTGTATGTGTGAGAGAACTGTGTATATGTGAGAGACTTGTGTATATGTGAGAGAACTGTGTATATGTAAGAGAACTGTGTATGTGTGAGAGAACTGTGTATGTGTGAGAGAACTGTGTATATGTGAGAGAACTGTATGTGTGAGAGAACTGTGTATATGTGAGAGAACTGTGTATGTGTGAGTGAACTGTGTATGTGTGAGAGAACTGTGTATGTGTGAGAGAACTGTGTATATGTGAGAGAACTGTATATGTGTTAGAGAACTGTGTATGTGTGAGAGAACTGTGTATGTGTGAGAGAACTGTGTATGTGTGAGAGAACTGTATGTGTGAGAGAACTGTGTATGTGTGAGAGAACTGTGTATATGTGAGAGAACTGTGTATGTGTGAGAGAACTGTGTATGTGTGAGAGAACTGTGTATGTGTGAGAGAACTGTGTATGTGTGAGAGAACTGTGTATGTGTGAGAGAACTGTGTATGTGTGAGAGAACTGTGTATGTGTGAGAGAACTGTGTATGTGTGAGAGAACTGTGTATATGTGAGAGAACTGTGTATGTGTGAGAGAACTGTGTATGTGTGAGAGAACTGTGTATGTGTGAGAGAACTGTGTATGTGTGAGAGAACTGTGTATGTGTGAGAGAACTGTGTATGTGTGAGAGAACTGTGTATGTGTGAGAGAACTGTGTATGTGTGAGAGAACTGTGTATGTGTGAGAGAACTGTGTATGTGTGAGAGAACTGTGTATGTGTGAGAGAACTGTGTATGTGTGAGAGAACTGTGTATGTGTGAGAGAACTGTGTATGTGTGAGAGAACTGTGTATATGTGAGAGAACTGTGTATGTGTGAGAGAACTGTGTATGTGTGAGAGAACTGTGTATGTGTGAGAGAACTGTGTATGTGTGAGAGAACTGTGTATGTGTGAGAGAACTGTATGTGTGAGAGAACTGTGTATGTGTGAGAGAACTGTGTATGTGTGAGAGAACTGTGTATTGTGAGAGAACTGTGTATTGTGAGAGAACTGTGTATGTGTGAGAGAACTGTGTATGTGTGAGAGAACTGTGTATATGTGAGAGAACTGTGTATGTGTGAGAGAACTGTGTATGTGTGAGAGAACTGTGTATGTGTGAGAGAACTGTGTATATGTGAGAGAACTGTGTATGTGTGAGAGAACTGTGTATGTGTGAGAGAACTGTGTATATGTGAGAGAACTGTGTATATGTGAGAGAACTGTGTATGTGTGAGAGAACTGTGTATGTGTGAGAGAACTGTGTATGTGTGAGAGAACTGTGTATGTGTGAGAGAACTGTGTATGTGTGAGAGACTGTGTGAACTGTGTATATGTGAGAGAACTGTGTATGTGTGAGAGAACTGTGTATGTGTGAGAGAACTGTGTATGTGTGAGAGAACTGTGTATGTGTGAGAGAACTGTGTATATGTGAGAGAACTGTGTATGTGTGAGAGAACTGTGTATGTGTGAGAGAACTGTGTATGTGTGAGAGAACTGTGTATGTGTGAGAGAACTGTATGTGTGAGAGAACTGTGTATGTGTGAGAGAACTGTGTATATGTGAGAGAACTGTGTATATGTGAGAGAACTGTGTATGTGTGAGAGAACTGTGTATATGTGAGAGAACTGTGTATGTGTGAGAGAACTGTGTATGTGTGAGAGAACTGTGTATGTGTGAGAGAACTGTGTATGTGTGAGAGAACTGTGTATATGTGAGAGAACTGTGTATGTGTGAGAGAACTGTGTATGTGTGAGAGAACTGTGTATGTGTGAGAGAACTGTGTATGTGTGAGAGAACTGTGTATGTGTGAGAGAACTGTGTATGTGTGAGAGAACTGTGTATATGTGAGAGAACTGTGTATGTGTGAGAGAACTGTGTATGTGTGAGAGAACTGTGTATGTGTGAGAGAACTGTGTATGTGTGAGAGAACTGTGTATGTGTGAGAGAACTGTGTATGTGTGAGAGAACTGTGTATGTGTGAGAGAACTGTGTATATGTGAGAGAACTGTGTATGTGTGAGAGAACTGTGTATGTGTGAGAGAACTGTGTATGTGTGAGAGAACTGTGTATATGTGAGAGAACTGTGTATATGTGAGAGAACTGTGTATGTGTGAGAGAACTGTGTATATGTGAGAGAACTGTGTATGTGTGAGAGAACTGTGTATGTGTGAGAGAACTGTGTATGTGTGAGAGAACTGTGTATGTGTGAGAGAACTGTGTATGTGTGAGAGAACTGTGTATGTGTGAGAGAACTGTGTATGTGTGAGAGAACTGTGTATGTGTGAGAGAACTGTGTATATGTGAGAGAACTGTGTATGTGTGAGAGAACTGTGTATGTGTGAGAGAACTGTGTATGTGTGAGAGAACTGTGTATGTGTGAGAACTGTGTATGTGTGAGAGAACTGTGTATATGTGAGAGAACTGTGTATGTGTGAGAGAACTGTGTATGTGTGAGAGAACTGTGTATGTGTGAGAGAACTGTGTATGTGTGAGAGAACTGTGTATGTGTGAGAGAACTGTGTATGTGTGAGAGAACTGTGTATGTGTGAGAGAACTGTGTATATGTGAGAGAACTGTGTATGTGTGAGAGAACTGTGTATGTGTGAGAGAACTGTGTATGTGTGAGAGAACTGTGTATGTGTGAGAGAACTGTGTATGTGTGAGAGAACTGTGTATGTGTGAGAGAACTGTGTATGTGTGAGAGAACTGTGTATGTGTGAGAGAACTGTGTATGTGTGAGAGAACTGTGTATGTGTGAGAGAACTGTGTATGTGTGAGAGAACTGTGTATGTGTGAGAGAACTGTGTATATGTGAGAGAACTGTGTATGTGTGAGAGACTATGTGAACTGTGTATATGTGAGAGAACTGTGTATGTGTGAGAGAACTGTGTATGTGTGAGAGAACTGTGTATGTGTGAGAGAACTGTGTATGTGTGAGAGAACTGTGTATGTGTGAGAGAACTGTGTATGTGTGAGAGAACTGTGTATGTGTGAGAGAACTGTGTATATGTGAGAGAACTGTGTATGTGTGAGAGAACTGTGTATGTGTGAGAGAACTGTGTATGTGTGAGAGAACTGTGTATATGTGAGAGAACTGTGTATGTGTGAGAGAACTGTGTATGTGTGAGAGAACTGTGTATGTGTGAGAGAACTGTGTATGTGTGAGAGAACTGTGTATGTGTGAGAGAACTGTGTATGTGAGAGAACTGTGTATGTGTGAGAGAACTGTGTATGTGTGAGAGAACTGTGTATGTGTGAGAGAACTGTGTATGTGTGAGAGAACTGTGTATGTGTGAGAGAACTGTGTATGTGAGAGAACTGTGTATGTGTGAGAGAACTGTGTATGTGTGAGAGAACTGTGTATGTGTGAGAGAACTGTGTATGTGTGAGAGAACTGTGTATGTGTGAGAGAACTGTGTATGTGTGAGAGAACTGTGTATGTGTGAGAGAACTGTGTATGTGTGAGAGAACTGTGTATGTGTGAGAGAACTGTGTATGTGTGAGAGAACTGTGTATATGTGAGAGAACTGTGTATGTGTGAGAGAACTGTGTATGTGTGAGAGAACTGTGTATGTGTGAGAGAACTGTGTATGTGTGAGAGAACTGTGTATGTGTTAAGAGAACTGTGTATGTGTGAGAGAACTGTATGTGTGAGAGAACTGTGTATGTGTGAGAGAACTGTGTATGTGTGAGAGAACTGTGTATATGTGAGAGAACTGTGTATGTGTTAGAGAACTGTGTATGTGTGAGAGAACTGTATATGTGTGAGTGAACTGTGTATATGTGAGAGAACTGTGTATATGTGAGAGAACTGTGTATGTGTGAGTGAACTGTGTATATGTGAGAGAACTGTGTATGTGTGAGAGAACTGTGTATGTGTGAGAGAACTGTGTATGTGTTAAGAGAACTGTGTATGTGTGAGAGAACTGTATGTGTGAGAGAACTGTGTATGTGTGAGAGAACTGTGTATGTGTGAGAGAACTGTGTATATGTGAGAGAACTGTGTATGTGTTAGAGAACTGTGTATGTGTGAGAGAACTGTATATGTGTGAGTGAACTGTGTATATGTGAGAGAACTGTGTATATGTGAGAGAACTGTGTATGTGTGAGTGAACTGTGTATATGTGAGAGAACTGTGTATGTGTGAGAGAACTGTGTATGTGTGAGAGAACTGTGTATGTGTTAGAGAACTGTGTATGTGTGAGTGAACTGTGTATGTGTGAGAGAACTGTGTATGTGTGAGAGACTGTGTTAATGTAGAGAAAACGTGTATATGTGAGAGAACTGTGTATATGTGAGAGAACTGTGTATTTGTGAGAGAACTGTGTATGTGTGAGAGAACTGTGTATGTGTGAGAGAACTGTGTATATGTGAGAGAACTGTGTATATGTGAGAGAACTGTGTATGTGTGAGTGAACTGTGTATGTGTGAGAGAACTGTGTATGTGTGAGAGAACTGTGTATGTGTGAGAGAACTGTGTATGTGTTAGAGAACTGTGTATGTGTGAGAGAACTGTGTATGTGTGAGTGAACTGTGTATGTGTGAGAGAACTGTGTATGTGTGAGAGAACTGTGTATGTGTGAGAGAACTGTGTATATGTGAGAGAACTGTATATGTGTGAGAGACTGTGTGAACTGTGAATATGTAAGAGAACTGTGTATGTGTGAGAGAACTGTGTATATGTGAGAGAACTGTGTATTGTGAGAGAACTGTGTATATGTGAGAGAACTGTGTATGTGTGAGAGAACTGTAGAAGAACTGTGTATGTGAGAGATGGTGAACTGTGATATGTGAGAGAACTGTGTATGTGTGAGAGAACTGTGTATATGTGAGTGAACTGTGTATGTGTGAGAGAACTGTGTATATGTGAGAGAACTGTGTATGTGTGAGAGAACTGTGTATGTGTGAGAGAACTGTGTATATGTGAGAGAACTGTATGTGTGAGTGAACTGTGTATGTGTGAGAGAACTGTGTATGTGTGAGAGAACTGTGTATGTGTGAGAGAACTGTGTATGTGTGAGAGAACTGTGTATATGTGAGAGAACTGTATATGTGTGAGAGAACTGTGTATTGTGAGAGAACTGTGTATATGTGAGAGAACTGTGTATGTGTGAGAGACTGTGTATGTGTGAGAGAACTGTGTATATGTGAGAGAACTGTGTGTGTGAGAGAACTGTGTATGTGTGAGAGAACTGTGTATGTGTGAGAGAACTGTGTATGTGTGAGAGAACTGTGTATGTGTGAGAGAACTGTGTATGTGTGAGAGAACTGTGTATGTGTGAGAGAACTGTGTATGTGTGAGAACTGTGTATGTGTGAGAGAACTGTGTATATGTGAGAGAACTGTGTATGTGTGAGAACTGTGTATATGTGAGACCTGTGTAACTGCGTATATATATATGCGAGACCTGTGTAACTGCGTATATATATATATATATGCGAGACCTGTGTATATATATGCCTGAATCGTAAATGGACACTAAATATGAAAGGTGTCTCTATGTTTTCAGTTAAAGGATATTTACGAAAAGGGACCATTTTTACTGCTATGAAGGAAACGGGAAAGGCGACGCTAGCCTACCAGAAAGCTCTAGAAATGGATCCCAACTGTGCAGTATGTATATACATGTATACGCTTAAACCCTGTTACAGCCATCTCTGTAGACTGCAAAAACTTGAACCAATGACCCATTTGTGGTTAGTTGTAAAATAACTTACTCTCGATAACCTACTGTACCCATTTAGATTCTGTTAATCACTAGATCGTGATAATTCGCTATAGTGCACCCCCTCTCAAGTGCAAGATTTTGCTAAATGATGATTGGTTGTCGGTATATTTATATTGTCTGATTTTGAATTTGGGTGTCGGTACTTGTGAATTCAGATTTCGCAAGCTAAAATCTATTGTGATAGGCTGTCTGATTTGCGCAGTGGTTAGCACGTTCGCTTCTCTCCAATGCAACCCAGGTTCGATCCTCGGACCGGGAAGTATGTGAGATGGTAGGGGGGTCGCCAGATCAGACAGGTGGGTTTTCTCCGGGTACTCCCACACAAAAGACCACAGATACGCTTTCATCCGCGCCAACGAGAGTGATTAATATAAGTTGTTTGAACTTGCTTCGCAATCGTTGTAAAATAAATAAAGTTTAAACTTTTATTGTGATTATTAAGTGATTTACAGGAGCCCTTTTATTGTACTTGTTAAATGTTATGATGCAATAATTAATATAACTAACTAACTAGTGATATTAGCAACAAGGGCTCCGTGGCCGAGTGGTTACGGTCAATGACTTCAATTCACTTGCCCCTATCTGCTGTAGGTTTGAAGGCTCCGTGGCTGAGTGGTTACGGTCAATGACTTCAATTCACTTGCCCGTATCTGCTGTAGGTTTGAAGGCTCCGTGGCCGAGTGGTTACGGTCGTTGACTTCAATTCACTTACCCTATCTGCTGTAAGTTTGAATCCCATTGGGGGGGTCTCGAATTATTCCATTTGAGGAAGCTGGCATGTTGTATGTCGGTGGTTCTACCTGGGTGTATGTCTGTGCCGGAAATACTGCTCCAAGGGGCACCCTGGGTCTGCCTACACCAATAACTGGTTGGAGATTCGCCATATGACCTATGCTGTTGGTGCGACTTTAAACCCAAAATATATTAGCAACACTTGTTTGTCAGGAAGCCCAACAGGGTTACAGATCGTCCCTGGTGCAGGAAAGCAATGACCCCGAGGCAGTGAGAAAACGAGCGATGGAGAACCCTGAAATACAGGAAATACTGAGTGACCCCGCCATGAGACTCATCCTAGAACAAATGCAGAAAGATCCAAATGCTTTACGAGAGTATGTATACTGTTTTGATTTTTTAATATTGCTTACATGCTGCCCTGAGACTCGCCCTAGAACCCAGGGCGATTTGGGACCCTGACTTCGCCCACTGGGCCCCCACTACTCCCTAAATAAAAGGTTTGGTTTTTTTACAATTTTCATACAAAATGCTGTCCACTGGACCATTATAAAGCACTCCTTCTAATACTGTTTGTAGGGGCACCCGGGATCTTCTTCCACCAATAATAGTTGGAAAATCGCCATATGACCTAAGCTGTTGCTTCGACGTTAAACCCCAAAAAGATAAAAAATAAATATTCCAAATTATATTTAAAAGAAATACTTTGTAATATCTGGAATGTTGTAGCAGGCAGCATGGAACACCAATTTTAACGTAAAAGAGCATCCCTCCCTTTATATTGAGAAATGGTTTACCTAACTATGAAGGGTTGAAAAGTGCCATATGACCATGCATTGCTAGGACTGGCCATTAGCTATGACTTAGTGCGGAGAGTTTAATGTTTATAGCACAACAATATTCTTGTGTTTGTAGGCATCTCAAGAACCCAGATGTGGCATCGAGGATCGAGAAACTGCTGGAGGCTGGGATCATTGCGATTCGTTGATGAACGTAGACGGCGATTTGTTGATGAACATTGACGGCGATTAGTTGACGGCGATTGGTTGATGAACATCTGTGTATTGTTCCAAGTCGTTACAACCGTGATTGTGTCGGATACGGTGACCATGTGATATGAATGCCATATTTAATTTGCCGGATACCGTCTACATTTGTACAGAGACTTAGAGAAATATGGCTCAACTGATTTAATAAGTCATAATACCATCGCGTAATATTAGGGGTGTGGGGGCTGGCTATATTGGAATTGTACTGTCCTGCCCCAAATCATCTTGCATCATCTCCAACACACACTTTTTCATGCAACTTCAGGGCTCATTCTAGAGGGCGATGTGGACGAAATAGTTGCACTTCTCCCAAAAATTCTGACCTAGAATGAATGCTGCAACTTTCCAGGAAGAATCCGTATGACGTCTGGTCGAACATTGTGTCATGTTCCGCTCCATCGATTTATCATTTTATGACCGATTATTGGCCTTTTCAAACATTTGAAGAAAATGTTCCCGTAACAGTCACAAGTAGCATCGGTATGAAGTCTAGAGGTACATACTGTCACCATGTTCCAACTGCTTAGTTTTGGACATTTAAAGATTTTAAGGAATAGCGTATGGACTGATTCTACTAAGAGTGATCAGTACCCAGCCTTGCTGCAGAGTGATCACTACCCAGCCTTGCTGCAGAGTGATCACTACCCAGCCTTGCTGCAGAGTGGACAGTACCCAGCCTTGCTGCAGAGTGGACAGTACCCAGCCTTGCTGCAGAGTGATCAGTACCCAGCCTTGCTGCAGCGTGGACAGTACCCAGCCTTGCTGCAGCGTGGACATTACCCAGCCTTGCTGCAGCGTGGACAGTACCCAGCCTTGCTGCAGCGTGGACATTACCCAGCCTTGCTGCAGAGTGGACAGTACCCAGCCTTGCTGCAGAGTGGACACTACCCAGCCTTGCTGCAGCGTGATCACTACCCAGCCTTGCTGCAGAGTGGACACTACCCACCTTGCTGCAGCGTGGACAGTACCCAGCCTTGCTGTAGCGTGGACATTACCCAGCCTTGCTGCAGAGTGATCACAGTACCCAGTCTTGCTGCAGAGTGATCACTACCCAGCCTTGCTGCAGAGTGGACAGTACCCAGACTTGCTGCAGAGTGATCACAGTACCCAGTCTTGCTGCAGAGTGGACAGTACCCAGCCTTGCTGCAGCGTGGACATTACCCAGCCTTGCTGCAGAGTGGACAGTACCCAGCCTTGCTGCAGAGTGGACACTACCCAGCCTTGCTGCAGAGTGATCAGTACCCAGCCTTGCTGCAGAGTGGACACTACCCAGCCTTGCTGCAGAGTGATCAGTACCCAGCCTTGCTGCAGCGTGGACAGTACCCAGCCTTGCTGCAGAGTGATCACTACCCAGTCTTGCTGCAGAGTGGACAGTACCCAGTCTTGCTGCAGAGTGATCACTACCCAGCCTTGCTGCAGAGTGGACAGTACCCAGCCTTGCTGCAGAGTGATCACAGTACCCAGTCTTGCTGCAGGTGATCACGTACCCAGTCTTGCTGCAGAGTGATCCAGTACCCAGTCTTGCTGCAGAGTGATCACTACCCAGCCTTGCTGCAGGTGTCACATACCCAGTCTTGCTGCAGAGTGGACAGTACCCAGCCTTGCTGCGAGTGGACACTACCCAGCCTTGCTGCAGAGTGATCAGTACCCAGCTTGCTGCAGCGTGGACAGTACCCAGCCTTGCTGCAGAGTGGACATACCCAGCCTTGCTGCAGAGTGGACACTACCCAGCCTTGCTGCAGAGTGATCACTACCCAGCCTTGCTGCAGAGTGGACAGTACCCAGCCTTGCTGCAGAGTGATCACTACCCAGCCTTGCTGCAGAGTGATCACAGTACCCAGTCTTGCTGCAGAGTGGACAGTACCCAGTCTTGCTGCAGAGTGGACAGTACCCAGCCTTGCTGCAGCGTGATCACTACCCAGTCTTGCTGCAGCGTGATCACTACCCAGCCTAGTTATGCGTACTGCCATCGTGTTCCACTCACTGCTATAGGTTCGAATCACAATGGGTGTGTCAAATCTTGTCATGTGAGGAAGCTATCCAAGTCAAGTTTTAAACCTCGGTAATAGTTATTCTTACAACTTCTAATCACTCTTGTTACTGATGGAATCCATCGCCACGAGGGGAAGAGAAAGGGCAATGTGGATTTAAATGCGTAACGGCACAAACAAAAGCTCTACCACTGCACAATCACGACTTCCAACTCGATAATAGATGCAGATTACTGTGTCGATTGTGTGACACTGCTCTATATGAACACTTGTATACATTGTGTATATCTAAAAATAATACTTATTATAACAATTGCAACAAGATGACCAAGTGAGTGTTGTGACTCGAACGGCACCGTGAAACTCCATAGAATCATGAACATAGATACCAATGGTTTTAAAAGTTAACAATTGACATGTCTTTAAGTTTAAATGTGCCACACAGGCGCACACTAAGGACTGGCTGATTAGAAAATTGTGAAACACACAACAGTACTCGCCAAGGAGATGAAAGCTTTTATTAAAATATCGTCCGGGTGGTACACACATTTTATTGTCACTACCCGCATTTCATGTTGTATCACTGTGATTATGAACATTTATTGATTAATACATATATCCGGTTACTAGTTATTACCTTTCCTGAATTATTGCTCGGGGTAAGCCAATAGTATAGGCAAGTCGTCCGAAACTGTTTTGAAACACTGTTCATGATGAAACTTGGTCTGGATAATCGTAGTAAAACCGGAACCCCTCTAAGCCGGAATTCCCTCCAAATTGAACGAATTGTTCCCTTCATTGTAAAGCCGAAACCCCTCTTCCGAATAAACAGATTTAGAAAAATATTTACCCGACCGTGTAAACCAAACAACAATTTGTCTTGATCAAGTATGAAACTTGACTATTCTGAAAAATATTCTTTTTAAACAGCTGTGTTTTTCAGAATATATTGTTAATCAGTTCTTTACCAACTGCCAAACTATAAACATGTCACAACTTCTGAGCATTGTGCAAAGTTGAATTGATTGAAATCTACACCACTATGAAACCCCTCCAAAATCGAAGTATGCATCTGGTCCGGTGGCTGTTTGGCTTAAACTTTTAAAGGGGTTCCACTGTATTATATATAAAAATAGGTGAACTGAGCATCTACTAGATCTTGGAGGGGAATTCCAAATCATTTTGTAATCTGACCGGAACATTTTGACGACTATATTTCAATCTGTGCACCCCTGGGGTAGTGCCTCTCCTCGGCAATGTTATATAATGTTGTCCTGTAATACTTTAGTGAGTGGTCGTCTTATTCTCTCTGTATATGAATTGTGTTCAAATGTGTTGCATTATGCGTTTGTACGTGGAATCGTGTTCAAATGTGTTGCATTATCCGTTTGTACGTGGAATCATGTTCAAATGTGTTGCATTATCCGTTTGTACGTGGAATCGTGTTCAAATGTGTTGCATTATCCGTTTGTACGTGGAATCATGTTCAAATGTGTTGCATTATCCGTTTGTACATGCTTAATGCAATAAATTATACAATGGGAACAACTATAATGTGTTGAAACTATATCGATCTATCCATGAAAATCTACCTCAAAATACTGGAAACATTGCGTGTGCTTTACGTTTATTTATCATCGCATCACTCCTGCTCGTATGAGCGACGTCTCGACATGCACATGCATTATACTACTATAAATTATATAAGTTTATCACAGTCATTGAACTACATCACTTCACATATAAATACTCGATTCCTCGACAAGCACATGCGATCTCCTCTGGTTTGAACCATAGTCTGGAAGCTAGTTATACACGCTCTGTCCATTTTCACTTACATAATTCGCTATCATTTGTGAAAGGATTTTGATCACATTTGAATAACTCGAGAGATGCATACATACTAGACATTTCTTTTTAACAAAAAGTTATAAAACTTAAATAACCATCATCACTGTAAAATGACACAACGCAAAACCAAGTCACAGAATCCCAGTACAGCCTGAGAAACTAATATCTAGTGTGTCTTACCGTGGCTCTTACGACTTGCCCACACGTCTGTCTCGTCGACATCGCGTAGTTTCGTAAGTAACCGTGTGCAATATTCTTGCACAAGAGCCTGGCCCAGTTTGTGATAGGCCGTTTGTTGCCTGCGATCAGGTGACTGAAAACCACACTGTTACTGCAGTAATAATATTATCTGTGTTGGTGACCCATCCTGTATGGCAGCCATGCCACACCCACCGGCTTGTAGGTGCGGAATTGCAACAGGATCAAAATCTCCGACTGCAACGACACACCATCACGGAGCCGCCGCCATATTGGTCCCGCTGAAATACACTCGTTCAATCTTTCACTTCGACGTCTGTATACTCGTTCAATCTTTCACTTCGACGTCTGTAGAAGTGCATCCTTCCCGAGTTGTGTTACAAGTTAACCCTTTCAACCCCACAGGCCTCTAAATAGGCCTATGAAAAGTGTAGATCCAGGATCTGCACTTTTTTGCCAGTAATAATTATTACTATTTTTAGATAAAATTACCCATTTTGATAAATGAACTGGTCCAAAGGTAATTTTCTTATTAATTTATTGGTCTAAAAATAGCATGCACCAATCCATGTCAGTTACTTAGGGTTGAAAGAGTTAAAAACCAGTCTTGACCGTAAATGGGACATTTGCCCATTCTACCCATCTGTTATTTTGCGAATTTTGATTTTACAGTGATGTATAGTTATTTGTTAAGATTTACACCTTTTTGGTATCAATTGAAAAGAAATTGCTTGTATGTCAGTATGATGTGTTGGTTTATCCAGTATGTCAGTATGATGTGTTGGTTTATCCATATTCCAAATATGAACGAAATGCTTTCCCAAATAATCGAATATATAAGTGTCTGGTTACAAGTGGTCCTAAGTATAGAGACATTTTGGCAAGGAATGCACGTTGTGTCAAGCCAGTGAACACAATAGTGTCGTATGTTTAATAAGGGGATTCAATATATAGAACATATATACAATTACAGACAAAAACAATTTTATTCATTTCCACAAATAATGCAACTCTATAATATCACCCCGGGAGAATATTTGAAATACTACACTCTTGTGACAAGTGTACCTCAAGCATGAAAGTTACAGTTAAGATCAGAACCAATAACATATACATCTCGTAAATATTTAATAACAAAAATAAATGAAGTATGTAAACTTATTTATGCAATATTAACAAAAAGGTCTAAGCCTGAGATTATTAAGCAAGCCAAAAAATGGGGAAATAACTTATCTTTAGTCGATATTAACTGGAAGAAAATATTCACACAACCGATTAAAGTAACTATTGAAAATAAACTGAGAGCATTTCAATATAAATACCTAATGCATATTATTCCGAACAACAGTTTCCTATTTAAATGTAATATAGTTGTGTCGCAATTGTGTGATGTTTGCACAATACAAAATGATTCTAACGTTCATATGTTTTGGGAATGTCATCTTATACAGGATTTCTGGATAAAAATTACAGACTTCTTTAGAAATATTTTAAAAACAGATGATTTAGTTAAATTAAATTATGAATGCATTTCGCTTTGTAATTTCAGCCACAATAACAAAATATATGAAATGAACATTAATTACATTATATTGCTTGCTAAATACTTCATATTCAAATGTAAATGTGAGAAGAGTATACCAACTGGTGTCCATTTTGTTGCATATTTTAGGTATAAAATAAAAATAGAGGAAACAATTGCATTGTTCAAAAACAAGCATACTACTTTCACGCTAAAATGGAGACCGTTTCTAAACCACATTAATTAACTAATCTTTAAATGTTATAGTAGATACTCAACCATCCACACGATTTCTCCTCCTATATTTCTCTCTCTCAAAAAATGTAATGAATTTTTCTCTCCATCATATGTATACATTGTATTGATATGTATCTGTGATTTAGCATGGAAATACTATATAAAAAACATTAATTTATGTTAGTACATTGTATTGTTAACATATATTGATTTTGTATTTATGTATGTTGATAGAGAAATAATAAAAAAAATGGAAATAAAAAAGAAAGAATATAAATGTACCACCTCCACATAGTTACAGTTAAGTCCCCCTCGTGCTGAAGATGCGTGTTTTCTATGTACGTTCTTGGAACGCGTCTTCAGTCCGCGTGTGGGATTTCGGTATCTGCAACTTGTGCAGGTGGTAGGTTAACTTTCTATCGTAAACGCAACGGTAAGTATTCAGTTGATCTGATGCTGGGTTTTGAAAATAATAAACCAAAATATGGTTAAAAAATCAACGTTCTTTTCATTTTAAGCTGGAGGACACGTGGTGATAACAATATCATCTTCCAAGTTGTACTGATGTAAACATTCCAACCTACATCTACATGTAGATATACAATGTTTGGAAATTAAATTTGACTCTCACCTTTCATATATCAATTTTATTTCTCCAGATATTAAATAAATCATTGGACAGATTTTAACAACTCTAGAACGATTCCAGATTTAATAGAATGTATTAAAACAATTGCAATATACAGGCCACAGGGATTCGGCACGTTTGGGGGTACTAGTATATATATTTAAGTACAGGGATTCTACTCTGTGGGATGTCAGATTTCGCATCGATCAGTAAAATGGCCATATCTGAAACAATTTTGTACAAAGCTGTCCAAATATAACGCCTATCCCGAGTCTTTATATTGTTCTTCAAATAAAACACAACTTTAAGCTGCATGCATGTATACTTTGCAAACAATTGCCACATACATTGGCCATAGCAGGTCACATTTCCATACTAGGACACGGGTTCTGTCAGCAACAAAAAAAAATCTTCGACGGGAGAGTTTTAACTGTGAATAACATTATCAATAAAATGTGTTTCCACTAACCTGTATGTTTATTCGGCAAAAATGTACGTCAAAAAGAGATTTCGTAGCATTTTCAATTTGTTTTGAACATTTCTAAAGCGGCGCAATTCGCGTTGAAACAGCGTTGAAACGAGCGTTCTGATTGGATTATTAGAATGTAACAAGATGTTTTTTTATATATGAAGAACAATCATAATCCAATCAGAACGCTCGTTTCAACGCGAATTGCGCCGCTTTAGAATTTTTCAAAACAAATTGAAAATGCTACGAAATCTCTTTTTGACGTACATTTTTGCCGAATAAACATACAGGTTAGTGGAAACACATTTTATTGATAATGTTATTCACAGTTAAAACTCTCCCATCGAAGATTTTTTTTTGTTGCTGACAGAACCCATGTCCTAGTATGGAAATGTGACCTGCTATGGCCAATGTATGTGGCAATTGTTTGCAAAGTATACATGCATGCAGCTTAAAGTTGTGTTTTATTTGAAGAACAATATAAAGACTCGGGATAGGCGTTATATTTGGACAGCTTTGTACAAAATTGTTTCAGATATGGCCATTTTACTGATCGATGCGAAATCTGACATCCCACAGAGTAGAATCCCTGTACTTAAATATATATACTAGTACCCCCAAACGTGCCGAATCCCTGTGATACAGGCTACTGGTCAGGCATTCATATATTCCAGAAAGCATTGAGATATATGCTTAGAACACCATGTGCAACTATTTCAATGCATCAATGTTGCATCCACATTGATGCATAATTAAAGTTATCGACTGGTCCCCAAGTGAATTGGAAACCAGATCTGATCAATAATAGCCCCATCAAATCAATAAGATGATGATTGAGCTTTTTTACCCTCGCCTCCGGCAAACCACGTGGGCGAGCAATACAGTTATTGTATGTATGTATGTTCCATTAATGTCATTTGAACCCCTTGCGGGGACCTAGACATGTGTTCCTGGGCAGGCTTAGCCGACCTAAGTGGTTAACCAGTACTAAACAATGTGTGTGAGGTGCCTTGCTCAATGACACTACATACGTGGCCTGACCGAGTATCGAACCCGGGACCGTTCGATTCCAAATCCGACGCTCTACCACTGGACCACGGACATATTCCGTGAAACAGGGCGCCGATTCCAGGCTAACTGCAAAGCGTTGTCAAGACGCGCGGAACCATATACTGGCTCTCGGTGCCTTTAAATATATAGGACACAAGAACCGATGAACCAGTTTGAGTCGACTTTCGGCAACATTTTATTTTGAGACGGACACAGTTTTATCAATATGTGAACACTAACTAACTGCTTTCATTTGATTTATTTGTATATAAACATATTTATATGTTTATTTCAAATTCCCAGCGTATATAAATAACTCGTGGACATTATTATTATACCAGATTTCTTGAGCGCCCTTTTCATGTAAAAATACACGTTCAAGGGCGCTTTACATAATAACATATCACAGATATGTAAACATAATAACAATGATAAAACATAGTATATGCAAACAAAACAACATGTGTTAAGGTGATAATAGATCTTAAATCTGACCGATAAAACAAATTCATATGAGACCAGGCCAACTACGAACAATTAATATAATGCTGGTATAAATCGATAGACTGAAATGGGCTTAAAGAATTTTATAGATAAAAAAATGGAATCAGGAACGTAGATAGGTACATCAAAGAGATTCTGATGCCATATAAAGTGTGCGCGCGTATACAGCATACAAAGCCGAAGTAAATACATGGAGCCAAAGCGAGAAACCTGCGAGTATATACGCGATTTTAGTGTATAATAAGCCGGACAAATGCAAGTGTACACATTTTCTGATTATACTGAGGTCAGTCTGTTGTGACTGAGAGACCACCCATTACTTCTAATGTTTCCGGATGCCATGTACTCAGTACGCATGCGCGTATAAAAATAGACTCGTACGTTTTTAAGATATACAGTCAAACCTGTCTTAAGCAGCCAGCCAAGGGAATCATGGAAAGTGGCTGCTTAATAGAGGTCAAATGTATAATAAAACAACATATTGGGAAACTGGCTGCTTAATAGAGGTGACCACTAACACAGGTTTGACTGTATTTACTTCTTGTGGATCTAGTCTAGGTCAGCATTTTAGTGCTGCACTAATTCAAATTATAAAGTAATTCACAGGAGTGCAGTCATTTTCACTACGATCTTCATCGGGGTTTTTTGGCTACTAATCTCCAAACGAATGTCTTCCAGATTTACTTATATAATATTCAACACATTTGCTTCAACATTTATTGACAATTCCTGTGCACAACAATGACATAAATCGTATATAATATGCATAATTATACAAATGTGTTCATTTGTTTTGTTCTGTACATTGTATATATAGAATGAATACAATAAAATATGATTAAACAAAACGTATATAATATTATGGTATAAAAATAATCGTCTCCATATATTTCAACAGGTAATCGGAAGCCGTAATTTCAGCCGACGCCCATTTAGATCACTAGTATATACACCTACATTAATACGCTAATAATTACATATCTGATCCCTCATATGTCCTGCAGACGGAAGGTGTGTTTTACGTTTATTTATCGTCGCTATCGGTTGCCCATATGAGCGACGCCTCCTGAAGAGATTAGTCATTTTAGATATTTGGAGGATAGTGCAATGATACAGCCAGAAACCCATTCCAGAGTCTCCTCTGGTTCTTTTACGTACACGGTGTAAAGCACCGACACGAGACCTCGATTTAAAGTCCCATTTGAAAGACTATTAATTTTATTAGGGTCAGACGGGGGATCGAACCTGCGATCCCTGGATTACCAGTCGAACGTGTTACAACTGGACTACAGATCCGTCTGTGACGGAAGGGGGTGAGTGGTCAGACATTTTCTATTGGCTAAAATAAACGCATGCGCACTCAAAGTATTCCTGTATACATAATGCATGAAACAAATCAATGATATGGATACAGTAGTAACCGGATTGGCAAAATCTATCTCGGTTCCTGGTATTAATAAAGTCAAGAAACAATCTTGTTACTGCCACGAGCGTCTTTTTTTTTTTTTTTTTTTTGAACTGCAAGCGGTATATTGGTACATTTGCAACATGGTACGCTGGCGTCTGCGTGACCAACTTCGGGTAGTGACATAACTTTACGGAACATGTATACATGTATATAGTTCCCACAGCCTGTGAAAACACTGATAAGATCTTATCATAGCCGCCATTTTGTATGGCAAGTTTTATAAACGGTAATTTCAGGATTTTCTTAGTAATTCTGTAATTGCAATAGCTTTATTATAAACTTTGATATCATTTTAAAGGTATTGAAATACACACTGTAAAAAATATGTGATTTGTTACTCTAAATATGGTGTAAATTGGTGTAAGCGCACAATTTACACTTATTTGGGGTACATTTACGTCGCCTTTACAAATGTTGTCAGTTACACCAACGCGTGTAAATTAGTATGCAAATTGGTGTAAGTGCACCATTTACACATATTGGGGTAAATTTACCTTAACATGAAACTTTACACCAGGAATTGCTTACACATACACCAATAGCAGAGAATTGTTACACCATTATTGTGTTAATTAATCATTAACACTGATTGGGGTAACGTTACACCTGAATAGAATGCTGCCTTTACAAATGTAGTCGGTTACACCAAAGCTGGTGTAGATTAGTGTGGACATTTGTGTAAGTGCACCATTCACACATATAGGGGGGTTAATTTCGTCAAAAATGAAACTTTACACCAGCATTTGCTTACACATAGACCAATAGCGGAGAATTGTTACACCATTATCATGTTAATTAATCATTAACCCTTTCAACACCACATACCTCTATTTATATACTTACAAAAAGTGTAGATCCAGATGAGCCGGCTCGTGACTAGCCGTCTCATCAGGATCTGCACTTTTTGCAAGTAGTATTACTAATTTTAGACAAAATTACCCATCTTGATAAATGAACTGGTCCGAATGTAATTTTCTTATTCATTTATTGGTCTAAGAATATCATGGACCAGTCCATGTCAGTTACTTGGTGTTGAAAGAGTTAACACTGACTGGGGTAACGTTACACCCGAATATAACGTTGCCTTTGAAAAGTTAGTATGCAAATTGGCGTGAGTCCACTATTTACACTTATTTTAGGTAAATTTACCTAAACATAAAACTTTACACCAGACTTTGCTTCCACATACATCATTCATAGATAATTTTACACCATTTTCGCCAATGACAGAAACAATATGGCGTAACTGTACACTATTTTCGCGTAATATAACTACGAATAACTAGCAATAAGTGCTTTCTCATCCGTGTTATTATATATTACAGACGGATCTGTAGTCCAGTGGTAACATGCTGGACTGGTAATCCAGGTATCGCAGGTTCGATCCCCCGTCTGACCCTAATACAATTAATAGTCTTAGATGGGACGTTAAACCCACGTCTCGTGTTGGTGCTTTACATCGTGCACGTAAAAGAACCAGAGGAGACTCTGGAATGGGTCTCTGTCTGTATCATGCACTATCCTCCAACATCTAAAATGACTAATCTGTTCAGGAGGCGTCGCTCATATGGGCAACCGGTAGCGACGATAAATAAACGTAAAACACACACTCATCCGTGTCATTGGTGTAAAATAACTCTCATATTGGCGTGTAGGTATTGTGGTTAAACTGTTTTGGAGAAGAAGAATACAGGCGTGCAACCATGTTCTAACATAAGTTAATCGTTGCCCTTTTACTGGTGTATTGTGTATCAAGAGTCAATGCCGTGTAGTTATATCAGACTTTTCGTATACCATTACACATACATTGGTGTAACATATTTTCAAAATACAAAGGTTACACTTTCGATGTGTATTTAGTGTAAAACAACGGTGTATTGCAGGACTAGGGACCCCCACGATTCCACCAACCTAGCTCGTATATCGGCCACGAGTCGTTCATTTTCATCTCTACTATTCCCTTCAACTCCAGTGGCTGCAATTTGCAGTCAGCTTCGACCAGCATATGCTGTGCGACAAGGTGTAGGAGTATGTATATTCTAAAATGCCGAGTTCCTAAAGTATAAGTGGCAAACTTTATTGGTTGTTTAAAACAGTAGACATCTCCAGGAACCCGACTGTACAGGTGGTGTTATCACTATACAATCCTAGGTCAAACTACAGGACTCCGATCACAGGAATTGTTACCTGTGACCTGAACCCCTTCATAGTGTCCGCCACCACTGCAATAGGAGATTCCGTGGGTAAAATATTGATTCTTTGAATGTTGTTATATACAGGTCATGTGTTTGTCTTGTTCTGGTTGTTTTGGGTATTATGATATCCCAGGGATAGATGGTCACAATATGGTAAACAATTTTGTAAATAATACTGATCTAGTTCTAGTTCGTCTTTCTCGTATGGTGGTCCAGCTAAGATCTTGAAGAATTTCGGTGACGGAGCTTGTGTTATGGTATCTGTTGGAAACTAATCTTGTGTTATGGTATCTGTTGGAAACTAATCTTGTCGCGTGTCTTTGGAATTTTTTTATACTGAGCACCTATTCTCTAATTTAGTCCTAACGATGGATGGATAAGCTCTTTCTTTGACCTTACATGAACCCACTTTGAGATTACATTTACGAAAACAAAGTGATTTATTTGCATTTCTGTTATATTATTAATATGTTTATCCCATTTTAAGTCATTTTGAATGGTAATGCCCAAATATTTTGCGCAAGAAACTTCTTCTAAATGATAACCTCGTAGGAAATAAGTATGCTTGATAGGGTTCTGTTTTGTTGTTACTCTTTGTATGTTACACTTATCATGGTTAAATGACATATATAAGTCAGTCCCATCCCATCTAGTTGCAACATCAAGAATGAAGATCTTCCTGGAGTTTTTCGAAGTCAGCTTTGAATTTAATACTTTTATAGATCAGCAAAGAGACTGAGTCTCACGGTGGTGTATTAATTAAAGTTATTTATGTAGACGATGAAGATGATTGGACCAAGCACTGTACCCTGGGGGACACACAATTCAACCGGGATGCTATTTGAGCTCGATTCTATATATAAACGCTTCGTTAACAACGAAAGTACGGCGAAATTGTACCTACCCGAGGTGAGATTTCACTTTATTTACAGATGGTTATTCAAAATGAAATACATGTATATACACTTCCATTGAATGATACAGGCCTAGTTCCATTAGGTTAATTTTCACTTGTAGTTTCGTTGTTGGTGATGGGTTTATATAGCTATATACGGTGTACGTTGCTTCACCGTGATTACGTGCAGTATCAGTTTTAATTATGACAAATGTATGTTTTACATTGAAATATAGATGTGTTTTATTTAGTAGATTTATTATAAGATTATATTTTATCACCGACTTTAGTGTAACTTAACCCCAGAGCGAGTGCTATGTGCCAGCATGGGTTGTCGTTCTTCGTAGGTTATGTAGACGCTTATTATGAAATATTGTAAAAGACATGCTTCACTGACACGGAGGAAGAATACACACACCGACACACACATTTGAAAGTTCATGGTAAGTAAAAATCAGGGTTCGTACGGAAATGAAAAGTCCTTGAATTTCAAGCCCTCCCATGAAAAGTGCTTAATTTCAGTTTTATCCTTGAAAAGTACTTGATTTTCGACCATGACCCTTGAAAAGTGCTTAAATGCTGTTGAGCTATGATGGTTCCCATCTAATCCCTGAAGAAATACTCATTTCCAATGTTTTTTTCTCAACCACAGGCACCAGACACAAAAAAAAAAAAATATTTTTGGCCTATGGTCATATAGTAAGTAATATATAATTATATATTACTTACTATATGACCATAGGCCAAAATTAAAAAAATGTTTGTGTCTGGTGCCTGTGTCAATAACGGTCAACAAATAGTATAAAATGGAGCGAACAGCTAGTATTGTTTACATCTAGATTAGAACCGGAAGTCAAATAACGGTCCCGGGTGGTTTCGCCCCAAAAACGATTTCGTCCCCTATCCGTGTTCGCCCCAATACTGGTTCGCCCCAATGACGCAGTGTCTATGTAACCGGTTACTCGGGTGAGTTTAATGCGCGCGGTGTCATCCATCGGATGTGCGCTGCCGGGATAATACATAATACTACTGCAGATATAGAATTATCGTGTGTATTATCATACACAGGTACTAATATAGACTCGCGGACAGTTGGGTTAACACACAATTTCCACTCCGAGCATTACGGAACAGGACCATGACTTGGGGACGAAACGGACCGTCCGCGACCATAGAATTTAGTAATTAAAGTTAGTGCGCAGCGCATGTAAAAATAGCCACTAAAAATATTTGCACAGGGCGAAAAGTCAGCGTCTGGATTTCCACGACATACACCAACAACAAACTCAAAAGTCAAAATGCCTTCGGGAAAATGTGTTTTTAATCCCGGATGGGACAAGAAATATGCGTGGTTGTCACCGGTGAAGGAAAGCAAAAGCAAAGCTAATTGTACTGTGTGTCGCAAGGAATTTGACATAGGCGCGATGGGTGAAAGTGCTATCAAGTCTCATGTTAAAAGTGAAAAGCACAAAAAACTTTCGGGACCTTCTTCAAATTCGGGTTGTACGCTAGATATGTTTATGAAACAGGGCAAACAAACGGACCCCAAAGGAGTTTCACAAACAGACCCCTCACATGTTAAAACATCAACCAGTGAAGCTGATGTCTGTGTTAGAAATTTCGTGTCCGGCAATCGTGGCTTAGAGGCTGAAATTCTGTGGACGATACACTGTATTACAAACCACTCATCATACCACAGCAATGAAGGAATAAGCAACTTATTCCAAAGAATGTTCCCGGATAGTGAGGTAGCTTCGAAATTTGCATGTGGAGAAACAAAAACACGCTACTTGACAGTGTTTGGCATAGCAGATCACTTCAAAAATAATCTGATGAATTTGTCAGCGGACCATTTGTTGTCTTATTTGATGAATCCCTCAACAAAAAAATGCAGGAAAAACAAATGGACATTCATTTAAGGTTCTGGGATGAAGAGAACACTGAGCCTAAAGTAGTCACTCGCTATTTCGGTTCGACTTTTATGGGACATGGTACAGCGAAAGACATGGTACGTCACTTTCAGGACGCAGTGTTTGACCAAGTACCACATGCAGATAATCTGTTACAAATCAGTATGGATGGACCGAACGTCAATTGGGCATTTTATGATATTGTTCAAGAACAAATCCAAAAGGATTATAACCATTCACCCATAGATATTGGGTCATGTGGCCTGCACACAATGCACAATGCGTTCAAGGCAGGAGCAACATCAACAGAGTGGGATGTCGGTGGGATTCTTAGTGCTCTATATTATCTCTTCAAGGATTCCCCAGCCCGTCGGGAAGATTACACAACATGTGTTGTTGAATCTGGAACGTCTATGAACTCGGTCATGCCACTGAAGTATGTACAACACAGATGGCTAGAAAATGTGCCAGTCGTGAAGAGAGCCGTTAAGATCTGGCCACTTGTTCAAGGGTATGTGAAGAAGGTTGAGGCAAAGGTGTTCCCAAAACCAACTTGCAAATCGTACAAGGTAATATCCAAGGCCTGCAAGGACAGTTTGCTGCTTGCGAAGATGGAATTCTTCAACACTGTTGCAAACATTCTCTATCCATTCCTCGTGAACTTCCAAACTGACAAACCAATGGTCCCATTTCTCGGAACAGAGCTTACTTCAGTCATAAAGACACTGATGAGAAAATTCATCAAGTCAGATGTTTTGGAGAAACATTCTACCTCAACTGACAAGTTGCTCCGTTTGAAGATTGAAGACTCTGGAAACCATGTTGGTTACAAAAGCGTTGACCTCGGGCTATGCACAGAAGAGAAGCTGAAAGGACTGAAAGTTAGTGACAGACAACTAATGGACTTTCGAATGGAGAGTAAAGGGTTTCTAATTAGGTTGATTATGAAACTGAAGGAGAAGAGCCCCATCACCTATTCTCTTGTGAGAAATCTGTCCTCTCAGTCCCGTGGAATTGCATCTGATAAGCCAGAGAGCAAAGAACGCTTCAAGAAGGTTGTGAAAAAGTTAATTTCAACCAAATGGATTGACAGCAGTGAGGGCGACATCCTGTTGAGAGAGTATGACAATTTGCTCGAGAGCATTCCATCGATTGGTGTGAAGACGTTCACCGACTTCAACCCGTATAAGGACAGACTTGATGAGTTCTACATGGATCTCAATCTGGAAAACAAAGAGAGATTTTGTCATCTCATCAAATTCATCAAATTAATTCTGATAATATCACATGGACAGGCTCAAGTGGAACGTGGCTTTTCAGTGAATAAGCAAGTCGAGTGTGAAAATATGCTGAAACAAACTGTAGTGGCACAACGTATTATTTGTGACTACATGTTCTACACTGGTGGACTGAACAACTTTGTTGTGAGTAAAGAGCTCATGCTGAGTGCACAGTCAGCTCGCCACAGATACCATAGTTACCTCGACAAGAAGCGGGAGGATGAGAAATCAGAAGAGCAGAAAAGGAAGAGAAAGGCCATCCATGATGAGATTGAGTGCATAAAGAAGAAGAGGAAACAGGCTAAAACTGATGAAACTGCTCTTATACAGAGTGCTGATAAACTGTGTACACAAGCTGAGACCCTTGGAAAGCTGGAACTGTTGGCTCAAGCTAATGCAAACAGAGAGAAGTCCAGGGAGAAGAAGAAGTTGTTTGAGAGCCTATCCAAAAAAACTGGAGGACAAGGCTGCGCTCTTAAAAGACTAAATATGTCTAAACAATAACTGTAAATATGTTAAAATTGTTCTGCAATTAGCTTTGCTTTTGTTTAATTGACATTTGACAACATTTCAAGTTCGGTGTTAAGAGTTACATTGACATACTTGTACAAGGAGTGCAGGCAGCATGATAACACATTGAATGTAGCGGTAAGTTATCTACCCGCACATAATTTAATAGTCCTTGAAAATGGTGCTCACGGTCCTTGAAAAGTGCTTAAATAGTGCTTGAATTTGATTGTCCAAAAAGAGTGGGAACCCTTGAAATCGGTATTTTGTATAGTTATATGGTAAGGCGAATGATATATATACTGAACCAATGTTTTAAATAGACCCCCTAACACATCTACCCATAACTTGGGCATGCTTTTCGGGGAAGGGTGCTAATCAACAGGTGAACACATGTGTACCCGATTCACGTCGTAACAACGTCGATAAGCATGGTATTGATAAGTTTCGTGATAGCTTGAAATATGAAAATTTGGAAAGTGAGTGTAACGGTCAGTTTTCTAGATCACACTATGATATTGTAGCCCTAATACTAAATAGGAGAGCAAAAATGTGCTGCCTGATACAGGGCTTGAACCAGCGACCCCCCGTTGCGTTAGTCCTATACATAAAATGATTATGTAGAGGTCTTATTTATAGGACTACCCTTGTGTTTGCTAACTATAAATTATACCTCTGTATGCATTTATCCAAACTTTAGACAGCAAAAATCGATGACGCTAAATATTTTTATAAGATTAAAAAATAACAAAAACATGAAAATCTTGACACACGATGGAAATCAATTGCCAATTGGTAAGTAATTGTTAAACATACTTAAAATAAAAAATAACTGTTTTTCATTGTGTGTCGCTATTTTAAATTATGAAGGAAAATGTTTATGTTTATCTCTAATTCGGCAATTGTCACCGATGGATCGCTTTTGGATCAAGCAAAAAATAAATTAAATACTCTGTGGTGTAGATTTATTTTGACGCCTACTTGCCCTGTATGACTAGTGGCCAAGTCTACTCGCCCTTAATATATAATTACGTATTTTAACCATTTTCATTGCTTATCCTTAAAACTCATTTCCGAGTCAATGGCAGTCATCTGAGGAAGCCCTGGCTGCCTGCTACACGCTGACTGAGAGCCGGATGCTTTCCGGAATAATAAATACATTCATTTCGAAACAGAATATTTAAAATATATTAAATCTTTAATATGTCAGCCCATATTTTCGAATGTTTTTGTTTCAGTGCGCATAAGCAATGTGCGAAAACTACTTTTGCAACTTCATAGCCAACCAGGTGAAAACATATTATTTTGATAGGAATTTCATGCAACAAGCCCTGCAATCCCACCCACCCTACTTTGAACATTAGTCATGTTGTGATCACCCCATGCATTGTCGTCGCGTCAACAATTTGCTTCCAATGACATCTCCTAAATGGCTAGTCAGATTTTGAAATAGTTTTCACAGAAATGTTCCTTGGTTGATCCTCTACAAAATGTGCTAAAAGAATTCCGATCCGTCAAAAATACATGGCCAGTGGGCGGGGCTATTTTTCCCTATACATTCAGGGTACCCACAGGATATGAGGAAACAAATTCCCTGATAATTCCCTGATATTTCCCTGATCAATCTCCAATTTTCCCTGACAAATATACGCGTTTACATAGGCCTAGATGACGAAATACTCAAGATGATCAAATATACTCGTTCGCATCTAGATGACGAAATACTCAATCATGACCAAATACACGTGTGCGCATAGATGACAAACTATGCGCGGACGACGACAAAATGGTCGCGGACGACCATGTATGCGCGCGTGCGAGGATGACAAAATAAAATTCCCTGATAATTCCCTGGTATTCTCATGTTTTTAAAATTCCCTGATAATTCCCTGCAGGGAACAGGTTTTGGTCATTTTCCCTGTTTTCCCTGATGCGTGGGTACCCTGTACATTGTATGTCTATATTGAATGCTTAAAAAAAAATCTCATAAAATTGTATTTCCAGTTTTATCAGTGTAGCTACATGTATGGTCAAGACATTTTGAAAAGAAAAAAGCCATGATTTGAAATTGGGAATTTTGTAACCCACTTTGGGGGGGGGGGGGATATACTGGTACCTTTTGAGATTGAAGAAGTGTCCGTATAATATGGCATGCCAAAGTTATGAAGGAAAAAAGCCCTGACTCTTGTACCGATAGAATGACTTTGAAACAACTTAGCACAAATGTTTACCACATTGTTCCAGTCATATTATTTCAAGATCAATGTCACAGTTATAGGTTAATGGTAATGTGACCTTAGCTCTTGAATGCCGTAAGACATGTTCAACTCAGGTGAGCACCCTCTTGTTTTTCTTCATATTTTTTTTCAGCTGTGAAGAATAGGAGGACATGATTTTATCGGTTTTAGTAATCATACTGATTATGAACTGTTGATTTTGTGGAAAGGGCGTCAATTGTGCAAACACTTTTTTACGACATGTTTCCGTATTTCATAAAAGTGATCCAAATTTTCATTTGGTGTGTGGTATAGGAGGATGCCCAATTACTTTCAAAAGGTTTTCGTCGTTTACCAGCCATGTGTATCGCAAACATCAAGATGCATTAAATAAAAATGATCCTGCACAGCCATTGAACCAGCTAGGAGTAGAAAGAACAAATGTCAATCCCGCATACATATCTTGCCAATATTGTGATGAGATATTTGACTGTTACAGTTTATTAACAAAACACTTAATTTCACATATCAAAAGTGGCATAACAGTTGCATGTCCTATCAGAAAATGTGTGAATAAATACAATATATCAACTTCATTTACATCACATTTGTCTCGCAATCATAGGCTTGCAGATCGGGACCAATTGAAGGACTGTTATAATGTTAAGCAAAATTCAACAACATCATTATCTGCGGATGGTGCAACTAATGATTGTGAACCACAGGATTGTATGTTTAATGACACTGAGGATAATAATAGTTATCTTAAAAATTTAGTACACAGTTTGATTAGGCTACAAGAATTTGAGCGTCTTCCACTTTCCACAATTGACAAGATAGTTGATGAACTGAAAGTAAGCACATGCCATGCGTTTGAACATGCAAAGTCCTCAGTATTAACTTTATTGAAAAACAGTGGGGTGAATGATGAAACTCAAAAGATGGTTGCTTACCAATTAGAGAATAATATCTTCAAGTCCTCTGTCGGAGCAGTTGACACAGTTTACAAAAGGAAACAATACTTAACCAGTCACTTCCCATTTGTGAAACCTATCTCAATTAATATCGGAGTGAATAGTAAACATAAGCAAAGGTATTACCAGTATGTGCCTGTCTTGCAAACATTGAAGTGTATGCTCAAGTCAAATGATATTCTTTCAACAGTAATGAGGGGAAATGTACACACGGATTAGAGGGTGCAAATGAACTAAGAGATTTTTGTGATAGAACGTATTACAAATCAAGTCAATTTTTCAGGTCCATTCCTTGTTCACTACAAATTGTCCTTTATTTTGATGAGTTTGAAGTAGTTAACCCTCTGGGTTCAAGAAGAGGGAAGCAGAAACTTGCTGCAGTTTATATGTCTTTAGCAAATGTAAATGTTTTTGACAGATCTGACTTAAAATCTATTATGCTATGCTTACTTTGCCCAGTAGTGGATGTTAAAGAATTTGGCATCAACAAATGTTTGGAGTCATTGGTATTAGATTTGAAAATTCTTGAAACTGATGGTGTATTTATTGAAGACATACATCAGAAAGTTAAAGGCACAATTGCATACATCTGTGCAGACAATCTGGTAAGTCATCAGATTGGCGGCTTCATGGAAAGTTTGGAAGTAATACATTAAGAATATGTCGTTTCTGTATGGCAACATCTGAAGAAATTCAAGAACAGTTTGATCCAGTGTGCTTTACAGAAAGAGATGAAAGAACATACAACTATCATTTAAGTGAAATTGAGAAAAACAGTTCATTGAGCTCTAGCCCTATATGTCACATAAACGAATTCCTCACACGTGTGAAGAATTCGTGCGGATTACTCACACAATTTGGCCGAATTCGAACGCAAACGTCACAAACCGAAAACGTCACCTCATTGTTTTTCACTTTTCGGTATAAACGCATTTCTCACACAATGGCTCAGAAACGGAATAAGACCTGAACTTATGTTATTACATGCTTGAATACTGCCATCGTTAAAGAAATGTATCTTTGGAAACGCCATCTAACAATTCATGATGACGGTCGTATATATACGCATTTTTACACATTAACATAGAACATCAACCTCTAATAATGTTGGTATAGCTACTGAAATTATGTTTGTACCTCATTTAGTGACCGCGATAACCAGAGAAACATCCACATTGGCGGCCATTTTGAAAACCGCACAATACATACTTTTGGACTGAAATACTGCACGTTCCTACATTGGATGTGTTTTGTAATGTCTGTTCTGACAGAATAAACAGCATTATTATGCGGAGGTGACAATGCGCAACTCCTAGTCTCAGTGTCGTGCTTTGGAGGCAAATATTGCAAGTGACCTTTTTTTAAGCAGGTGTATATATTATAAATAAATATCAAAAATGGACGTTTTGACGACTGCAAAATCCAGATGCACTTTTATCGACGTGATGGTTGTCTTGGCTCATGTTACATCGTCATATAAATGTGAGCGTTTTCTGGGGAGCATGGGTGGTTCCGGATCTCTGGCAGCACGCTCTGGATCCGCGCCTGTGTAAATTGCGGCATTTGTTTTATTTCAAAGACATTTTGAATCGTAGTTGTTTCTTTTGATGGTTACTGTCTGAAGACATCAAACACGCCGCATTGTTGGAAAGCAGTCACATTATCACGTGGTTAAATTCGGCGGCAAGTCCGAGTCATTCTAATTAGATGCGTTGCAGGGTACAGAACAACAAAGTGGTGCCAATTAGATAAATAGATAAAGTAAGTATTGTTTTTACTTTTGTTTCAGTTTAAATATCAGTGCATACTTATGTATTAAGAGTAATATATATATGTGTGTCATGGGGGAATGGGAACATTATTATTTGAGGGGTGATGGGGGGGGGGCAGAGTCGAGCGGCCAAATGGATCGAATTCGCTAGGGCCAGTAGGGGGTTCCGGTCATTATTGTTTTATCTAAGTGATCTAAAACGCCATTTACTGCGTTATCAGTAAAGTCTGAACACATTATATTACTCTCATTTTTCCTGCTTCTACGTATATGCATATTTCAACACGGGGTGGGGGGTGCCTAGGCTCCCCCCGCCCCGCCCCGTTCCGCCACCCATGTGCGTATACGGTCAATAAAAGGAACGAACGTTCTCAAGGGCTTTCCCATCGTCTCGATCACTTGGTATACGCCATCAGAACAGGACGCATTATGCGGACACCCACGACTATGGTGGCATATATTTGCCATCGATATGTCGTGATGTTCATATACTTGATCGAAATATGTCGACTTAGCTATCACGACATGTCGGTATAACGTGAAACTATGTCGACATGCTGTCAATTTGAAGCGATAATTGTCTCAACATGTCGACATGTTGACATATTTATGTTGATAAGCCGTGAAAAATATTAACACAAGTTCTGAACAAGTCGACATTATGTGCCCAAATATGCCACAACATTATGTTCTGTTAAAGTATCACGTTATGTCAACACGTTGTTGTGAGATGAACTATCGCGTTATGTCGACATGTTGTGATAACTTATTAGGTTATGTCGGCATTTAATGAGTTAAACTATCACGATATCTCGACTTGTTGTCTTAACGTATTACGTTATGCCGACATATTGTGTTAAACTATCACGGTATGTCGACTTGTTGCGATAAAGTATCACAACATGTCGACATAACGTGATAGTTCATCTCAACGTGTTGTCATAACGTGACACTTTTACAGAACATACTTTTATCGCATATCTGGGCACATACTGTAGACTTGTTGAGAAGTTGCGATAGACATGTTGAGATAATTATCGCAACAAATTAACAAAATTTACCTCAACATGTCAAGATAGTTTCACGTTATATCGACATGTCGTGATATGTTATGTACATGGGTGGGTACATGGGTGGGTGGGAGAATTTCCAGGGTAGGCCTGCTGGTAAATACCACTCCTGCTACAATTTCCTGGGTCGGCCTGCTAGGAAATCCCCACCACATACTCTATATACATGCACGTATACATGTACATGGGTGGGAGGGGTAGAATGTATTTGATCTGCCTGGTACTCCAACCACCTAGTATTCACTCTCTCTCTCTATATACGACACATGAGTTCTTTACATTTTTAGTAGCCGACCGGTTTCAATTCGTCAGGGCTTTATAATATTTTTATATATATATATATATAGAGAGAGAGAGTGAATACTAGGTGGTTGGAGTACCAGGCAGATCAAATACATTCTAAGTCGGCTACTAAAAATGTAACAAACTCATGTGAGTTTGTGTTATTTCTTTTTATTTATATTTGTACTTGTGCCGGGACGTGTGTGGACGTTTTGTATGTAAATATATATATATATATATATATATATATAATTAAAATAAAGTCCGATTCCACTTCACGATTTAATCATTATTTCATGTACCAAACAAATCCCCTGATGATCTGCCAGTGAGCAGTGATACCGGTTGGGTACATGAAATAATGATTAAATCGTGAAGTGGAATCGGACTTTATTTTAATTATATATATTCCTTGTACGTGCACAAACATTTTCATACTACATGTATATATATAATAAATAAATAAAAAGAAATAGCACAAATTCACATTTAAATTTGTACTTGTGCCGGGACGTGTGTGGACGTTTTGTATATATATATATATTTCAATATTTAGACCAATGTTAACCAGAAACCTAGCAGGCTAAACCTGGAAATTCCACACACCCCTCCCCCACTCCCCCACCGCCCCTCCCCACCATGTATGTATTTAGCGTGGAGGGGTGTATTAACCAGCAGACCGGCCCTGGAAATTCTACCCCACTCCTGTACAATTATACGTAGGTATAAGGATAGTATTTCCTGGCAGGCCGACCATGGAAATTCTACCACACCCCTGTACATGCATACGTGCATGTATATAGAGTAAACGGGGTGCATTTCCTGGCAGGCCGACCCTAGAAATAAAGCATTTAACGATTAGCATTTAGCTAAAAGCATTTAGCAATTAGCATGGCGCACCTGCCATATAAAGCAAGTCTGAACATGTAATATTGCATTTTTAATTACGCCCCCTAAATTTACACTCGCATACTCCGACAAAACCAAACTACGACACTGCCACGCTCCAACGACACACCGATACTCAGACACTCCCACACTCGGACACTACCACATTCAGACACTACCACACTCCGACACTGCCGCACTCAGACACTCCCACACTCAGACACTACCACACTCCGACACTGCCGCACTCAGACACTCCCACACTCAGACACTACCACACTCGGACACAGTCAGACAAACACATGCACCGTCCCCAAACACATACATGTACTGACTACTAATAATAATTCATGATAAAATAGTTAATTATGAACGCGAGATCGCGTTTTAAGAATTTTTAGTATCTAAAGTAATATAGTACGGAGCCCCGGAGGGGACATGGATACTTTTATTTTATTCCGTTCCCACGCATTAGTATTCCGTTCCCACGCTTTACTATTCCGTTCCCACGCTTTAAGTAATCCGTTCCCACGCTTTACTAATCCGTTCCCACGCATTAGTATTCCGTTCCCACGCTTTACTAATCCGTTCCCACGCATTAGTATTCCGTTCCCTCGCATTATTATTCCGTTCCCACGCATTAGTATTCCGTTCCCACGCTTTACTAATCCGTTGCCACGCTTTACTATTCCGTTTCTACGCTTTAAGTAATCCGTTCCCACGCTTTATTATTCCGTTCCCACGCTTTACGTAATCCGTTCCCACGCTTTACTATGGGGCAGGGATGAGGTGTGGGGTGGGGCAGGGATGGGGTGTGGAGTGGCGGCAAGGGTGTGGTGTGGGGTGGGGGCATGGATGTGGTGTGGGGTGGGGGCAGGGATGGGGTGTGGGCACGGATGGGGTGCGGGCTGGGGCAGGGGTGGGGTGTGGTGTCGTAGGAAGGGTTGGGGTGTGGGTGGGGGCATATATGTAGTGTGGGTGGGGCAGCGGTAATAGTCGAGCCGTCTCAACAGGATCTGCACTGATTGCAAGTACTTCTTGAAACTTTCATTTACAAACCGCTAAATGAAGGGAAACGAATGACGGTGACATTGCAGTAGGAATGGAATTCAATTGCGCCGCCGTACCGCAATAACTACAATCCAGGCGGAATTTTGACCAGTCATCCTATCCCTGTCACCACCCCACACACCATCTATGCCCCCACCCCATCCATGCCCCCACCCACACCCCATCGCTGCCCCACCCCACATTCCATACATGCCCCCACCCCACATCCCCCCATGCCCCCACCCCACACCCCATCGCTGCCCCACCCCATCCCTGCCCCACCCCATCCCTGGGAACGGAATACTTAAAGCGTGGGAACGGATTATTAAAGCGTGGGAACGGAATACTAATGCGTGGGAACGGAATAAAATAAAAGTTTCCATGTCCCCTCCGGGGCTCCGTAATATAGGCACAGTTGGGCTAAGTCTTAAGAAATATAAATAAATACTTGTTATTAATAATCACCATATACTATACAATGCGTTACTATTCAATGCGACATGGTATATCCGCCAGAATGTGCTTATTATGCGCCCCGAAATATAGAATAGTCGGCGTCCTGTCTGTCCGTCCGTCTGTCCGAACTATTTTTCTTTATATCTCTGCAACCGTGTATAGGATTGACTTGAAACAACTTCACCAGCTTATTAATCATGATGCATATTTTCATTCTGCGCCCCACCCGTGCTGTCCCCCGGGTCGAAGGTCAAGGTCAAATGACTTTGAATATTTACGTTATATTTTTTAATATCGTTTGTTTTGTGT
>CM026404.1:70009128-70053647 GCA_014843695.1 Archivesica marissinica
TGTATGTGTGAGAGAACTGTATATGTGTGAGAGAACTGTATATGTGTGAGAGACTGTGTGAACTGTGAATATGTAAGAGAACTGTGTATGTGTGAGAGAACTGTGTATATGTGAGAGAACTGTGTATGTGTGAGAGAACTGTGTATGTGTGAGAGAACTGTGTATGTGTGAGAGAACTGTGTATGTGTGAGAGAACTGTGTATGTGTGAGAGAACTGTGTATGTGTGAGAGAACTGTGTATGTGTGAGAGAACTGTGTATATGTGAGAGAACTGTGTATGTGTGAGAGAACTGTGTATGTGTGAGAGAACTGTGTATGTGTGAGAGAACTGTGTATGTGTGAGAGAACTGTGTATGTGTGAGAGAACTGTGTATGTGTGAGAGAACTGTGTATATGTGAGAGAACTGTGTATGTGTGAGAGAACTGTGTATGTGTGAGAGAACTGTGTATATGTGAGAGAACTGTGTATGTGTGAGAGAACTGTGTATGTGTGAGAGAACTGTGTATGTGTGAGAGAACTGTGTATGTGTGAGAGAACTGTGTATGTGTGAGAGAACTGTGTATGTGTGAGAGAACTGTGTATATGTGAGAGAACTGTGTATGTGTGAGAGAACTGTGTATGTGTGAGAGAACTGTGTATGTGTGAGAGAACTGTGTATGTGTGAGAGAACTGTGTATATGTGAGAGAACTGTGTATGTGTGAGAGAACTGTGTATGTGTGAGAGAACTGTGTATGTGTGAGAGAACTGTGTATATGTGAGAGAACTGTATATGTGTGAGAGAACTGTGTATGTGTAGAGAACTGTGTATATGTGAGAGAACTGTGTATGTGTGAGAGAACTGTATGTGAGAGAACTGTGTATGTGTGAGTGAACTGTGTATATGTGAGAGAACTGTGTATGTGTGAGAGAACTGTGTATGTGTGAGAGAACTGTGTATGTGTGAGAGAACTGTGTATGTGTGAGAGAACTGTGTATATGTGAGAGAACTGTGTATGTGTGAGAGAACTGTGTATGTGTGAGAGAACTGTGTATATGTGAGAGAACTGTGTATGTGTGAGAGAACTGTGTATGTGTGAGAGAACTGTGTATGTGTGAGAGAACTGTGTATATGTGAGAGAACTGTGTATATGTGAGAGAACTGTGTATGTGTGAGAGAACAAAACCTGTGTATGTGTGAGAGAACTGTGTATGTGTGAGAGAACTGTGTATGTGTGAGAGAACTGTGTATGTGTGAGAGAACTGTGTATGTGTGAGAACTGTGTATGTGTGAGAGAACTGTGTATATGTGAGAGAACTGTGTATGTGTGAGAACTGTGTATATGTGAGACCTGTGTAACTGCGTATATATATATGCGAGACCTGTGTAACTGCGTATATATATATATATATGCGAGACCTGTGTATATATATGCCTGAATCGTAAATGGACACTAAATATGAAAGGTGTCTCTATGTTTTCAGTTAAAGGATATTTACGAAAAGGGACCATTTTTACTGCTATGAAGGAAACGGGAAAGGCGACGCTAGCCTACCAGAAAGCTCTAGAAATGGATCCCAACTGTGCAGTATGTATATACATGTATACGCTTAAACCCTGTTACAGCCATCTCTGTAGACTGCAAAAACTTGAACCAATGACCCATTTGTGGTTAGTTGTAAAATAACTTACTCTCGATAACCTACTGTACCCATTTAGATTCTGTTAATCACTAGATCGTGATAATTCGCTATAGTGCACCCCCTCTCAAGTGCAAGATTTTGCTAAATGATGATTGGTTGTCGGTATATTTATATTGTCTGATTTTGAATTTGGGTGTCGGTACTTGTGAATTCAGATTTCGCAAGCTAAAATCTATTGTGATAGGCTGTCTGATTTGCGCAGTGGTTAGAACGTTCGCTTCTCTCCAATGCAACCCAGGTTCGATCCTCGGACCGGGAAGTATGTGAGATGGTAGGGGGGTCGCCAGATCAGACAGGTGGGTTTTCTCCGGGTACTCCCACACAAAAGACCACAGATACGCTTTCATCCGCGCCAACGAGAGTGATTAATATAAGTTGTTTGAACTTGCTTCGCAATCGTTGTAAAATAAATAAAGTTTAAACTTTTATTGTGATTATTAAGTGATTTACAGGAGCCCTTTTATTGTACTTGTTAAATGTTATGATGCAATAATTAATATAACTAACTAACTAGTGATATTAGCAACAAGGGCTCCGTGGCCGAGTGGTTACGGTCAATGACTTCAATTCACTTGCCCCTATCTGCTGTAGGTTTGAAGGCTCCGTGGCTGAGTGGTTACGGTCAATGACTTCAATTCACTTGCCCGTATCTGCTGTAGGTTTGAAGGCTCCGTGGCCGAGTGGTTACGGTCGTTGACTTCAATTCACTTACCCTATCTGCTGTAAGTTTGAATCCCATTGGGGGGGTCTCGAATTATTCCATTTGAGGAAGCTGGCATGTTGTATGTCGGTGGTTCTACCTGGGTGTATGTCTGTGCCGGAAATACTGCTCCAAGGGGCACCCTGGGTCTGCCTACACCAATAACTGGTTGGAGATTCGCCATATGACCTATGCTGTTGGTGCGACTTTAAACCCAAAATATATTAGCAACACTTGTTTGTCAGGAAGCCCAACAGGGTTACAGATCGTCCCTGGTGCAGGAAAGCAATGACCCCGAGGCAGTGAGAAAACGAGCGATGGAGAACCCTGAAATACAGGAAATACTGAGTGACCCCGCCATGAGACTCATCCTAGAACAAATGCAGAAAGATCCAAATGCTTTACGAGAGTATGTATACTGTTTTGATTTTTTAATATTGCTTACATGCTGCCCTGAGACTCGCCCTAGAACCCAGGGCGATTTGGGACCCTGACTTCGCCCACTGGGCCCCCACTACTCCCTAAATAAAAGGTTTGGTTTTTTTACAATTTTCATACAAAATGCTGTCCACTGGACCATTATAAAGCACTCCTTCTAATACTGTTTGTAGGGGCACCCGGGATCTTCTTCCACCAATAATAGTTGGAAAATCGCCATATGACCTAAGCTGTTGCTTCGACGTTAAACCCCAAAAAGATAAAAAATAAATATTCCAAATTATATTTAAAAGAAATACTTTGTAATATCTGGAATGTTGTAGCAGGCAGCATGGAACACCAATTTTAACGTAAAAGAGCATCCCTCCCTTTATATTGAGAAATGGTTTACCTAACTATGAAGGGTTGAAAAGTGCCATATGACCATGCATTGCTAGGACTGGCCATTAGCTATGACTTAGTGCGGAGAGTTTAATGTTTATAGCACAACAATATTCTTGTGTTTGTAGGCATCTCAAGAACCCAGATGTGGCATCGAGGATCGAGAAACTGCTGGAGGCTGGGATCATTGCGATTCGTTGATGAACGTAGACGGCGATTTGTTGATGAACATTGACGGCGATTAGTTGACGGCGATTGGTTGATGAACATCTGTGTATTGTTCCAAGTCGTTACAACCGTGATTGTGTCGGATACGGTGACCATGTGATATGAATGCCATATTTAATTTGCCGGATACCGTCTACATTTGTACAGAGACTTAGAGAAATATGGCTCAACTGATTTAATAAGTCATAATACCATCGCGTAATATTAGGGGTGTGGGGGCTGGCTATATTGGAATTGTACTGTCCTGCCCCAAATCATCTTGCATCATCTCCAACACACACTTTTTCATGCAACTTCAGGGCTCATTCTAGAGGGCGATGTGGACGAAATAGTTGCACTTCTCCCAAAAATTCTGACCTAGAATGAATGCTGCAACTTTCCAGGAAGAATCCGTATGACGTCTGGTCGAACATTGTGTCATGTTCCGCTCCATCGATTTATCATTTTATGACCGATTATTGGCCTTTTCAAACATTTGAAGAAAATGTTCCCGTAACAGTCACAAGTAGCATCGGTATGAAGTCTAGAGGTACATACTGTCACCATGTTCCAACTGCTTAGTTTTGGACATTTAAAGATTTTAAGGAATAGCGTATGGACTGATTCTACTAAGAGTGATCAGTACCCAGCCTTGCTGCAGAGTGATCACTACCCAGCCTTGCTGCAGAGTGATCACTACCCAGCCTTGCTGCAGAGTGATCACTACCCAGCCTTGCTGCAGAGTGGACAGTACCCAGCCTTGCTGCAGAGTGGACAGTACCCAGCCTTGCTGCAGAGTGATCAGTACCCAGCCTTGCTGCAGCGTGGACAGTACCCAGCCTTGCTGCAGCGTGGACATTACCCAGCCTTGCTGCAGCGTGGACAGTACCCAGCCTTGCTGCAGCGTGGACATTACCCAGCCTTGCTGCAGAGTGGACAGTACCCAGCCTTGCTGCAGAGTGGACACTACCCAGCCTTGCTGCAGCGTGATCACTACCCAGCCTTGCTGCAGAGTGGACACTACCCAGCCTTGCTGCAGCGTGGACAGTACCCAGCCTTGCTGTAGCGTGGACATTACCCAGCCTTGCTGCAGAGTGATCACAGTACCCAGTCTTGCTGCAGAGTGATCACTACCCAGCCTTGCTGCAGAGTGGACAGTACCCAGACTTGCTGCAGAGTGATCACAGTACCCAGTCTTGCTGCAGAGTGGACAGTACCCAGCCTTGCTGCAGCGTGACATTACCCAGCCTTGCTGCAGAGTGGACAGTACCCAGCCTTGCTGCAGAGTGGACACTACCCAGCCTTGCTGCAGAGTGATCAGTACCCAGCCTTGCTGCAGAGTGGACACTACCCAGCCTTGCTGCAGAGTGATCAGTACCCAGCCTTGCTGCAGCGTGGACAGTACCCAGCCTTGCTGCAGAGTGACACTACCCAGTCTTGCTGCAGAGTGGACAGTACCCAGTCTTGCTGCAGAGTGATCACTACCCAGCCTTGCTGCAGAGTGGACAGTACCCAGCCTTGCTGCAGAGTGATCACTACCCAGCCTTGCTGCAGAGTGATCACAGTCCAGTCTTGCTGCAGAGTGATCACAGTACCCAGTCTTGCTGCAGAGTGATCACTACCCAGCCTTGCTGCAGAGTGATCACAGTACCCAGTCTTGCTGCAGAGTGGACAGTACCCAGCCTTGCTGCAGAGTGGACACTACCCAGCCTTGCTGCAGAGTGATCACTACCCAGCCTTGCTGCAGCGTGGACAGTACCCAGCCTTGCTGCAGAGTGGACACTACCCAGCCTTGCTGCAGAGTGGACACTACCCAGCCTTGCTGCAGAGTGATCACTACCCAGCCTTGCTGCAGAGTGATCACTACCCAGCCTTGCTGCAGAGTGGACAGTACCCAGCCTTGCTGCAGAGTGATCACTACCCAGCCTTGCTGCAGAGTGATCACAGTACCCAGTCTTGCTGCAGAGTGGACAGTACCCAGTCTTGCTGCAGAGTGGACAGTACCCAGCCTTGCTGCAGCGTGATCACTACCCAGTCTTGCTGCAGCGTGATCACTACCCAGACTAGTTATGCGTACTGCCATCGTGTTCCACTCACTGCTATAGGTTCGAATCACAATGGGTGTGTCAAATCTTGTCATGTGAGGAAGCTATCCAAGTCAAGTTTTAAACCTCGGTAATAGTTATTCTTACAACTTCTAATCACTCTTGTTACTGATGGAATCCATCGCCACGAGGGGAAGAGAAAGGGCAATGTGGATTTAAATGCGTAACGGCACAAACAAAAGCTCTACCACTGCACAATCACGACTTCCAACTCGATAATAGATGCAGATTACTGTGTCGATTGTGTGACACTGCTCTATATGAACACTTGTATACATTGTGTATATCTAAAAATAATACTTATTATAACAATTGCAACAAGATGACCAAGTGAGTGTTGTGACTCGAACGGCACCGTGAAACTCCATAGAATCATGAACATAGATACCAATGGTTTTAAAAGTTAACAATTGACATGTCTTTAAGTTTAAATGTGCCACACAGGCGCACACTAAGGACTGGCTGATTAGAAAATTGTGAAACACACAACAGTACTCGCCAAGGAGATGAAAGCTTTTATTAAAATATCGTCCGGGTGGTACACACATTTTATTGTCACTACCCGCATTTCATGTTGTATCACTGTGATTATGAACATTTATTGATTAATACATATATCCGGTTACTAGTTATTACCTTTCCTGAATTATTGCTCGGGGTAAGCCAATAGTATAGGCAAGTCGTCCGAAACTGTTTTGAAACACTGTTCATGATGAAACTTGGTCTGGATAATCGTAGTAAAACCGGAACCCCTCTAAGCCGGAATTCCCTCCAAATTGAACGAATTGTTCCCTTCATTGTAAAGCCGAAACCCCTCTTCCGAATAAACAGATTTAGAAAAATATTTACCCGACCGTGTAAACCAAACAACAATTTGTCTTGATCAAGTATGAAACTTGACTATTCTGAAAAATATTCTTTTTAAACAGCTGTGTTTTTCAGAATATATTGTTAATCAGTTCTTTACCAACTGCCAAACTATAAACATGTCACAACTTCTGAGCATTGTGCAAAGTTGAATTGATTGAAATCTACACCACTATGAAACCCCTCCAAAATCGAAGTATGCATCTGGTCCGGTGGCTGTTTGGCTTAAACTTTTAAAGGGGTTCCACTGTATTATATATAAAAATAGGTGAACTGAGCATCTACTAGATCTTGGAGGGGAATTCCAAATCATTTTGTAATCTGACCGGAACATTTTGACGACTATATTTCAATCTGTGCACCCCTGGGGTAGTGCCTCTCCTCGGCAATGTTATATAATGTTGTCCTGTAATACTTTAGTGAGTGGTCGTCTTATTCTCTCTGTATATGAATTGTGTTCAAATGTGTTGCATTATGCGTTTGTACGTGGAATCGTGTTCAAATGTGTTGCATTATCCGTTTGTACGTGGAATCATGTTCAAATGTGTTGCATTATCCGTTTGTACGTGGAATCGTGTTCAAATGTGTTGCATTATCCGTTTGTACGTGGAATCATGTTCAAATGTGTTGCATTATCCGTTTGTACATGCTTAATGCAATAAATTATACAATGGGAACAACTATAATGTGTTGAAACTATATCGATCTATCCATGAAAATCTACCTCAAAATACTGGAAACATTGCGTGTGCTTTACGTTTATTTATCATCGCATCACTCCTGCTCGTATGAGCGACGTCTCGACATGCACATGCATTATACTACTATAAATTATATAAGTTTATCACAGTCATTGAACTACATCACTTCACATATAAATACTCGATTCCTCGACAAGCACATGCGATCTCCTCTGGTTTGAACCATAGTCTGGAAGCTAGTTATACACGCTCTGTCCATTTTCACTTACATAATTCGCTATCATTTGTGAAAGGATTTTGATCACATTTGAATAACTCGAGAGATGCATACATACTAGACATTTCTTTTTAACAAAAAGTTATAAAACTTAAATAACCATCATCACTGTAAAATGACACAACGCAAAACCAAGTCACAGAATCCCAGTACAGCCTGAGAAACTAATATCTAGTGTGTCTTACCGTGGCTCTTACGACTTGCCCACACGTCTGTCTCGTCGACATCGCGTAGTTTCGTAAGTAACCGTGTGCAATATTCTTGCACAAGAGCCTGGCCCAGTTTGTGATAGGCCGTTTGTTGCCTGCGATCAGGTGACTGAAAACCACACTGTTACTGCAGTAATAATATTATCTGTGTTGGTGACCCATCCTGTATGGCAGCCATGCCACACCCACCGGCTTGTAGGTGCGGAATTGCAACAGGATCAAAATCTCCGACTGCAACGACACACCATCACGGAGCCGCCGCCATATTGGTCCCGCTGAAATACACTCGTTCAATCTTTCACTTCGACGTCTGTATACTCGTTCAATCTTTCACTTCGACGTCTGTAGAAGTGCATCCTTCCCGAGTTGTGTTACAAGTTAACCCTTTCAACCCCACAGGCCTCTAAATAGGCCTATGAAAAGTGTAGATCCAGGATCTGCACTTTTTTGCCAGTAATAATTATTACTATTTTTAGATAAAATTACCCATTTTGATAAATGAACTGGTCCAAAGGTAATTTTCTTATTAATTTATTGGTCTAAAAATAGCATGCACCAATCCATGTCAGTTACTTAGGGTTGAAAGAGTTAAAAACCAGTCTTGACCGTAAATGGGACATTTGCCCATTCTACCCATCTGTTATTTTGCGAATTTTGATTTTACAGTGATGTATAGTTATTTGTTAAGATTTACACCTTTTTGGTATCAATTGAAAAGAAATTGCTTGTATGTCAGTATGATGTGTTGGTTTATCCAGTATGTCAGTATGATGTGTTGGTTTATCCATATTCCAAATATGAACGAAATGCTTTCCCAAATAATCGAATATATAAGTGTCTGGTTACAAGTGGTCCTAAGTATAGAGACATTTTGGCAAGGAATGCACGTTGTGTCAAGCCAGTGAACACAATAGTGTCGTATGTTTAATAAGGGGATTCAATATATAGAACATATATACAATTACAGACAAAAACAATTTTATTCATTTCCACAAATAATGCAACTCTATAATATCACCCCGGGAGAATATTTGAAATACTACACTCTTGTGACAAGTGTACCTCAAGCATGAAAGTTACAGTTAAGATCAGAACCAATAACATATACATCTCGTAAATATTTAATAACAAAAATAAATGAAGTATGTAAACTTATTTATGCAATATTAACAAAAGTCGGGACTAGATAACAGAGACGTATACCCCACACATAGATGGGATAGTATATTTGTACCGACACTATCGGCCTGTGGTATTAACCACTCGGGGTGAAGAACTAGGGAAAAAGAGCAGTGCGCTACCCACTGATGGTAGTACATTGTACACTACCCACTGATGGTAGTACATTGTACACTACCCACTGATGGTAGTACATTGTACACTACCCATTGATGGTAGTACATTGTACACTACCCACTGATGGTAGTACATTGTACACTACCCACTGATGGCAGTACATTGTACACTGATGGTAGTACATTGTACACTATCCACTGATGGTAGTACATTGTACACTACCCACTGATGGTAGTACATTGTACACTACCCACTGATGGTAGTACATTGTACACTACCCACTGATGGTAGTACATTGTACACTGATGGTAGTACATTGTACACTACCCACTGATGGTAGTACATTGCACACTACCCACTGATGGTAGTACATTGTACATTACCCACTGATGGTAGTACATTGTACACTACCCACTGATGGTAGTACATTGTACACTACCCACTGATGTTAGTATATTGTACACTACCCACTGATGGTAGTAGATTGTACACTATCCACTGATGGTAGTACACTGTACACTACCCACTGATGGTAGTACATTGTACACTACCCACTGATGGTAGTACATTGTACACTACCCACTGATGGTAGTACATTGTACACTACCCACTGATGGTAGTACATTGTACACTACCCACTGATGGTAGTACATTGTACACTACCCACTGATGGTAGTACATTGTACACTACCCATTGATGGTAGTACGTTGTACACTATGCATTGATGGTAGTACATTGTACACTACCCATTGATGGTAGTACATTGTACACTACCCATTGATGGTAGTACATTGTACACTACCCATTGATGTTAGTACATAGTACACTACCCACTGATGGTAGTACATTGTTCACTGATGGTAGTACATTGTACACTACCCACTGATGGTAGTACATTGTACACTACCCACTGATGGTAGTACATTGTACACTACCAACTGATGGTAGTACATTGTACCCTATCCACTGATGGTAGTAGATTGTACACTACCCACTGATGGTAGTACATTGTACACTACCCACTGATGGAAGTACATTGTACACTACCCACTGATGGTAGTACATTGTACCCTATCCACTGATGGTAGTAGATTGTACACTACCCACTGATGGTAGTACATTGTACACTACCCATTGATGGTAATACATTGTACACTACCCACTGATGGTAGTACATTGTACCCTATCCACTGATGGTAGTACATTGTACACTACCCACTGATGGTAGTACATTGTACACTACCCACTGATGGTAGTACATTGTACACTATCCACTGATGGTAGAACATTGTGCACTACCCACTGATGGTAGTACATTGTACACTACCCATTGAAGGTAGTACATTGTACACTACCCACTGATGGTAGTACATTGTACACTATCCACTGATGGTAGTATATTGTACACTACCCACTGATGGTAACACATTGTGCACTATCCACTGATGGTAATACATTGTACACTATCCACTGATGGTAGTACATTATACACTATCCACTGATGGTAGTAGGTTGTACACTACCCATTGATGGTAGTACATTGTACACTACCCACTGATGGTAGTACATTGTACCCTATCCACTGATGGTAGTAGATTGTACACTACCCACTGATGGTAGTACATTGTACACTACCCACTGATGGTAGTACATTGTACACTACCCATTGAAGGTAGTACATTGTACACTACCCACTGATGGTAGTACATTGTACACTATCCACTGATGGTAGTATATTGTACACTACCCACTGATGGTAACACATTGTGCACTATCCACTGATGGTAATACATTGTACACTATCCACTGATGGTAGTACATTATACACTATCCACTGATGGTAGTAGGTTGTACACTACCCATTGATGGTAGTACATTGTACACCACCCACTGATGGTAGTACATTGTACACTACCCACTGATGGTAGTACATTGTACACTACCCACTGATGGAAGTGCATTGTACACTATCCACTGATGATAGTACATTGTACACTACCCATTTCATGTTGAATATCATTACTGATTCTTAGCTGATACACTCGGGTACTATAGTTTGTGCAACGTGCATACTTGCTAAATAACGACCTTGGCAATTGTCAATGTCATTTATTCATGATCAATGTGACTTTAAAGCGACATTACATCGCAAAATGCCAACAAATGCATTGTTCACGTATAAATGCATTGCTATTAGAAATTCTTCCGAATACATTCGAACACAAATATTGAATCAATAAACAGTGTTTGTGGTCTACACACTTTCAAACGTGAATGCAGGATTTCATATACCGGTCATCCACGCTCCTGAATTGACATTTCTTTGTCACTGTAGTCAATACTAAACGCTTGATACTGTCGCTTAGAGATAATAAATTTAACTAAGATTAGTCTACAAATAAATATTCATAATAGGCACAAATGTGAGAAATAACGGTAAATCTGTACCATAAATCTCATTATTCGGGTTACACAGGTTGTATTATGCATGTATGTCGACCCTGTTTACATTATTGTGTTATGTCAACAAACCGCGTATACGAAGCTTGTTTATTAGTTGAAATACTCAGTTTTTGAAGCAAATATTTGGGAAAAAATATCATATAATAGGAAATTACATTATGTATAAATTTGCGCTTTCACTGATGTAGTGTCGCTTTAACGTTTGTTTGAGATATGTACCCGATTTGTCATTGTGGATGCAGTAATACATTAATATGAATTCGTTCTGATAATAAGCCGGGAGTATGATGGTCTATGATTGCACAATATAATGTTATCTATTCAATCTATGATGAGCGTTGGTAGGACCCTTTGTGACAATTGTAATATGAAGTGGTACACATAATGAGCTCAGTGTTATGTTACGCATATACGTTTATTTAAAGTCGCCACCCCATACATGCATTTGGGCGACTAAATTATCTAAGGTGATTAAAAAGTCTTTAATAAACTATTAAAATTACAATACTATGATATTTAGAGGGCTATGTGGGTTGCATTAATCTCAGAGTGTGTTTGGTTTTCATATCTCTCACTCCCGCTCGCACACGATTGTGTACTAACGGGGGTCGGAGGTAGACCGGGTGAAGAAATTACCCGGTGCAATTACTAAGTCTAAGGAGATTTAGACACAGGTTGGTTAGTAAATTGTTTGTTAGTTTGTTCAATAGCCGATTTATACCGTATGTCATTGGTGAGTTAAAAATCGTGCAAATATTTGTTTCTAAGTAGCATTCAAACCAGTGTAGAAGATAACAAGGACACACACTAGATTTTTGAAATGTGTGTCCTAAACAAAACGAACAAGAAATTAGAAGGAGTGAACCAATGAGATGGATGCATGGAACTCTGATTGATCCAAAAAATGCCCAAGATTCAAACATTTCAATGATTCTACTTGGTATTTGTCGCACAAGCTATTACATAACAATTATTAGGTTTACCACTCTACTTGAATAATGTTGAAAGTTCTTCTTCCAATAATGTGTAGAGCCCACCACTCTGGAACAGTTTCGCATATCGGGACATTAACACTGTTATGGTGAGGCGCGAAGATGTACAGGTTAACAATAAAATGTTCTACAGTGCCACATTGTGGTGTCTAGTACATTCTGTACTCCATGCCAAATTGTGGTGTCTAGTGCATGCTGTACTGCATGCCACACTGTGGTGTCTAGTGCATGAAATACTCCATGCACAATGTGGTGAATAGTGCATGCAATACAAAATGCCAAACTGTGGTGTCTAGTGTATGAAATACTCCCTGCCACACTGTGGTGTCTAGTGAATGCTGTTCTCCATACCACACTGTGGTTTCTAATGCATGCTGTACTCCATGCCACTCTGTGGTGTCTAGTGCATGCTGTACTCCATGCCACTCCGTGGTGTCAGTACATGCTGTACTCCATACCACAATGTTGTGTCTAGTACATGCTGTACTCCATACCACAATGTTGTGTCTAGTGCATGCTATACTCCATGCCACTCTGTGGTGTCTAGTACATGCTGTACTCCATGCCACTATGTGGTGTCTAGTACATGCTGTAATCCATGTCACTCTGTGGTGTCTAGTACATGCTGTACTCCATGCCACTCCGTGGTGTCAGAAGATTTACAGGTTAACAATAAAACGTTCTGCAGTGCCACACTGTGGTGTCTAGTGCATGAAATACCCCATGTCACACTGTGGTGTATAGTGTATGCTGTACTCCATGTCACACTGTGGTGTCTAGTGCATGCTGTACTCCATGCCACACTGTGGTGTCTAGTGTATGCTGTACTCCATACCACATTGTGGTGTATAGTGCATGCTGTACTCCATACCACAATGTGGTGTCTACTGCATGTTGTACTCCATGCCACACTGTGGTGTCTAGTGCGTGAAATACTCCATGTCACACTGTTGTGTCTAGTGCATGCTGTACTCCATACCACACTGTGGTGTATAGTGCATGCTATACTCTATACCACACTATGGTGTCTAGTGCATGCTGTACTCCATACCACACTGTGATGTCTAGTGCATGAAGTACTCCATGTCACACTGTGGTGTCTAGTGCATGAAATACTCCATGTCACACTGTGGTGTCTAGTGCATAAAATACTCCATGTCACACTGTGATGTCTAGTGCATGCTGTACTCCATGCCACACTGTGGTGTCTAGTGCATGAAATACTCCATGCCACACTGTGATTCCTAGTGCATGAAATACTCCATGCCACAATGTGGTGTCTATTGCATGCTATACTCCATGCCACACTGTGATATCTAGTGCATGAAATACTCCATGCCAAACTGTGATGTCTAGTGCATGAAATACTCCATGCCAAACTGTGATGTCTAGTGCATGAAATACTCCATGCCACACTGTGGTGTCTAGTGCATGCTGTACTCCATACCACACTGTGGTGTATAGTGCATGCTGTACTCCATACCACACTGTGGTGTCTAGTGCATGCTGTACTCCATACCACACTGTGATGTCTAGTGCATGAAATACTCCATGACACACTGTGGTGTCTAGTGCATGAACTACTCCATGCCACATTGTGGTGTCTATTGCATGCTATACTCCATACCACACTGTGGTGTCTAGTGCACGAAATACTCCATGCCACACTGTGGTGTCTAGTGCCTGAAATACTCCATGCCACACTGTGATTCCTAGTGCATGCTATACTCCATGCCACACTGTGATGTCTAGTGCATGAAATACTCCATGCCACACTGTGATGTCTAGTGCACGAAATACTCCATGCCACACTGTGGTGTCTAGTGCACGAAATACACCATGCTACACTGTGATGTCTTGTTCATGAAATACTCCATGCCACACTGTGATATCTAGTGCATGAAATACTCCATGCCACACTGTGATGTCTAGTGCACGAAATAGTCCATGCCACACTGTGATGTCTAACGCACGAAATACTCCATGCCACACTGTGATGTCTAGTGCACGAAATACTCCATGCCACACTGTGGTGTCTAGTGCACGATATACACCATGCCACACTGTGATTCCTAGTGCATGAAATACTCCATGCCACACTGTGATGTCTAGTGCATGAAGTACTCCATGCCACACTGTGGTGTCTATTGCATGTTATACTCCATGCCACACTGTGATGTCTAGTGCATGAAATACTCCATGTCACACTGTGGTGTCTAGTGCACGAAATACTCCATGTCACACTGTGATGTCTAGTGCACGAAATACTCCATGTCACACTGCGATGTCTAGTGCACGAAATACACTATGCCACACTGTGATTCCTAGTGCATGAAATACTCCATGTCACACTGTGATGTCTAGTGCATGAAATACTCCATGCCACACTGTGATGTCTAGTGCACGAAATACTCCATGCCACACTGTGGTGTCTAGTGCACGAAATACACCATGCTACACTGTGATGTCTTGTTCATGAAATACTCCATGCCACACTGTGATATCTAGTGCATGAAATACTCCATGCCACACTGTGATGTCTAGTGCACGAAATAGTCCATGCCACACTGTGATGTCTAACGCACGAAATACTCCATGCCACACTGTGATGTCTAGTGCACGAAATACTCCATGCCACACTGTGGTGTCTAGTGCACGATATACACCATGCCACACTGTGATTCCTAGTGCATGAAATACTCCATGCCACACTGTGATGTCTAGTGCATGAAGTACTCCATGCCACACTGTGGTGTCTATTGCATGTTATACTCCATGCCACACTGTGATGTCTAGTGCATGAAATACTCCATGTCACACTGTGGTGTCTAGTGCACGAAATACTCCATGTCACACTGTGATGTCTAGTGCACGAAATACTCCATGTCACACTGCGATGTCTAGTGCACGAACTACACTATGCCACACTGTGATTCCTAGTGCATGAAATACTCCATGTCACAATGTGATGTCTAGTGCACGAAATACACCATGCCACACTGTGATGTCTTGTTCATGAAATACTCCATGCCACACTGTGATATCTAGTGCATGAAATACTCCATGCCACACTGTGATGTCTAGTGCACGAAATACTCCATGCCACACTGTGGTGTTTAGTGCACGAAATACACCATGCCACACTGTGATTCCTAGTGCATGAAATACTCCATGCCACACTGTGATGTCTAGTGCATGAAATACTCCATGCCACACTGTGGTGTCTAGTGCACGAAATACTCCATGCCACACTGTGGTGTCTAGTGCACGAAATACTCCATGCCACACTGTGGTGTCTAGTGCACGAAATACTCCATGTCACACTGTGATGTCTAGTGCACGAAATACTCCATGTCACACTGTGATGTCTAGTGCACGAAATACACCATGCCACACTGTGATTCCTAGTGCATGAAATACTCCATGTCACACTGTGATGTCTAGTGCACGAAATACTCCATGTCACACTGTGATGTCTAGTGCACGAAATACTCCATGTCACACTGTGATGTTTAGTGCACGAAATACACCATGCCACACTGGTTTCTAGTGCATGAAATACTCCATACCACACTGTGGTGTCTAGTGCATGCTGTACTCCATGCCACACTGTGGTGTCTAGTGCATGAAATACTCCATGCCACACTGTGATATCTAGTGCATGAAATACTCCATGCCACACTGTGATGTCTAGTGCACGAAATAGTCCATGCCACACTGTGATGTCTAACGCACGAAATACTCCATGCCACACTGTGATGTCTAGTGCACGAAATACTCCATGCCACACTGTGATGTCTAGTGCATGAAGTACTCCATGCCACACTGTGGTGTCTAGTGCACGATATACACCATGCCACACTGTGATTCCTAGTGCATGAAATACTCCATGCCACACTGTGATGTCTAGTGCATGAAGTACTCCATGCCACACTGTGGTGTCTATTGCATGTTATACTCCATGCCACACTGTGATGTCTAGTGCATGAAATACTCCATGCCACACTGTGGTGTCTAGTGCACGAAATACTCCATGTCACACTGTGATGTCTAGTGCACGAAATACTCCATGTCACACTGCGATGTCTAGTGCACGAAATACACGATGCCACACTGTGATTCCTAGTGCATGAAATACTCCATGTCACACTGTGATGTCTAGTGCACGAAATACACCATGCCACACTGTGATGTCTTGTTCATGAAATACTCCATGCCACACTGTGATATCTAGTGCATGAAATACTCCATGCCACACTGTGATGTCTAGTGCACGAAATACTCCATGCCACACTGTGGTGTTTAGTGCACGAAATACACCATGCCACACTGTGATTCCTAGTGCATGAAATACTCCATGCCACACTGTGATGTCTAGTGCATGAAATACTCCATGTCACACTGTGGTGTCTAGTGCACGAAATACTCCATGCCACACTGTGGTGTCTAGTGCACGAAATACTCCATGTCACACTGTGATGTCTAGTGCACGAAATACTCCATGTCACACTGTGATGTCTAGTGCACGAAATACACCATGCCACACTGTGATTCCTAGTGCATGAAATACTCCATGTCACACTGTGATGTCTAGTGCACGAAATACTCCATGCCACACTGTGGTGTCTAGTGCACGAAATACTCCATGTCACACTGTGATGTTTAGTGCACGAAATACACCATGCCACACTGGTTTCTAGTGCATGAAATACTCCATACCACACTGTGGTGTCTAGTGCATGCTGTACTCCATGCCACACTGTGGTGTCTAGTGCATGAAATACTCCATGCCAAACTGTGGTGTCTAGTGCATGAAATACTCCATGCCACACTATGGTGTCTAGTGCATGAAATACTCCATACCACACTGTGGTGTCTAGTGCATGCTGTACTCCATGCCACACTGTGGTGTCTAGTGCATTAAATACCCCATGCCAAACTGTGATGTCTAGTGCATGAAATACTCCATGCCACACTATGGTGTCTAGTGCATGAAATACTCCATGCCACACTGTGTTGTCTAGTGCATGAAATACTCCATGCCACACTGTGATGTCTAGTGCATGAAATACTCCATGCCACATTGTGGTGTCTAGTGCATGCATAGCGGTATGTAAGGATATGACTATTCTCTATTGTTTGAATAAAGTTAATAACATATTGCTTTACTTAATAAATCTTTATAGACACATGCATTTTTAATTAACGCTAATGTATTTTGTAAGGACACAAACTGTATGATTTTTTTGGGTAAATTATGTAAGAATAAGTGATCCGATTTTGAATATTATTACATATATAAACATAACCATAAACATAAACATGCCATTGAATATGAAATAATAATAAAACGCATATTCAAATTTGCAGAGCAATCGGTGGAGGGCGGGTGGAGCGGTGGGCGCACCATGTTTTCGTTGTACGCAACGCTGATTTTACCGTATAAGTCAGACATTGTAACAATTAATTATATAACAGTCAGTATCCGATTTTAAATATTGTTGCATGTTTGCAAAGCTGGAATCATACCCTTTAATTCTAAATATTGTTGCATGGTTGCAAAGCTGGAATCATACCCTTTAATTTTAAATATTGTTGCATGGTTGCAAAGCTGGGATCATACCCTTTAATTTTAAGTATTGTTGCATGTTTGCAAAGCTGGGATCATACCCTTTAATTTTAAATATTGTTGCATGTTTGCCAAGCTGGAATCATACCCTTTAATTAAAACAATGTATACGGATTATTATGCCATTGATATTACTTCTATGATATACAATATAATATGCTAATGTTAGGCTTCCTTCGATTTCTATTATTAATGAAATATTCGTGACATCGTTTGTTCGTAAGGTCATGTTGGAATAGGCAATGTGAATTTACAATTTAATTATTTGAATCAATTATTTATCTTTATTAAGACAATATCGTGGAATATACTGTTATTAACTTGTCCTGTCTTAATCAGAATGATGTGGAATTAAAAATATACAGTCACACTGTGTTTATTTTATTCATGTGAGTATATAAGTGTTGGTATAGCTTCACAACATTAAGTAATATTGCAGATCATATAAATGGACACTTGTCTAATACAGATGGCGAACTATTGCCACAATGAGAACGGATTCGGCAGTCTCTGTGTGTTGCACAAGAAAAGAGACTGGGTCATTTCCGTCATCTTCAAATACATGTAGACATCCAGAAGGGACAAGTACACTACTTGTCCCTCACAACTGTAGGTTGTAATCACACTGCGGAATATGATGTGTTCATGTGAGGAAAGTATATCGTTGGCTTGTGGAAGGTCCATGGTTCTACCGGTGCGCATCTTGCGTCTGAAATACTGTTCGGATGATATTAATCACTCTTGTTGGAGCGGATGATATTAATCACTCTTGTTGGAGCGGATGACAGAGTATTTGTGGTCATTCGTGTCGGAGGAAACCGGAGTACCCTGAGAAAACCCACCTGTCTGATCTGGTGACCACCGTACCATCTCACATACTTCCAAGTGTGAGGATGATCGAACTCGGGTTGCATTTGTGAGAAGCGAGCACATTAACCACTGCGCTAATCGGACAGCCACAACTATATATATGAGGTTACTTATAAACAAGTGAATAACAATTTGTGATTAAATATCCGTAAAACACACACACATTTTCATTTTTGTCAGTTATATCGCTTTAAAGCACAATTGACAATAAATTATACAATAAATCGTATATTGTATTACGTATTATGCACATGCTACCGACCGATGTATTATTTGTAGCATGCGCACAGAACGCAATTGTTCAAAACATGTTTGAATAGTAGTGTTTACTCTTGCCTAGGATATATTCAAGTAGTAGTTCTCTTCAATAGATCGAGTTGGCATGCTACCACATGACTCTAGGTTTTGATGATGAATGTTAATGAATCATGCGATTTTAGCTTTAGCATAATATAGAAACTTGCTATACAAGTTTGGTGAACATGGTCTTACTGATAGTAATCCCGGGCAAGTGCGACATTTTCCGAAACAAACCAATGTGTATGTATGTATGTTCCATTAATGTCAAACCCCTTGCGAGCCTATTCATGTTGTCCTGGTTAAACAGTACTAAGCCATGTGTGTAAGGTGTCTTGCTCAATGACACCCGGGACCGTTCAATTCCAAATGCGATGCTGGCCCACGGACGCGTCACGCCAATTTGTAGTTCAGCAAAGCTTAGTATCTATTTGTATTAAATTATTATGTGTTTTGAATAAGTGCCAGTTTTCCCCATCACCACCTCAGAACCACGGTGGCTGTGACTTTATCTGCACAATTTCAAAATTACATGGTGTTGTATTGTATTACGAGATATGGAACCGAGGGCGAATTGATTTAAACAGTTGTGAAAGGAAATAAAAAACAGGATATGTAAGCAAACCCTCCACCCCCCTCCCGAAGCTATTAATTAATAATGAATATCCTGATACTTGATGCTCAAATTCTGCAAAACAATCGTGAGAAACGATATATTTTCTTTATAATGACTTATGAAAATGATGTTAAAAATATCCCATGTGCGCCCCAATGACAACTTCTGAAAGTGTTTGACATTAATTTAACACTTATTCGGCATATGAAACATTTTGCACGGTTTCCAACTAAACACAATCACATTTACATCATTTGAGATACATTGTAATAATAATTGAGGCCGTTTGAACTTATTGTATTGACAGCAAGATTCCATGATTTTTCATCATTGCCGAAGGCGGACGATTCATTTCGAATATACATCCGGTGCCGATTGTAAACAAATGCGCGTGACCTGACCGACTCGGAAAGTCGTAGTTTCGGTTTCGAGTTTGTTTTATTGCAAAACAACACTGTTTACTAATTGAACATCTGTTTACTAATTGAACATAGTTATACAAATTATAATTTAAGAATGTGTTGCAGCATTGCTACCCATACGTAAAATTTGAATTGTTCAAATCTATTTTATGTCATACGATGTAATTCTGTTTTAACCGTGATGGCCTAATTAAGTGAACATTTCCACTCCTATTGTGGCCTTTATTATAAACCCCTCCCTCTTTCTTAGGAACGTGTGTTATTTTGGCTTCGTGTGTGTATGTGTGCGCGCGCGTGTGTTTGTGTGTGCGCGCGCGCAGGATAACTAAAAGAACTGTGGAAGCATTTGTATGACGTTTTGTGGATATATATAGAGAGTTGTACCAGGAGAAATAAGTCAAGGCACATGCTCATGGCAGTCAGCCTAGAGCAGGGGTTTACATATATCCGGTTAGTATTCTCTAGATACATTTGCGATTAAAATGATTTAGCTTACACAAACTTATACACGTTCGATTGCAACATAGGTTGTTACAACATAAGAGTATCTAGATCGCTTTCTAGACCTCAGTCCTGACGGAATCAATCGCCATGGGGGCAGGGGGATAGAATATGTGGACTCTAGGTGAGAAGTAGTACGGGAAGGTCACACCTGAAGCGAACGCGCTATCACTGGGCTAGCACGACTTCCATTTCCATTTCATCTTTAAAAGTATTTAAATTAGTATCCATTTTTCAAAGTTTAAATTAATACATAATTAATGTTGGCCTATATATAGACAGAAATGCAATCTTAAGTGTCTAGAATGGGGGTTTGGTTGTTTTGGGAACTCCATTATTGCAATATAACTGCTCTTGAGAGGCCTTTGTCACTCTTAGGACCCCAACACACACAAAACAAAAAAAACCACGCCATTTTGAATATCGCCCCATAGTAACCCTATGTCTGGGGTAGAAAATGTCTACACCCTGATGTTTTTACCCCTGTGTATGTACTTGAATGTGAAGAATTTGCTGGACAAAAAATTGTATACATTGTTATATTTTCCATATGCCATAGTCCAAAATACCTGCCTGTCTGCCGGCCGGCTTGTCTGTCCGTCCGTCCACCAGTCAAACGCCGCCATGTCCGCCGACACAACCCCTCAGCCAGAGGACATACATGTATACTGTATGCATATAATATTCGTATAGTCTGTATGCGCTGCCCGATTGCCCCTACTGTAACCTACAAGTTTCATAAATTCGTTTGATATTTTTCAAATTATCATAGATTAGATGTTTTATCAGTCGTAAGAAAAAGGGTTACAGTATAACACAGGACACCACCAAGCATCCAACATTTTCTCGAATCAAGAAAGGTCAACCGAACACCTGTTTTTGGAGACCAATATACTGGGCTTGGCGACAAATCATCGGTTTACAAAATTAAATCTGATGACATGTGGCATAACATAATAGTTTCAATATCATAAACTAGTGGGCACGCGGTATCCTTCCGCCACGATGTGATCCAGTCCAGATCCGACACCAACTGTTAATGGCTGTCCGATACACGCATTGGTTAGCCCACTCGCTTCTCACCAATGCAACCAGGGTTCGATCATCGGACCGGGAAGTATGTGAGATGGTACGGTGGTCGTAAAGATCGGACAGGTGTGTTTTCTCCGGGTACTCCGGCTTCCTCCCACATGAATGACCACATGTACGCTATCATCCGCCCCAACGAGAGTGATTTATATAAGTTGTTAAAACTTGCTTCGCAATCGTTGTAAAATAAATAAAGTTTAAACTAACAGTTAATGGATTGGTCCTAGATTGTGGACCTTCACTCCAAAAAAAAGTATGAACATACATCCGGAGATGTTTGCCTAACGAAAACATAACATACTAGCGGAGGTAATTAACGGTGACATTATTCGGATAATCCAATACAAGTTGCTTCCCTTTCATCGTTAAGCAAACATTGAAACTAGATATTGAACTATTAATATCGATTGTGCAAACGTATTTATGTGTGGGCGTCCGTATGCTGCTGTAGGTTCGGATCCCACGCGGAAGGTTGGTGGTTCTACCCATGTACCCGTCCGTGACAGAAATTGTATACGAAGACCAGCTGGAATGTTGGATTGTTCCAAAGGCCATCGATGAGATTTTAAATATAGAAACAAACTAGAGAGAATCACTCGGGGAGATGAAAACCACGAGGTATTTAGTTTTAACAATACTTTATGCTGAATATACATAATCATAATATGTACACACACACATGTAGGATTGATTGTGTCAGCTGGCTGGTGAGCATGTTGGTGTGAATCTTCGGGCAGGCAGGGGTAGGCATGCAGGCAGATACTGACGAGTCACCCGATTTCAGTTGGGGGGGGGGGCAACGTTATAGATACATTACGCTTATACTATATATTATACTAATGAATTATTTGTCAAAATGTAATGTAAGTTGGTGAACACTATTGTTTTTATTAGAGTTTCGATATTGACGTCATTTCTCATTAGGGCACTCAGCCCCATTCCTGTAAATGTGATAACGGCAGGTGTTCATCTAGCTGATTCTGCTAGTAAACCAATAGCGAATTTATGGAGAAGGAACCCCCCCCCCCACAAAATCTACACAGCGTAGTAGTGCTATCAAGCTCAAGTTGATAGCCTGTTCATTTCACAACCGGTTCATATCATAGCACAGCCTGTTCATTTCATAGCCTGTCCATTCCTATTAGATGTATATTTTGTATATACAATAAGTCAATTTATTTATAGAGATTTCAATTTCATAACTAATAAGTAACCGTTTTCAACCGTACTAAATTTCGAAGAGTTTATACATTTATAATTTTTGTTCGTTACAATTAAGCACATCAAATATTTCATATCTTTACACAGATAATTACTGCCATTCACACTAGATAGTTATTATGCAACATCTATATTACTCGTCTGCGTAATATGATTACAGGAGATTAGTGTCAGAGTAGTATAAACATTACTTATTTGTTCTGCTGCATATGTGGGTACATAATAAAAGTGTCGACCAAGTGTCTGCCACAAAGATATATACCACGGGCATTCTGGGTCCATGAAGATTCACAATGCACCCATTGGCTGCCTAATCTGGGTAGGTGTGCGTTCGAATCCAGCACTAGCTGATATACCCCGATATTCTAGATGCATTACGCTAATCCAGAATCTGAAACAAGTTAAATAAATAAGAATTAAACTGTTCGTAAAATTTAAATTGTGAATTGGATCTTTTAACCATAACCTGACCCGACCCGGTACCTCACACCAACCGAGTTCCCCAAACAAACTACATACACTACCCAACACAACTAAGCCGGGTCGGCAGTAGGTCCAGTACGCGACGATACGCTCCTAGAGTGTATACATTTGTACTATGCTTAATGGGGTCTGTTGAGGATCGATTTCAATTTGAAGCATTGCCTTAGTTCATATTATTACACCAAACACATCATTTTCAGTTCTTTATTATTTCAGTTCTTAATTTAATGACTGATTTAGCCGATATTTACGTATACGACTCAATCTATAGACTGACTGAATCGATATGGACGACGTTCTTAGTATATATATATATATATATATATATATTTATATTAGGTCCGAAATAGTAATAGTCGACGGTCAGTTAGGAGTGACCAAAGGTGTGGTCAGTCAGGCGATCATACATGAATGTATATTGCGAAACTCAGGCGATTTTATAACATTCGAGCTAGCACAGGCTACGAGAACACATGGTTTGTTAGCCATACAATAAACAAGTTCTGGTAAAGATTTGGGACTTTATTAAACAGACAGAAGGAGTCACGGTAAGTGTACCGTAATCGTATAGTTCCAAGTCCAATTTTTATAACACAAGTATTTATTTTCCATTAAATTGTTACTATGTGCATAAGCACCATACGGCGCTTTCAAAATCCCAGTTCGTCTCCCTCTAATCTAAATGTATCTAATCTTTTATAGAGAAGCAAGCTTGGACATAATATGTCAAGCTACAGATGTTCCAGTAAACATGTTTGATATAACTGTAACTCAATATATCAATTCGGATATATTGTTTTGGTGCAAACACCCGCTTGTACGGACAATAACAAGTTAATATTTTAGAATTGTACTGTTTAAGCTTAAACATTATAGTACATTTCTGATGTAATAGCACACATGTGTGGGAAAACATTTAATATGCTGATCAGGCATACATGTAAGGGATGTCCACGCCAAATATACTTGTTTCTATGCCAAATGTACTTGCTTATCTGCCAACATAAATAGTTAGTACAGTTCCATGCATACATGCCTTGTATAACGACCGTATACATCATAAGTAGAAATGGGCCAATACTCATGAATATGTATCATGCTATACAACTAAGTATGGAGGTAATTAAATAACATAATCAACATATAACCCCAATATGTTACATAAGTCTCCGGGGGGAAGGAGGAGATGCTAATAATGCTATCGAGGTTTTCGATTTGTTTCGTACCTATCTAGATACACAAATTAAAGACTTAAAGACAGATTTGTCTAGACAGCCAAGCAATACACAGAAGAATGCAAAACTTAAATTTAACAAAGAATCAAACAAGATACAATTTGAATTTAACAGAGACGCCATTAGCAGTTTGGATAGCTTGATTAAGTGTAGCATAGACAGTAGCGCTAGTAGGACAGTAGAGGGTGTGATTAAGTGTAGCATAGACAGTAGCGCTAGTAGGACAGTAGAGGGTGTGATTAAGTGTTGCATAGACAGTAGCGCTAGTAGGACAGTAGAGGGTGTGATTAAGTGTAGCATAGACAGTAGCGTTAGTAGGACAGTAGAGGGTGTGATTAAGTGTAGCATAGACAGTAGCGTTAGTAGGACAGTAGAGGGTGTGATTAAGTGTAGCATAGACAGTAGCGGTAGTAGGACAGTAGAGGGTGTGATTAATTGTAGCATAGACAGTAGCGTTAGTTAGACAGTATAGGGTGTGCTTAAGTGTAGCATAGACAGTAGCGTTAGTAGGACAGTAGAGGGTGTGATTAAGTGTAACATGACAGTAACGCTAGTAGGACAGTAGAGTGTGTGATTAAGTGTAGCATAGACAGTAGCGCTAGTAGGACAGTATAGGGTGTGATTAAGTGTAGCATAGACAGTAACACTAGTAGGACAGTAGAGGTTGTGATTAAGTGTAGCATATACAGTAGCGCTAGTAGGACAGTAGAGGGTGTGATTATGTGTAACTTAGAGAGTAGCGCTAGTCGAACAGTATAGGGTGTGATTAAGTGTAGCATAGACAGTAGCTCTAGTAGGACCGTAGAGGGTGTGATTAAGTGTAACATAGACAGTAGCGCTAGTAGGACATTAGAGGTTGTGATTAAGTGTATCATAGACAGTAGCGCTAGTAGGACAGTAGAGGTTGTGATTAAGTGTAGCATAGACAGTAGCGCTAGTAGGACCGTAGAGGGTGTGATTAAGTGTAGCATAGAGAGTAGCGCTAGTAGGACCGTAGAGGGTGTGATTAAGTGTAACATAGGCAGGAAAGTAGCTCTAGTAGGACAGTAGAGGTTGTGATTAAGTGTAGCATAGACAGTAGCGCTAGTAGGACATTAGAGAGTGTGAATAAGTGTAGCATAGACAGTAGCGCTAGTAGGACAGTAGAGGTTGTGATTAAGTGTAACATAGGCAGGACAGTAGCGCTAGTAGGACAGTAGAGGGTGTGATTAAGTGTAACATATGCAGGACAGTAGCGCTAGTAGGACAGTAGAGGGTGTGATTAAGTGTAACATAGACATTAGCGCTAGTAGGACAGTAGAGGTAGTGATTAAGTGTAGCATATACAGTAGCGTTAGTAGGACAGTAGAGGATGTGATTAAGTGTAGCATAGACAGTAGTGCCAGTAGGACAGTATAGGGTGTGATTAAGTGTAGCATAGACAGTAGCGCTAGTAGGACAGTGGAGGGTGTGATTACGTGTAGCATAGACATTACCGCTAGTAGGACAGTAGAGGTTGTGATTAAGTGTATCATAGACAGTAGCACTAGTAGGACAGTAGAGGGTGTGATTACGTGTAACATAGGCAGGACAGTAGCGCTAGTAGGACAGTAGATGGTGTGATTAAGTGTAACATAGACAGTAGCGCTAGTAGGACAGTATAGGGTGTGATTAGGTATAGCATATACAGTAGCGCTAGTAGGACAGCAAGGGTGTGATTAGGAATAGCATAGGCAGTAGCGCTAGTAGGACAGTGGAGGGTGTGATTACGTGTAGCATAGACAGTACCACTAGTAGGACTGTAGAGGGTGTGATTAAGTGTAGCATAGACAATAGCGCTAGTAGGACAGTAGAGGGTGTGAATAAGTGTAACATAGACAGTAGAGTTAGTAGGACAGTAGAGGTTGTGATTAAGTGTAGCATAGACAGTAGCGCTAGTAGGACAGTAGAGGGTGTGATTAAGTGTAACCTAGACAGTAGCGCTAGTAGGACAGTAGAGGTTGTGATTAAGTGTAGCATAGAGAATAGCGCTAGTAGGACAGTAGAGGGTGTGATTAAGTGTAGCATAGACAGTAGCGCTAGTAGGACAGTAGAGGGTGTGATTAAGTGTAACATAGGCAGGACAGTAGCTCTAGTAGGACAGTAGAGGTTGTGATTAAGTGTAGCATAGACAGTAATGCTAGTAGGACATTAGAGAGTGTGATTAAGTGTAGCATAGACAGTAGCGGCGCTAGTAGGACAGTAGAGGGTGTGATTAAGTGTAACATATGCAGGACAGTAGCGCTAGTAGGACAGTAGAGGTTGTGATTAAGTGTAACATAGACAGTAGCGCTAGTTGGACATTAGAGGGTGTGATTAAGTGTAACATAGACAGTAGCGCTAGTAGGAGAGTAGAGGTTGTGATTAGGTGTAACCTAGACAGTAGCGCTAGTCGGACAGTATAGGGTGTGATTAAGTGCAGCATAGACAGTAGCTCTAGTAGGACCGTAGAGGTTGTGAGTAAGTGTAACATAGGCAGTAGCTCTAGTAGTACAGTAGAGGGTGTGATTTAGTGTAGCATTGACAGTAGCGCTAGTAGGACAGTAGAGGATGTGATTAAGTGTAGCATAGACAGTAGTGCCAGTAGGACCGTAGAGGGTGTGATTAAGTGTAGCATAGACAGTAGCGCTAGTAGGACAGTGGAGGGTGTGATTACCTGTAGCATAGAAAGTACCGCTAGTAGGACAGTAGTGGTTGTGATTAAGTGTAACATAGACAGTAACGCTAGTATGACAGTAGAGGTTGTGATTAAGTGTAGCATAGACAATAGCGCTAGTAGGACAGTAGAGGGTGTGATTAAGTGTAACATAGACAGTAACGCTAGTATGACAGTAGAGGTTGTGATTAAGTGTAGCATAGACAATAGCGCTAGTAGGACAGTAGAGGGTGTGATTAAGTGTAACATAGACAGTAGCGCTAGTAGAACAGTAGAGGTTGTGATTAAGTGTAGCATAGACAGTAGCGCTAGTAGGACAGTAGAGGGTGTGATTAAGTGTAACATAGAGACAGTAGCGCTAGTTGGACATTAGAGGGTGTGATTAAGTGTAACATAGACAGTAGCGCTAGTAGGACAGTAGAGGGTGTGATTAAGTGTAACATAGACAGTAGCGCTAGTTGGACATTAGAGGGTGTGATTAAGTGTAACATAGACAGTAGCGCTAGTAGGACAGTAGAGGGTGTGATTAAGTGTAGCATAGACAGTAGCGCTAGTTGGACATTAGAGGGTGTGATTAAGTGTAACATAGACAGTAGCGCTAGTAGGAGAGTAGTGGTTGTGATTAGGTGTAACCTAGACAGTAGCGCTAGTCGGACAGTAGAGGGTGTGATTAAGTGTAACATAGACAGTAGCGCTAGTTGGACAGTAGAGGTTGTGATTAAGTGTAACATAGACAGTAGCGCTAGTTGGACATTAGAGGGTGTGATTAAGTGTAGCATAGACAGTAGCGCTAGTTGGACATTAGAGGGTGTGATTAAGTGTAACATAGACAGTAGCGCTAGTAGGACAGTAGAGGGTGTGATTAAGTGTAACATAGACAGTAGCGCTAGTTGGACAGTAGAGGTTGTGATTAAGTGTAACATAGACAGTAGCGCTAGTTGGACATTAGAGGGTGTGATTAAGTGTAACATAGACAGTAGCGCTAGTAGGACAGTAGAGGTTGTGATTAAGTGTAACCTAGACAGTAGCGCTAGTCGGACAGTATAGGGTGTGATTAAGTGTAGCATAGACAGTAGCTCTAGTAGGACCGTAGAGGTTGTGATTAAGTGTAACATAGGCAGTAGCTCTAGTAGGACAGTAGAGGGTGTGATTTAGTGTAGCATTGACAGTAGCGCTAGTAGGATAGTAGAGGTTGTGATTAAGTGTAGCATATACTGTAGCGCTAGGACAGTAGAGGGTGTGATTAAGTGTAACAAAGAGAGTAGCGCTAGTAGGAAAGTAGTGGTTGAGATTAAGTGTAGCATATACAGTAGCGCTAGGACAGTAGAGGGTGTGATTAAGTGTAGCATAGACAGGAGCGCTAGTAGGACAGTAGAGTGTGTGATTAAGTGTAGCATATACAGTAGCGCTAGGACAGTAGAGGGTGTGATTAAGTATAGCATAGACAGTAGCGCTAGTAGGACCGTAGAGGTTGTGATTAAGTGTAACCTAGACAGTAGCGCTAGTCGGACAGTATAGGCTGTGATTAAGTGTAACATAGGCAGTAGCGCTAGTAGGACAGTAGAGGGTGTGATTAAGTGTAGCATAGACAGTAGGGCTAGTAGGACCGTAGAGTTTGTGATTAAATGTAACATAGACAGTAGCGCTAGTAGGACCGTAGAGGGTGTGATTAAGTGTAGCATACAGGACATTAGCGCTAGTAGGACAGTAGAGGTTGTGATTAAGTGTAGCATAGACAGTAGCGCTAGTAGGACAGTAGAGGGTGTGATTAAGTGTAACATAGACAGTAGCGCTAGTAGGACAGTAGAGGGTGTGATTAAGTGTAACATAGACAGTAGCGCTAGTAGGACAGTAGAGGGTGTGATTAAGTGTAGCATAGACAGTACCAACAAATGTGATTAAGTGTACATAGACAGTAGCGCTAGTAGGACAGTAGAGGGTGTGATTAAGTGTAACATAGACAGTAGCGCTAGTAGGACAGTAGAGGTGTGATTAAGTGTAACATAGACAGTAGCGCTAGTAGGACAGTAGAGGGTGTGATTAAGTGTAACATAGACAGTAGCGCTAGTAGGACAGTAGAGGTTGTGATTAAGTGTAGCATAGACAGTAGCGCTAGTAGGACAGTAGAGGGTGTGATTAAGTGTAACATAGACAGTAGCGCTAGTAGGACAGTAGAGGGTGTGATTAAGTGTAACATAGACAGTAGCGCTAGTAGGACAGTAGAGGGTGTGATTAAGTGTAGCATAGACAGTAGCGCTAGTAGGACATTAGAGGGTGTGATTAAGTGTAGCATAGACAGTAGCGCTAGTAGGACAGTAGAGGTTGTGATTAAGTGTAGCATAGACAGTAGCGCTAGTAGGACAGTAGAGGGTGTGATTAAGTGTAGCATAGACAGTAGCGCTAGTAGGACAGTAGAGGGTGTGATTAAGTGTAACATAGGCAGGACAGTAGCGCTAGTAGGACAGTAGAGGTTGTGATTAAGTGTAACATAGACAGTAGCGCTAGTAGGATAGTAGAGGTTGTGATTAAGTGTAGCATATACTGTAGCGCTAGGACAGTAGAGGGTGTGATTAAGTGTAACATAGAGAGTAGCGCTAGTAGGAAAGTAGAGGTTGAGATTAAGTGTAGCATATACAGTAGCGCTAGGACAGTAGAGGGTGTGATTAAGTGTAGCATAGACAGGAGCGCTAGTAGGACAGTAGAGGGTGTGATTAAGTGTAGCATATACAGTAGCGCTAGGACAGTAGAGGGTGTGATTAAGTATAGCATAGACAGTAGCGCTAGTAGGACCGTAGAGGTTGTGATTAAGTGTAACCTAGACAGTAGCGCTAGTCGGACAGTAGAGGCTGTGATTAAGTGTAACATAGGCAGTAGCGCTAGTAGGACAGTAGAGGGTGTGATTAAGTGTAGCATAGACAGTAGGGCTAGTAGGACCGTAGAGTTTGTGATTAAATGTAGCATAGACAGTAGCGCTAGTAGGACAGTAGAGGGTGTGATTAAGTGTAGCATACAGGACAGTAGCGCTAGTAGGACAGTAGAGGTTGTGATTAAGTGTAGCATCGACAGTAGAGCTAGTAGGACATTAGAGGTTGTGATTAAGTGTAACATAGACAGTAGCGCTAGTAGGACAGTAGAGGGTGTGATTAAGTGTAGCATAGACAGTAGCGCTAGTAGGACAGTAGAGGTTGTGATTAAGTGTAGCATAGACAGTAGCACTAGTAGGACAGTAGAGGGTGTGATTACGTGTAACATACAGACAGTAGCGTAGTAGGACAGTAGAGGGTGTGATTAAGTGTAACATAGACAGTAGCGCTAGTAGGACAGTAGAGGGTGTGATTAGGTGTAGCATATACAGTAGCGCTAGTAGGACAGTAGAGGGTGTGATTATGTGTAACATAGGACAGTAGCGTAGTAGGACAGTAGAGGGTGTGATTAAGTGTAACATAGACAGTAGCGCTAGTAGGACAGTAGAGGGTGTGATTAGGTATAGCATATACAGTAGCGCTAGTAGGACAGTAAGGGTGTGATTAGGAATAGCATAGACAGTAGCGCTAGTAGGACAGTGGAGGGTGTGATTACGTGTAGCATAGACAGTACCGCTAGTAGGACAGTAGAGGGTGTGATTAAGTGTAACATAGACAGTAGAGCTAGTAGGACAGTAAAGGTTGTGATTAAGTGTAGCATAGACAGTAGCGCTAGTAGGACAGTAGAGGTTGTGATTAAGTGTAGCATAGACAGTAGCGCTAGTAGGACAGTAGAGGGTGTGATTAAGTGTATCATAGACAGTAGCGCTAGTAGGACAGTAGAGTGTGTGATTAAGTGTAGCATAGAGAGTAGCGCGAGAAGGACCGTAGAGGGTGTGATTAAGTGTAACATAGGCAGGACAGTAGCTCTAGTAGGACAGTAGAGGTTGTGATTAAGTGTAACATAGACAGTAGCGCTAGTTGGACATTAGAGGGTGTGATTAAGTGTAACATAGACAGTAGCGCTAGTAGGACAGTAGAGGGTGTGATTAAGTGTAACATAGACAGTAGCGCTAGTTGGACATTAGAGGGTGTGATTAAGTGTAACATAGACAGTAGCGCTAGTAGGACAGTAGAGGGTGTGATTAAGTGTAGCATAGACAGTAGCGCTAGTTGGACATTAGAGGGTGTGATTAAGTGTAACATAGACAGTAGCGCTAGTAGGAGAGTAGAGGTTGTGATTAGGTGTAACCTAGACAGTAGCGCTAGTCGGACAGTAGAGGGTGTGATTAAGTGTAACATAGACAGTAGCGCTAGTAGGACAGTAGAGTGTGTGATTAAGTGTAACATAGACAGTAGCGCTAGTTGGACATTAGAGGGTGTGATTAAGTGTAGCATAGACAGTAGCGCTAGTTGGACATTAGAGGGTGTGATTAAGTGTAACATAGACAGTAGCGCTAGTAGGACAGTAGAGGGTGTGATTAAGTGTAACATAGACAGTAGCGCTAGTTGGACAGTAGAGGTTGTGATTAAGTGTAACATAGACAGTAGCGCTAGTTGGACATTAGAGGGTGTGATTAAGTGTAACATAGACAGTAGCGCTAGTAGGAGAGTAGAGGTTGTGATTAAGTGTAACATAGACAGTAGCGCTAGTAGGACAGTATAGGGTGTGATTAAGTGTAGCATAGACAGTAGCTCTAGTAGGACCGTAGAGGTTGTGATTAAGTGTAACATAGGCAGTAGCGCTAGTAGGACAGTAGAGGGTGTGATTAAGTGTAGCATTGACAGTAGCGCTAGTAGGACAGTAGAGGTTGTGATTAAGTGTAGCATATACTGTAGCGCTAGGACAGTAGAGGGTGTGATTAAGTGTAACAAAGAGAGTAGCGCTAGTAGGAAAGTAGAGGTTGAGATTAAGTGTAGCATATACAGTAGCGCTAGGACAGTAGAGGGTGTGATTAAGTGTAGCATAGACAGTAGCGCTAGTAGGACAGTAGAGGGTGTGATTAAGTGTAGCATATACAGTAGCGCTAGGACAGTAGAGGGTGTGATTAAGTGTAGCATAGACAGTAGCGCTAGTAGGACCGTAGAGGGTGTGATTAAGTGTAACCTAGACAGTAGCGCTAGTCGGACAGTAGAGGCTGTGATTAAGTGTAACATAGGCAGTAGCGCTAGTAGGACAGTAGAGGGTGTGATTAAGTGTAGCATAGACAGTAGGGCTAGTAGGACCGTAGAGTTTGTGATTAAATGTAGCATAGACAGTAGCGCTAGTAGGACCGTAGAGGGTGTGATTAAGTGTAGCATAGGCAGGACATTAGCGCTAGTAGGACAGTAGAGGTTGTGATTAAGTGTAGCATCGACAGTAGAGCTAGTAGGACATTAGAGGTTGTGATTAAGTGTAACATAGACAGTAGCGCTAGTAGGACAGTAGAGGGTGTGATTAAGTGTAGCATAGACAGTAGCGCTAGTAGGACAGTAGAGGTTGTGATTAAGTGTAGCATAGACAGTAGCGCTAGTAGGACAGTAGAGGGTGTGATTAAGTGTAACATAAGACAGTAGCGTAGTAGGACAGTAGAGGGTGTGATTAAGTGTAACATAGACAGTAGCGCTAGTAGGACAGTAGAGGGTGTGATTAGGTATAGCATATACAGTAGCGCTAGTAGGACAGTAAGGGTGTGATTAGGAATAGCATAGACAGTAGCGCTAGTAGGACAGTGGAGGGTGTGATTACGTGTAGCATAGACAGTACCGCTAGTAGGACAGTAGAGGGTGTGATTAAGTGTAACATAGACAGTAGCGCTAGTAGGACAGTAAAGGTTGTGATTAAGTGTAGCATAGACAGTAGCGCTAGTAGGACAGTAGAGGTTGTGATTAAGTGTATCATAGACAGTAGCGCTAGTAGGACAGTAGAGGGTGTGATTAAGTGTAGCATAGAGAGTAGCGCGAGAAGGACCGTAGAGGGTGTGATTAAGTGTAACATAGGCAGGACAGTAGCTCTAGTAGGACAGTAGAGGTTGTGATTAAGTGTAGCATAGACAGTAGCGCTAGTAGGACAGTAGAGGGTGTGATTAAGTGTAGCATAGACAGTAGCGCTAGTAGGACAGTAGAGGGTGTGATTAAGTGTAACATAGGCAGGACAGTAGCTCTAGTAGGACAGTAGAGGTTGTGATTAAGTGTAGCATAGACAGTAGCGCTAGTAGGACATTAGAGAGTGTGATTAAGTGTAGCATAGACAGTAGCGCTAGTAGGACAGTAGAGGGTGTGATTAAGTTTAACATATGCAGGACAGTAGCGCTAGTAGGACAGTAGAGGTTGTGATTAGGTGTAACCTAGACAGTAGCGCTAGTCGGACAGTATAGGGTGTGATTAAGTGTAGCATAGACAGTAGCTCTAGTAGGACCGTAGAGGTTGTGATTAAGTGTAACATAGGCAGTAGCTCTAGTAGGACAGTAGAGGGTGTGATTAAGTGTAGCATTGACAGTAGCGCTAGTAGGACAGTAGAGGGTGTGATTAAGTGTAGCATGGACAGTAGCGCTAGTAGGACCGTAGAGGGTGTGATTAAGTGTAGCATAGACAGTATCGCTAGTAGGACAGTAGAGGATGTGATTAAGTGTAGCATAGACAGTAGTGCCAGTAGGACCGTAGAGGGTGTGATTAAGTGTAGCATAGACAGTAGCGCTAGTAGGACAGTGGAGGGTGTGATTACGTGTAGCATAGAAAGTACCGCTAGTAGGACAGTAGAGGTTGTGATTAAGTGTAACATAGACATTAACGCTAGTATGACAGTAGAGGTTGTGATTAAGTGTAGCATAGACAATAACGCTAGTAGGACAGTAGAGGGTGTGATTAAGTGTAACATAGACAGTAACGCTAGTATGTCAGTAGAGGTTGTGATTAAGTGTAGCATAGACAATAGCGCTAGTAGGACAGTAGAGGGTGTGATTAAGTGTAACATAGACAGTAGCGCTAGTAGAACAGTAGAGGTTGTGATTAAGTGTAGCATAGACAGTAGCGCTAGTAGGACAGTAGAGGGTGTGATTAAGTGTAACATAGACAGTAGCGCTAGTTGGACATTAGAGGGTGTGATTAAGTGTAACATAGACAGTAGCGCTAGTAGGACAGTAGAGGGTGTGATTAAGTGTAGCATAGACAGTAGCGCTAGTAGGACATTAGAGGGTGTGATTAAGTGTAGCATAGACAGTAGCGCTAGTAGGACAGTAGAGGGTGTGATTAAGTGTAGCATAGACAGTAGCGCTAGTAGGACAGTAGAGGGTGTGATTAAGTGTAGCATAGACAGTAGCGCTAGTAGGCCAGAAGAGGGTGTGATTAAGTGTAACATAGGCAGGACAGTAGCGCTAGTAGGACAGTAGAGGTTGTGATTAAGTGTAACATAGACAGTAGCGCTAGTAGGATAGTAGAGGTTGTGATTAAGTGTAGCATATACTGTAGCGCTAGGACAGTAGAGGGTGTGATTAAGTGTAACATAGAGAGTAGCGCTAGTAGGAAAGTAGAGGTTGAGATTAAGTGTAGCATATACAGTAGCGCTAGGACAGTAGAGGGTGTGATTAAGTGTAGCATAGACAGGAGCGCTAGTAGGACAGTAGAGGGTGTGATTAAGTGTAGCATATACAGTAGCGCTAGGACAGTAGAGGGTGTGATTAAGTATAGCATAGACAGTAGCGCTAGTAGGACCGTAGAGGTTGTGATTAAGTGTAACCTAGACAGTAGCACTAGTCGGACAGTAGAGGCTGTGATTAAGTGTAACATAGGCAGTAGCGCTAGTAGGACAGTAGAGGGTGTGATTAAGTGTAGCATAGACAGTAGGGCTAGTAGGACCGTAGAGTTTGTGATTAAATGTAGCATAGACAGTAGCGCTAGTAGGACCGTAGAGGGTGTGATTAAGTGTAGCATAGGCAGGACATTAGCGCTAGTAGGACAGTAGAGGTTGTGATTAAGTGTAGCATCGACAGTAGAGCTAGTAGGACATTAGAGGTTGTGATTAAGTGTAACATAGACAGTAGCGCTAGTAGGACAGTAGAGGGTGTGATTAAGTGTAGCATAGACAGTAACGCTAGTAGGACAGTAGAGAGTGTGATTAAGTGTAGCATAGACAGTAGCGCTAGTAGGACTGTAGAGGATGTGATTAAGTGTAGCATAGACAGTAGTGCCAGTAGGACAGTAGAGTTTGTGATTAAGTGTAGCATAGACAGTAGCACTAGTAGGACAGTAGAGGGTGTGATTACGTGTAACATAGGCAGGACAGTAGCGTAGTAGGACAGTAGAGGGTGTGATTAAGTGTAACATAGACAGTAGCGCTAGTAGGACAGTAGAGGGTGTGATTAGGTATAGCATATACAGTAGAGCTTGTAGGACAGTAGAGGGTGTGATTATGTGTAACATAGGCAGGACAGTAGCGTAGTAGGACAGCAGAGGGTGTGATTAAGTGTAACATAGACAGTAGCGCTAGTAGGACAGTAGAGGGTGTGATTAGGTATAGCATATACAGTAGCGCTAGTAGGACAGTAAGGGTGTGATTAGGAATAGCATAGACAGTAGCGCTAGTAGGACAGTGGAGGGTGTGATTACGTGTAGCATAGACAGTACCGCTAGTAGGACAGTAGAGGGTGTGATTAAGTGTAACATAGACAGTATAGCTAGTAGGACAGTAAAGGTTGTGATTAAGTGTAGCATAGACAGTAGCGCTAGTAGGACAGTAGAGGTTGTGATTAAGTGTAGCATAGACAGTAGCGCTAGTAGGACAGTAGAGGGTGTGATTAAGTGTATCATAGACAGTAGCGCTAGTAGGACAGTAGAGGGTGTGATTAAGTGTAGCATAGAGAGTAGCGCTAGTAGGACCGTAGAGGGTGTGATTAAGTGTAGCATAGACAGTAGCTCTATAGGACAGTAGAGGTTGTGATTAAGTGTAGCATAGATAGTAGCGCTAGTAGGACATTAGAGAGTGTGATTAAGTGTAGCATAGACAGTAGCACTAGTAGGACAGTAGAGGTTGTGATTAAGTGTAACATAGGCAGGACAGTAGCGCTAGTAGGACAGTAGAGGGTGTGATTAAGTGTAACATATGCAGGACAGTAGCGCTAGTAGGACAGTAGAGGTTGTGATTAAGTGTAACATAGACAGTAGCGCTAGTTGGACATTAGAGGGTGTGATTAAGTGTAACATAGACAGTAGCGCTAGTAGGAGAGTAGAGGTTGTGATTAAGTGTAACCTAGACAGTAGCGCTAGTCGGACAGTATAGGGTGTGATTAAGTGTAGCATAGACAGTAGCTCTAGTAGGACCGTAGAGGTTGTGATTAAGTGTAACATAGGCAGTAGCTCTAGTAGGACAGTAGAGGGTGTGATTAAGTGTAGCATTGACAGTAACGCTAGTAGGACAGTAGAGGTTGTGATTAAGTGTAGCATGGAGAGTAGCGCTAGTAGGACCGTAGAGGGTGTGATTAAGTGTAGCATAGACAGTATCGCTAGTAGGACAGTAGAGGATGTGATTAAGTGTAGCATAGACAGTAGTGCCAGTAGGACCGTAGAGGGTGTGATTAAGTGTAGCATAGACAGTACCGCTAGTAGGACAGTAGAGGTTGTGATTAAGTGTAGCATATACAGTAGCACTAGTAGGACAGTAGAGGGTGTGATTACGTGTAACATAGGCAGGACAGTAGCGCTAGTAGGAGAGTAGAGGGTGTGATTAGGTATAGTATATACAGTAGCGCTAGTAGGACAGTAAGTGTGTGATTAGGAATAGCATAGACAGTAGCGCTAGTAGGACAGTGGAGGGTGTGATTACGTGTAGCATAGACAGTACCGCTAGTAGGACAGTAGAGGGTGTGATTAAGTGTAACCTAGACAGTAGCGCTAGTCGGACAGTATAGGCTGTGATTAAATGTAACATAGGCAGTAGCGCTAGTAGGACAGTAGAGGGTGTGATTAAGTGTAGCATAGACAGTAGGGCTAGTAGGACCGTAGAGATTGTGATTAAATGTAGCATAGACAGTAGCGCTAGTAGGACCGTAGAGGGTGTGATTAAGTGTAACATAGGCAGGACATTAGCGCTAGTAGGACAGTAGAGGTTGTGATTAAGTGTAGCATCGACAGTAGAGCTAGTAGGACATTAGAGGTTGTGATTAAGTGTAACATAGACAGTAGCGCTAGTAGGACAGTAGAGGGTGTGATTAAGTGTAGCATAGACAGTAGTGCCAGTAGGACAGTAGAGTTTGTGATTAAGTGTAGCATTGACAGTAGCACTAGTAGGACAGTAGAGGGTGTGATTACGTGTAACATAGGCAGGACAGTAGCGTAGTAGGACAGTAGAGGGTGTGATTAAGTGTAACATAGACAGTAGCGCTAGTAGGACAGTAGAGGGTGTGATTAGGTATAGCATATACAGTAGAGCTAGTAGGACAGTAGAGGGTGTGATTATGTGTAACATAGGCAGGACAGTAGCGTAGTAGGACAGTAGAGGGTGTGATTAAGTGTAACATAGACAGTAGCGCTAGTAGGACAGTAGAGGGTGTGATTAGGTATAGCATATACAGTAGCGCTAGTAGGACAGTAAGGGTGTGATTAGGAATAGCATAGACAGTAGCGCTAGTAGGACAGTGGAGGGTGTGATTACGTGTAGCATAGACAGTACCGCTAGTAGGACAGTAGAGGGTGTGATTAAGTGTAACATAGAGAGTAGAGCTAGTAGGACAGTAAAGGTTGTGATTAAGTGTAGCATAGACAGTAGCGCTAGTAGGACAGTAGAGGTTGTGATTAAGTGTAGCATAGACAGTAGCGCTAGTAGGACAGTAGAGGGTGTGATTAAGTGTATCATAGACAGTAGCGCTAGTAGGACAGTAGAGGGTGTGATTAAGTGTAGCATAGAGAGTAGCGCGAGAAGGACCGTAGAGGGTGTGATTAAATGTAACATAGGCAGGACAGTAGCTCTAGTAGGACAGTAGAGGTTGTGATTAAGTGTAGCATAGATAGTAGCGCTAGTAGGACATTAGAGAGTGTGATTAAGTGTAGCATAGACAGTAGCACTAGTAGGACAGTAGAGGTTGTGATTAAGTGTAACATAGGCAGGACAGTAGCGCTAGTAGGACAGTAGAGGGTGTGATTAAGTGTAACATATGCAGGACAGTAGCGCTAGTAGGACAGTAGAGGTTGTGATTAAGTGTAACATAGACAGTAGCGCTAGTCGGACAGTATAGGGTGTGATTAAGTGTAGCATAGACAGTAGCTCTAGTAGGACCGTAGAGGTTGTGATTAAGTGTAACATAGGCAGTAGCTCTAGTAGGACAGTAGAGGGTGTGATTAAGTGTAGCATTGACAGTAGCGCTAGTAGGACAGTAGAGGGTGTGATTAAGTGTAGCATGGAGAGTAGCGCTAGTAGGACCGTAGAGGGTGTGATTAAGTGTAGCATAGACAGTATCGCTAGTAGGACAGTAGAGGATGTGATTAAGTGTAGCATAGACAGTAGTGCCAGTAGGACCGTAGAGGGTGTGATTAAGTGTAGCATAGACAGTACCGCTAGTAGGACAGTAGAGGTTGTGATTAAGTGTAGCATAGACAGTAGCACTAGTAGGACAGTAGAGGGTGTGATTACGTGTAACATAGGCAGGACAGTAGCGCTAGTAGGAGAGTAGAGGGTGTGATTAGGTATAGTATATACAGTAGCGCTAGTAGGACAGTAAGTGTGTGATTAGGAATAGCATAGACAGTAGCGCTAGTAGGACAGTGGAGGGTGTGATTACGTGTAGCATAGACAGTACCGCTAGTAGGACAGTAGAGGGTGTGATTAAGTGTAACATAGACAGTAACGCTAGTAGGAGAGTAGAGGTTGTGATTAAGTGTAGCATAGACAGTAGCGCTAGTAGGACAGTAGAGGTTGTGATTAAGTGTAGCATAGACAGTAGCGCTAGTAGGACCGTAGAGGGTGTGATTAAGTGTAGCATAGACAATAGCGCTAGTAGGACAGTAGAGGGTGTGATTAAGTGTAACATAGACAGTAGCGCTAGTAGGACAGTAGAGGTTGTGATTAAGTGTAGCATAGATAGTAGCGCTAGTAGGACAGTAGAGGGTGTGATTAAGTGTAGCATAGACCGTAGCGCTAGTAGGCCAGAAGAGGGTTTGATTAAGTGTAACATAGGCAGGACAGTAACGCTAGTAGGACAGTAGAGGTTGTGATTAAGTGTAGCATAGATAGTAGCGCTAGTAGGACAGTAGAGGGTGTGATTAAGTGTAGCATAGACCGTAGCGCTAGTAGGCCAGAAGAGGGTGTGATTAAGTGTAACATAGGCAGGACAGTAACGCTAGTAGGACAGTAGAGGTTGTGATTAAGTGTAACATAGACAGTAGCGCTAGTAGGATAGTAGAGGTTGTGATTAAGTGTAGCATATACTTTAGCGCTAGGACAGTAGAGGGTGTGATTAAGTGTAACATAGAGAGTAGCGCTAGTAGGAAAGTAGAGGTTGAGATTAAGTGTAGCATATACAGTAGCGCTAGGACAGTAGAGGGTGTGACTAAGTGTAGCATAGACAGGAGCGCTAGTAGGACAGTAGAGGGTTTGATTAAGTGTAGCATATACAGTAGCGCTAGGACAGTAGAGGGTGTGATTAAGTATAGCATAGACAGTAGCGCTAGTAGGACCGTAGAGGTTGTGATTAAGTGTAACCTAGACAGTAGCGCTAGTCGGACAGTATAGGCTGTGATTAAGTGTAACATAGGCAGTAGCGCTAGTAGGACAGTAGAGGGTGTGATTAAGTGTAGCATAGACAGTAGGGCTAGTAGGACCGTAGAGTTTGTGATTAAATGTAGCATAGACAGTAGCGCTAGTAGGACCGTAGAGGTGTGATTAAGTGTAACATAGACATTAGCGCTAGTAGGACAGTAGAGGTTGTGATTAAGTGTAGCATCGACAGTAGAGCTAGTAGGACATTAGAGGTTGTGATTAAGTGTAACATAGACAGTCGCGCTAGTAGGACAGTAGAGGGTGTGATTAAGTGTAACATAGACAGTAGCGCTAGTAGGACAGTAGAGGGTGTGATTAAGTGTAGCATAGACAGTAGCGCTAGTAGGACATAGAGGGTGTGATTAAGTGTAACATAGACAGTAGCGCTAGTAGAACATTAGAGGGTGTGATTAAGTGTAGCATAGACAGTAGTGCTAGTAGGACAGTAGAGGGTGTGATTAAGTGTAGCATAGACAGTAGCGCTAGTAGGACAGTAGAGGGTGTGATTAAGTGTAGCATAGACAGTAGCGCTAGTAGGACAGTAGACTTTGTGATTAAGTGTATCATATACAGTAGCGCTAGTAGGACAGTAGAGGTTGTGATTAAGTGTAGCATAGACAGTAGCACTAGTATGACAGTAGAGGGTGTGATTAAGTGTAACATAGGCAGTAGCGCTAGTAGGACAGTAGAGGGTGTGATTAAGTGTAACATAGACAGTAGCGCTAGTAGGACTGTAGAGGGTGTGATTAAGTGTAGCATAGGCAGTAGCGCTAGTAGGACAGTAGAGGGTGTGATTAAGTGTAGCATAGACAGTAGCGCTAGTAGGACAGTAGAGGGTGTGATTAAGTGTAACATAGACAGTAGCGCTAGTAGGACAGTAGAGGTTGTGATTAAGTGTAGCATAGACAGTAGCGCTAGTAGGACAGTAGAGGGAAAACAAACAACCAACAAATGATAAGTATAGCATAGACAGTAGCGCTAGTAGGACCGTAGAGGTTGTGATTAAGTGTAACCTAGACAGTAGCGCTAGTCGGACAGTATAGGCTGTGATTAAGTGTAACATAGGCAGTAGCGCTAGTAGGACAGTAGAGGGTGTGATTAAGTGTAGCATAGACAGTAGGGCTAGTAGGACCGTAGAGTTTGTGATTAAATGTAGCATAGACAGTAGCGCTAGTAGGACCGTAGAGGATGTGATTAAGTGTAACATAGGCAGGACATTAGCGCTAGTAGGACAGTAGAGGTTGTGATTAAGTGTAGCATCGACAGTAGAGCTAGTAGGACATTAGAGGTTGTGATTAAGTGTAACATAGACAGTCGCGCTAGTAGGACAGTAGAGGGTGTGATTAAGTGTAAGATAGACAGTAGCGCTAGTAGGACAGTAGAGGTTGTGATTAAGTGTAGCATAGACAGTAGCGCTAGTAGGACATTAGAGGGTGTGATTAAGTGTAACATAGACAGTAGCGCTAGTTGAACATTAGAGGGTGTGATTAAGTGTAGCATAGACAGTAGTGCTAGTTGGACAGTAGAGGGTGTGATTAAGTGTAGCATAGACAGTAGCGCTAGTAGGAGAGTAGAGGGTGTGATTAAGTGTAGCATAGACAGTAGCGCTAGTAGGACAGTATACTTTGTGATTAAGTGTATCATATACAGTAGCGCTAGTAGGACAGTAGAGGTTGTGATTAAGTGTAGCATAGACAGTAGCACTAGTATGACAGTAGAGGGTGTGATTAAGTGTAACATAGGCAGTAGCGCTAGTAGGACAGTAGAGGGTGTGATTAAGTGTAACATAGACAGTAGCGCTAGTAGGACTGTAGAGGGTGTGATTAAGTGTAGCATAGGCAGTAGCGCTAGTAGGACAGTAGAGGGTGTGATTAAGTGTAGCATAGACAGTAGCGCTAGTAGGACCGTAGAGGGTGTGATTAAGTGTAGCATAGACAGTAACGCTAGTAGGACAGTAGAGGGTGTGATTAAGTGTAGCATAGACAGTAACGCTAGTAGGACAGTAGAGGGTGTGATTAAGTGTAGCATAGACAGTAGCGCTAGTAGGACAGTATAGGGTGTGATTAAGTGTAGCATAGACAGTAGCGCTAGTAGGACAGTAGAGGGTGTGATTAAGTGTAACATAGACAGTAGCGCTAGTAGGACAGTATAGGGTGTGATTAAGTGTAGCATAGACAGTAGCGCTAGTAGGACAGTAGAGGTTGTGATTAAGTGTAGCATAGACAGTAACGCTAGTAGGACAGTAGAGGTTGTGATTAAGTGTAGCATAGACAGTATCGCTAGTAGGACAGTAGAGGGTGTGATTAAGTGTAACATAGACAGTAGCGCTAGTAGGACAGTAGAGGGTGTGATTAAGTGTAGCATAGACAGTAGCGCTAGTAGGACAGTAGAGGGTGTGATTAGTGTACATAGACAGTACGCTAGTAGGACATAGAGGGTGTGATTAAGTGTAGCATAGACTACGCCAGTAGGACAGTAAGGGTGTGATTAGTGTAAGCTAGCAGTAGCGCTAGTAGGACAGTAGAGGGTTGATTAAGTGTAGCATAGACAGTACGCTAGAGACAGTAGAGGTTGTGATTAAGTGTAGCATAGACAGTAGCGCTAGTAGGACAGTAGAGGGTGTGATTAAGTGTAACATAGACAGTAGCGCTAGTAGGACAGTAGAGGTTGTGATTAAGTGTAACATAGACAGTAGCGCTAGTAGGACAGTAGAGGGTGTGATTAAGTGTAGCATAGACAGTAGCGCTAGTAGGACAGTAGAGGGTGTGATTAAGTGTAGCATAGACAGTAGCGCTAGTAGGACAGTAGAGGTTGTGATTAAGAAGCTAACACACAGAAAGAAGTTATTACAGATAGCTGATAGTTCCCCGGGGGTTGGACAACGGTGTCTGTATATGAGAAACCAGTGTTGGGTAGTGATAGCGAGGATGAGAAGCGGCTTAGGCAGGCCGAGACTAGAGCCGTTAAAATGCCTAAGTCCATAACTACTAGGCAGAAATATGTTAACCTTATTTTTGTTCACGCACTACAAGTCGCGATGAGGGACCATCAACTCCACTGGCACGGGATACAAACCAACATTTTCGGGGCAGACGATAGGTAACAAGCAGCGACGTTTGTTTCGCATGCGGACAACAAGGCCACTTCCGGTACAACTGCCCAGCGTGGCCTAGTAAACCCTGGCAGTACAGAAACCACGTGTGGGGAAAGCCAGACAGTACCATCACAGGAGACAAAAACATCAATGATAAGTATTCCACTGACTATTTTGACTATACAAGCTTTTTTCGAAATAAATATTTATCATAAATATCAGACCCTCTTATTATTTTCATTAACGGGAAAATACTACTGCTTTACAGTTTTACCTTTCGGACTGCGTTGCGCCCCCTTTTGCTTCACGAACGTTTTAAGGGAACTAGTAAAATGTTGGCGTTATCAAAGTACCCATATTATTATGGTTCTAGATGATGATTTTGCCACTAATACTAATCTACAATATTCTATGAGAGATTCCGACATTGTTAAAGACAGGCTAACATAAGCAGGATTTGTTATCACTATATAAAGTATCTATTTAAACCAGCATTACATCGTAATAAAGGATGTTTTGTGTAAAATATAAATACTAATGGGTGTGTGTTTACAAAAATCGATATAGTCGCTCAGAAACGATAAAATTCCAATAAATTCAAATGTCCAAACCGTCGTATACGCGAATTGTTTACAAACACCGAAACGTCAACACGCACTGTTTATCAACAAACCAAAATATAAACACGTACAACGCGCATGCGTGACATAGCGGATGTAGAAAAGCACGTTGAACATGACAGAAGTTTATGTTGAGATAAAGATTTTACGGAAGTTTATGTATGTCCCATTAATGTCAAACCCCTTTCGAGAACCTATACAACAGTGGTTATGAATCGACATATCAGGTAATTCAATTAAAACAGACAACGTGGGGCAAATGGGGAGGATTTAGAAAGACATTGAAATTCACCAATGCCGTCGCGTATTATCTACTAAACTGCTAAACGCAAGGTTTGTTGCTATGTTTTATTTTGTAAGAATTATTTTAGTTTTGAGCACTAACGATGTATCTTATAACTACCAGTAGTTGTTTAATCATTGTAGCGCTTAAAATCAACACACTATGGTATGTCAGTGGACAAACTGGACATACCTTTTGTCAAACAATCGTTATAATTTATGGGGCCCCCCACGGGGTATAAAACCAAGACATATTTGAGAAAGAAGACAGTTACTTTATCGCCTATATATGTTCATAAATACCAAATTGGTTGTGCTTAGAATACATTTGATATTCAAAGTAACAATGAAGGTATTTGTTTTTACAGTTAATACGCTATTAATTCTAAATGTAATATATACATGCACTATCCCTAGCACTCACAAGGCAGTGAGACTATTTGACCCATAGCTGGAGCTATTTGGCCCATAACTGGGAGT
>CM026404.1:70054647-70324462 GCA_014843695.1 Archivesica marissinica
GATTCGCAAGAACATTTCAATATTATACTGCGCTATGTATGTCATGGAGATAGAACACTATAACAGTAAGTATTTTCTAAACCAATCGCAATGCGACAATAGTCATGTGACATTATTTTCATTAATCACATATTGAGCTATCTCGTAAACAGTTAAATATTATAATGAGGCATGTCAGTCTATGTCAGTCTAACCCAATGAAAACGTTGTATTCTAGCCACGTGTTCGGAAGAAAAAGTCTGACATTTTATACTTGTTTGATTCTGAATAAAACTATATATGCACTCTGTCAGCTGTATGCATGAATGTGATGTGAGTTTTAAGCCTACGTTGTTTGAAATATTGATTGATTTGTTTTAGCTACAGCAATACACAGCTGATTCACATGTTGAGACAGAATAAAGAAATTGTTTTTGTGGATACATATTCGGATGATAACGATTCGAATGAAATTTATTTTTGCGGATTTATTTAAGCTCCTGGCTAATTTCTATAATATACTACACTCAAATTTGCTCGAGAGACCACTATATATTGCCAAGACTCTCGTATGCTATGATCAAGAACATTTGTGTTGTATTTGTAAGAGACCATTTTAATATGTGTAACAACTTACTAGTGTGTAATTCTTGTTCTTTTAATTTATTTCAGGCCTGATTTGACGTTACTTCCACCGCTTGTATTGGTGACAATTCTGAGATACATCAGCATCTACGAGTTACTGACCATAGTGAACAGGACATGTAAAACATGATACACATTAATCGCTCAAACATCTGTTCTATGGGAACATTTTGAAATTGAGCAGGTAGATGGACCATTGTCGATCGGCAAAGAGGATCTAGTAGCTATATTGAAACATGCTTCAGCTTTCAAAACATTGATCTTACCACCGTTGTCAGTGATTTGTGAAGGATTTGAAATTGATTTATTGTTTTCAAACTTACTAAAGAGTTTCAAGTTACATTGGCTTACATTAACAGATCTAAGTTTATCGACACTTTGCTTCATGGTGAACACTCCGAACGTTGAAATATTAAACTTATCGGGATGCACTAACTTACATGATGAAGATTTTCTAGTGTTGAACCTTACTACACAAATACATAAGTTATATTTATCTTTTACCAATATTTCGGGCACCACTTTGTGCGGAATTGTGAGAGGAAAATCACTATTGGTACTGGATGTTTGTGGAGTGCCGCTAACAATTCAGGAGTGTCAACATGTGCTAAGATTGTGTCACACTACGTTAATCACATTTGATCTTTCTTTGGAGGAAGGTGTGCCAGACGACCAATTCAATCGGGAAATAAGGGATTTGTATATTAACATTGGGTTCCACATCTATAAGAAATGAGTAAATTCGGGTTAGCTAAAGCGTTGGAATTGCTAGAAAGCAATGACTGTGACATGTTGACTGATACCAGCAGTGCGTGTGATTCGGATGTGGAGCCTAATGAACCAAACAAGGAGTTATTCGGGCTGGAGTGTTCCACAGACACACAAACAATTTCTACGGACTTGGGTACCCCACAGACACAGGGAGTGATTTGTCAGACAATACAACCCATTGTTGTGTATATTGAAGAACAAAACAGTTTTGAAAATGAAACAACAATGCCTGACATTGAAAGTACCAACGAATACGCGACAAACGAAACCAACATAGCAACTGATACAAACAACAATGCGAATGGAAGTGAGATACCTAAACGAGGACGAAAACGAATTAAAGATGACACTCTATGGGCCCAAAATGTGAGAAAGCGACAGCGGCAGAGTGGACAGGAGTATATAAACAGTCGCGGTTTGAAAACCAGAGCTAGAGAAATTAAAACAGTAAAGGATTGTAAGGGGCATTGCAAGTACATATGTACTACACATTTTACTGCTGTAGAAAGGAAAAACATTTTTGACAGTTTTTGGGAACTAACAGATACAGAAAAAAATACATTCTATGCGCAGACACCAGATAGAACAGTCAAAGCAACCAAGAGAACACTAAGAGAAGAGTCCAGAAGAGCATATAGTATAAAGTATCATCTACCGAAACACACGGACAGAATTCGTGTTTGTAAACAGTATTATCTATCAACACTGGACATAAGTTCTAAGCGTATAGAATATTTCTACAAGAGGCAAGGCGTAGAGGAGGTGAGGTTTGAGGACAGGCGAGGAGGACATTCTAAGAAAAGAGTTCATGAAAGAGATCGTAAACGAATTCAAGATCATATTGACATGTTCCCTAGAGTCCCATCACACTATTGTAGGGCAACAACTACAAAGGAGTACCTGGAAGCAAACCTTACCATTTCAAAGATGTATAGGATGTATAGAGATATGTGTGTATCAAATGAAGTAGAGCCTCAGACTGAATGCATTTACCGCAAAATTCTGAAAACGGATTTCAACTTGGGATTTTTTAAGCCTAAAAAGGACAGGTGTGATACGTGCAAAGAATTTAAAGTTTCACAACCACAGGTACCTATATTGAAAACAAAGTATGATGCCCATGTAGCAGACAAGCATAGTACTAGAGAGGAACGCAAAACAGATAGAGAAAATACAGATGATGTAGTGACAACAGTTTGTTTTGACATGGAGAAAGTACTGGTTTGTCCACGGTCTAATGTTTCTAATTTCTTTTATAAACGCAAGCTCAACGTATACAATCTTACTGCCCATTGTTCCACGCTTAAAACTGCGTATAACGTATTATGGACCGAATGTATCGCAGGCAGGGGTGCGAATGAGATAGCGAGTGCTTTGGTAATTATTTTAGAAAAGGTTATTGAAAATTATCCACACATACAGAAGTTTGTATTGTGGTCGGATTCCTGTGTGCCACAAAATAGGAACAGTATCATGAGCATAGCCCTTATGCTATTTTTGCATAGGCACACGCAACTAGTGTCCATTGAACAGAAATATTGTACCCCAGGCCACTCATGTATCCAGGAGGTTGATAACATTCATTCTCATATCGAAAAGCATCTGTCTAAAGTAGATATATACAGTCCATTGAGCCTCATTAGAAACATGAAAGAAATCAGGAAGGAAGTGATGGATATTCATCAGATGAAGGCAGATGAGATTTTCGATTTCCAGGATGCAGCTTCAAGTTTAAAGAAATCCCTTATACTCGAGTAAAATCGCTTACTTATAAAGCATCACACCCATTTCACATTGATTATAGAGTGTCCTTTCAGAATGGTTCCGCAATTACTGAAGCTAGCTTACGGCGACAGACGAGGTCTACATGCAATCCAAACTTACCAGTCGCACGTGTACTTAATAAAGTACCAGTGATATGTGAACTTAAGAAAAGACATCGAGAGCATGTTGCGATTTATGCCTCTTGTTGATCGATATTACATGGAACGCCTTCTGCAAATTGGAGACCAACGACAGCAATAACTGAATATTAGATGGAGTTACATGTATGGTGTGCAACGAATGAACTACCAACATTGTCTAACTAAACTGTTCAACAAACTATTTTCCAGCTTAATATATGGTTCATCTATTGTTTTAATATGTTTTGGATTGATCCAGTATACAATGTATATTATTAAACTGTTCTGCCTTAGTTTCAAGATATAGTGTGCGTGGCTCATGATTAATTGATTAATACTATGAATGACTACAGTCTAATTATGCCATGCTTACAAAATTATGATTTGTTTGATTGTTATGTAATGCCAGGTACATTTCAGGAACTGCGTGTATTTACTATTGGACAATTTTTAATACCTATTCATCAACTGTTGTGGATTTGTTCTATTACTGTGAAGCTATACAGATTGATGTTTAAGTGTTTGTTCTGTGTTTTAAGTTCAGTTAATAAATATTTCAACTTATATTGTTATAATTATCATACATTAATTAGTATATATACATGTATTAGCATAATTTAATAATGGAATATTTGTACAAGTGCTAGACTGGATATTGTGCATGGTGACTATGAACGACAATATTGGAAATATACTACCTGGGTTAAAACAGTTATTGTCACATTTCAAACGACAGATTATCCTTCCCACCTGCATCAGAGGATTGCGTCGAGAATCGAACCTCACAATCGAGCCTCACTTTTCATCTTTGGGAATGGCGTCCCATTGTTTGAGCTTACACTCGAGAATCAATCACTGATTTCCAGTCATAATTACCTGGTTATGGTGCTCCAATATTTCCAACTTGTATCAGTGGAAGGCAATTGACTTTAAACAAATTCCTGATCAATCTATGCGGAGATTGTAACAGCAGTATTAGTATATTTAATTAATTCAGACTCAATTATGATTATCTTATAGCACAATGTTCCAGTCTTGCATCCTGGGAATACCATATACACAAATGTGGATAAACTTCTTGTTCAAAGAAAAACATGGTACTAATGGTAGGCTTCAAACTCACATTCCTATGGTAGGTCGTACCTCTAACCATTCGGGTATATGTAATAGGATGGACTGAACGCAGATCATAATTGTGCACATACAGTGTGGAGATAGGTATAATGTTCGTTAAATATATTTAAGACTGTCAATTATTTTGTCTTATACTGCGCTATGTACCAGAACGCATTATAACATTAAAAAAATCTGATTTATTTTTTCAGTTTTGAGCTATCTCCAAATTTAAATGTTAAATTGTTAAACAATCCTGGTATGAAATACTTAGTCATACTGGAATATAAGCGAACATTGTTAAACCTTTCAATGTGTGTAAAAAATGTTTACAAAAGATCAACAAATACAGAAATATTTGACTTTGAATATTTGACATCAATTATCTCGGAATGGAAAATTTGTAGATATCGCACTATAAGATTAAGGCGAGATATGTAGGTGGTTATTCTGTGATATGGATAGTGACACCCTCCCACTCATATAAGCTACACATATGGGGGTGATTATCCTATGATATGGATAGTGACACCCTCCCACTCATATAATCTAAACATATGGGGTGATTATCATATGATATGGATAGTGAGCCCCTCCCACTCATATAATCTACACATATGTAGGTGATTATTCTGTGATATGGATAGTGACACCCTCCCACTCATATAATCTACACATATGTTGGTGATTATCCTATGATATGGATAGTGACACCCTCCCACTCATATAATCTACACATATGGGGGTGATTATTCTGTGATATGGATAGTGACACCATCCCACTCATATAATCTACACATAGGGGGGTGATTATCATATGATATGGATATTGAGCCCCTCCCACTCATATAATCTACACATATGTTGGCGAGTATCCTATGATATGGATAGTGACACCCTCCCACTCATATAATCTACACATATGGGGGTGATTATCATATGATATGGATAGTGAGCCCTCCCACTCATATAATCTACACATATGTTGGTGATTATCCTATGATATGGATAGTGACACCCTCCCACTCATATAATCTACATATAGGGGGGTGATTATCCTATGATATGGATAGTGACACCTTCCCACTCATATAATCTACACATATGTAGGTGGTTATTCTGTGATATGGATAGTGACACCCTCCCACTCATATAAGCTACACATATGGGGGTGATTATCCTATGATATGGATAGTGACACCCTCCCACTCATATAATCTAAACATATGGGGTGATTATTCTGTGATATGGATAGTGACACCCTCCCACTCATATAATCTACACATATGTTGGTGATTATCCTATGATATGGATAGTGACACCCTCCCACTCATATAATCTACACATATGGGGGTGATTATTCTGTGATATGGATAGTGACCCCCTCCCACTCATATAATCTACACATATGGGGGTGATTATTCTGTGATATGGATAGTGACCCCCTCCCACTCATATAATCTACACATATGGGGGTGATTATTCTGTGATATGGATAGTGACACCATCCCACTCATATAATCTACACATATGGGGGTGATTATCCTATGATATGAATAGTGACACCCTCCCACTCATTTAATCTACACATATGTGGGTGATTATTCTATGACATGGAAAAGTGACCCTCTGACTCATATAGTTTACGCACAGGGGGGGGTCATTATTCTATGGCATGGAAAAGTGACCCACCGTCACTCGTACTGTGTAAACATAGGGGGGGGTCATTATTCTATGGCATGGAAAAGTGACCCACTCACTCCTATAGTTTACATACAGGGGGTCATTATTCTATGGCATGGAAAAGTGACCCTCCCCCCCTCACTCATATAGTTTACACACAGGGGGGGTCATTATTCTATGGCATGGAAAAGTGACCTACCCTCAATCAGATAATCTACATTATGGGGGTCACATTCTACATGTATGCATGGAACAGTTTCTTGCACTGAATAGATAGGGAGGCACACGTTATAAAGTATAATAATGTCTGTCCTTGCTCATACAATATTAAAATATTACTTATTATGAATGATATAAAACATGTCACCAGTGTATTGGGAACACAGGAAGTGTCACTGTTGGTTGCAGTTCCCTAAAAATAAGGTTTTATTGCTTTTCACACCTGTGGCAAAGAAGATAAGGCTTAATATGATCCACAATAGTCAGAATTACAATTGTTAACAACATATTACATAATTGTGCACACTTTCTGGAAAGATTAGGAGAATATGAATAAACATGATAAGAATAGCTTGCTATAATAAGTGGATAACATATTAATTAAATTTGTTAAAGAAATATACATCAATTTCTGCAGTAGAAGCATCCATAGTGTGAGTGTGTTTTTCAATTATTTATCATCACTACTGGTTGCCCATATGAGCGAAGTCTCCTGAAGAGATTAAGTCATTTTAGATTTTTGGAGGATAGTGCAATGATACAGACAGAGACCCATTCCAGGGGGTCATTATTCCATGGCATTGAAAAGTGACCCTCTCTCTCATAATTGTAGTCTATACTTAGGGGGTGGGGGTCATTGTTCTTATTTGTTATATGTTTGTCTTTGTTTTATGTTTGTCTGTGTAAATATTATGCATTATGTGAACCTCCTAGTTATACAGCCACCACCTCATGATCATCTTTAGAAATTGATAAGAGACAAATTATCTGCATACTTCTTTTTCAGATTCATTATATTTATGTTATTCTGTACATCGTTAAATATAGATATATGTTGTTAGGCCTTAAACAGTGCTAACTAATTTATGTTATTCTGTACATCGTTAAATATAGATATATGTTGTTAGGCCTTAAACAGTGCTAACTAACATTTAATTATAATAAATTCAATATTTTCCGCGGGTCATTATTTTGAGGGGGGTCAATATTCTATATGACACCGGTATCCGCGGTCCCTAGAAATACCGAAAGACACCGAATCACCGAAAACCAGTATATAACAGCAATATAAGTAAGAAGTAACGTGTTCTATCTATTTATTAAGCATATTACACCTTATTGACTTAATATCTGCCCTTTATAATGATTAATTATAAAGTTATGAGAGTATTTCGGCGATTTTGTCTTTCGGTATACGGTAGAGTAGGATTAGTCTCCCTTGAAAATGAAATCGCCGAAATACTCTCATAACTTTATAATTAATCATTATAAAGGGCAGATATTAAGTCAATAAGGTGTAATATGCTTAATAAATAGATAGAACATGTTACTTCTTACTTATATTGCTGTTATATACTGGTTTTCGGTGTCTTTCGGTATTTTTCGGTGTTTAGGAGTCTTTCGGTATTTCTAGGGACCCCGGTATCCGAGCGATTTTGTGTTTAATTGTGAAAACTCTCAGATTGAGTATGCCTCTCAGTATAAATATTTCGGTCTGGCTTTGACCGATCAATTAGACTATGCAAAAACATCTAAATATGTGGCTCAGTCAGCCGATAGAGCCCTAGGGCTACTTATTGCGAAGGCAAAGTCGATTGGAGGATTTCGATACCAAGCATTTACTAAACTGTATGAGTCAACTGTTGTTCCTATAGTAACATATGCTGCTAGTATTTGGGGAACTGATGAATTTAGTTGTATAAATGCTATCCAACATAGAGCTGCAAGGTATTTTCTAAATGTGGGGAAATATACACCTAATGCAGCAGTAAATGGTGAAATTGGTTGGACCCCAATTGGTATGTGTTATGAATGACATTCCTTCGTAGTAAATAGTAAAACACCTTACACAAAGTAGTCCCATTCATAACTGTAAAGAGCGGGAATTGCGTATGTAATTTATGTTAATAAAAAGTAGATCAAAGCGGCTTTTGTTGACTTGCATTCCGAAGCCGAATAATCTCCAATACAACATTTGGCGACGAGGATTTCAAAAGAATCCATAGACGACAGACTACATTATGGCATCGTCTACCATCGGCAACATTGACAGTTTCGATGAAAACCTAGAATCGTGGGAATCGTATTGTGAAAGGTTGGGACAATTCTTTGTTGCGAACGGAGTTGAAAACGACAAAAAGAAAGCATCTCTTCTCAGTTTGATCGGACCGAAGACTTATTCGTTGTTGAGAAACCTATGTGCCCGCCAGCTGAGAAATCGTACGATGACCTTGTAGAGTTGCTTAATACACAATTGAACCCAAACCATCGGTAATCGCAGAACGATTCCGGTTTCACAAGCGTAACCAAAATTCAAATGAATCCATCATGGACTATGTAGCAGAGTTAAGAAGGCTGTCAGTACACTGTAATTTCGAGGCTACGCTGAATGACACTCTGAGGGATCGACTAGTCTGTGGGTTGCATTATGAATTCATCCAGAAACGATTATTATCAGAAAGTGATTTGGACCTGGAGAAAACAATAAAAATATCAGTTGCTATGGAAACTGCAATTAAGGATGCAGCTGAAGTGCATGGCGGCATGCAGGAACAAGTACATTCTTTAAATTTTAAGAAAAAGAGGAAACCAAACCAGAAATATCAGAATTACAGACCTCAGCCGGAAAAAGGTAAACAACCACCTTCCAAACAGTGTTTTAGGTGTACACCTAGGCATGTAAACACAGGGATCAGTCTGTAATTTTTGCCAGAAAAAGGGACACATTGAACGGGCATGTTTCAAAAAGAAACGTCAACACAAGGGTGTTCACCAGGTAACATATGAGACATATGAACATTAACCAATACCACACCGATCAATATGTTCTAGTCCGTGATTACAGAGGCATTAGTAACCAAAAGTGGGTCCATGGACACATCCAGAGCAAAACAGGTCCACAAAACAGGTCATACAAGGTGAATGATGGAAACGATATTATCTGGAGAAGACATTCAAATCAACTTCTACCCTCAACTGAAACACCTGTAGAGTCTGAACAGGTGGTTACCATGTCACCAATCCAAAAGCAGCCGGTTGCTGTGCCACAAGTGTTGTTGAGGATGAAAAACATGTACTTTAGACTGTCCATTATATATAGACATTAGAAACAGTATGTTGTCTAAAGCTAATGAGTTTGTTTAATGACTTTGCTAGTAAGTGTGGTGAAGACAAGATTAAACTCCTTTTGTCAGAGGAGGACATTGTTAATGTTAGTGCCAAAGCCTGCTATATGATGCTTGATAAACATTGTATGATAAATGATTTTAATCATTCTTGTATGATGTTTTAGTAATAGGGGTATATGTCATACACTGTGAAATAATTTCGGTTTATAATGAATCTTCTTTCGCGGATTTTCCTTTTTGTGTGTGAAACAAATTATTATTTAAGAGCACTTGCTAATAGGTCTCATAGTATATTTGAATGCAGTAATGTATGATAATGTAATGTATGAGCCTCGGGCTCGATGCATTGTGAGAATTTTTTGTTTGTTTGTTTGTTGTTGCTAATGGTAAAGTGAGAAATTTTGTCCCAGAAATATTAGTGTTTCACAGTGTATTACTGTAAATACCAGGATACAAATTTTAGGTATACATACAAATATGATATTAGATAATAGCTTATTTTTTAACAAAGTTTGCCAATTACGACACATTACACTGCCAGTTGTGACACAGTATAGTGATACTTGTGCCAGTAACCCTCTTTTACCTTCTTTTAAAATGTATGTAGTATTTTAATATGGTTTTTACAGTAAACACTGGTTTTTAAGTAATATTGTCACAAGATTAACACAAGTGTCTAGATGGGCAAGGTCTGTCTTTGAATTTTAATGTACAGTATTATGATAACAATTCTCTGTGATGATAACATGTGTCTAGTCTCTTATAATTCTCATAGAATGGCTATGTACTGCTATGTACTATTATATATGTGTAGTATGTAGTCTGAAAATACATCAAAATGTGTTAATGCCAGGTATAAAAATGCAGTATATTGGAAATTACTGAAAGATTCCGGATCCACAACAGTCTCTGCAAACATTAGTGTTGATACGTTTGCACGTTATTTTAAAGCAATCAATAACCCTGATAGCCAATTTTATCAAGCTGATGATGACATTGTAAGTTTTAATGACAGGCATTTAAATGGTGAGATCCAGATTATGTTTGACGAACTTGATAATGAAATCAACTTGATAATGAAATCACGTTGGTAGAAATAAGAAAAGCTAGCTATCAAACAGTTAAAATGTAATACTGCAAGTGGGCCAGATTTGTTTATAAATGAATTTTTCATTCATGGTGTTGATGTATTAGACAGTTATTTTCATTTTAAGGCTGGAGAAACTAATGAGCCAGCAAACTACCATGGTATTACATTGTTGAGTATATTAGGAAAATGTGTGTGTTTTACGTTTATTTATCGTCGCTACCGGTTGCTCATATAAGCAACGCCGCCTAGATTATAGTCATTTTAGATTTTTGGAGGATAGTACAATGATACAGACAGAGACCCATTCCAGAGTCTCCTCTGGTACTTTTACGTGCACAGTGTAAAGCGCCGACACGAGACCTTGGTTTGTCCCATCTGAAAGACTGTTAATTTATTAGAGTTAGTTAGATCGAACCTGCGATCCCTGGATTACAAGTCCAACGTGATAACCACTATATACTACAGATCTGTCTGTGATCCAGTCCTCGTCTATCCCGAGTTACAAGGGACAGTTTATATCACAGACAAATTATGAGACAAATGTTATAATATCACAGTGCTTATGAAATAAATATGTTCAGTATTCTTGATAGAGCATGTGTAATACTGTAGATATATCCAAGTATACACTTACCATATCACATGAGTTTTAAGTAAATTTTTTGCATTGAAACAATATTTCGAAACAGTAATTAACAAATGAAGCAAAGAATGATACAGTGAATGTAACATAAAACAGTGCCGACATTAAATACATCCTCAATAAATTGACAAAGGAAACTGAAAATGGGCATTTCTGACCTGAAATTCGGAAATATGTGGCAATAACGCTTTCAGTCGAAATCAGCGGAAGATTCATTCCATCCACAAAAGCATGTGCCATTGGATAAAACTGTGCTGGTGGATTGTGCAGTGACGGAACTAATACTTTCTGGTTGATAGCACGACATGTTTCATAAGCTTGTTCGTAACCACCGATACATATATTGTAATTGTCATCAATTCCTAATAAATATCCAATCCATCGCCAGAAGTATACGTAATCATCCAAGTCGCAAGTCGAACAATGGATACCAATTTTATCTGGGTACAATATAATAGCACCAATAAAACCACACTGCACCAGGCCCATATCATATTGAGATAAGTAGACCGACTGTGTGTGAGCTTCGCTTTCACTTTGAACCTCGGGTTGACCTTTAGCCCCTGGTTGAACATCGTAATCACATTCTAGTCCTCGCTTTTGCATGAGTTTTCTAGCAGAAAAGTGAAGTTTTCTCACAGAACGAATGGATCGAAAAGCAGACGAAGACGTATCCCATACATTGCCATAATTCCACCTCAGCACATAGATGACCGTCCTCAAGTATCGCTTGAAAGAGGTTGTAGGCATTGAGGACCTGCCAGTGCATACCAGGACACTCAGAAATCTATTAATACTCAGTCCACAGACAAGAGACATCATCATTCCTATCAAACATTGCCCAATATTATTCTTGAAGAACTGTCGCCCACGGTTAAATTTTTCACGGTCAAGGTCGTCTGGTAATCTTAGCAGAAGATCGACCTCATCGTCTACGTCGTCGCGTGCAGGATCACAGCATCCTGCTTGAAGTTTTGTAAATCCACAGGACATGTTCTTCAACCTGAAGTAAGTAAATAAAGGACTGTTTATTCTCGATGTCGTATGTGGAATAATCATGACAATGTAAATCAAGTGCGGTGGTTAATGTTATTGTACTCGTATGTAGTAGATATTGTTGTTTGTATAATCAGAATTTCTCCGTTCCGGTAAGTGTATTTATCATCTCCATAGTAACTGTCTGCTAGGTTCTTAAAATTATTTAGTGTAGGTGCTGTCCAGTGATTAATCACTCATTGTGAAAAGAAATTCTTCCTAATTTCAAGCCGACATTGATATTTTTGTAGATTGTAGTGGTTGTTATATCAGACTTATCAAAGAATATTTTCAATATTTTCTTTGTTGTGTAACAGTTTATACACTCTATAAGATCTCCACGTAGCCTTCTGTATGTTAAGGAATATAAGTTGAAGTACCTCACATTGAGGCTCAATTTCTCTCGTGTATCCCGGTGTTACTGGTTTCCAGCGATGTAGTACATAACGGCACCTCGCTCCCAGTAATCCGGAATGATGTCACCAGCTTTCATTGTGGAAATTGCCTACAGCGCGAGCATAAGTATGTAAACAACAGTTGCTCTGCTATTAAAAGTAAGCAAGCATGGAAGGTAATCCAAAACATGCACTACCTTTAAATTATATCATTTCCATTTATCCATATCATTATATAAAATAATGACTATCAAAACAACAACAATTTGTAATCAACTAAGCACAACAGGTAACAGCCAGCCACCATTTAAAATATTGACCTATTATCGTACCCTCTAATATGAAGAGTATCCTTGTATAGTTACTGTCCAAACGTAACCTACGGTAAGTCATGTGATTAAAAAACTACAAAATGATAAAATAACTATGGGGTCATTCTGGAACTGTATTCAAATTTGAGAGTTTATATCTCAGTGTAGTTATCATGGCAGAGACATATGAATTCATCATTGTGTCTGAACATAGGCAAGCATCTTCACTGAGCTCTGCCTGGTTGGCATGGCATTAGATGGGTACATCCTGTACTAATGCGTCTGTATTAGTAATAATAATAACCAATACATGTCCAAAGAAGGTAATGAGGATATTTATATTCCGGACAAGTTCTCTTAATTTTAGTAAAATATATACGGTATGACAGAGTTCCCTCTGTCTGAATGTCTGCGCCACTTCTGTCGCAAATTGAAAAACACTGGAGCCAATTAAACAATCCAAGTAAGAGCCATATAGTTATTATATATATACCGAGTCAAAAAAGAAACGATACCTGGTGTTTATGTGTCTATAATTTCAACATTTATTAAGAAAATTCTTTGAAAATTCATAAGATGATAGTCCAACATGTTTGAAAGAGGAGCAGATAAGGCATAATGAGCCTCCGAAACTGTCTGCTGCGTGATGACGTAATTCGTCGGACAGGGGTCTAATGGAGTTTTCACACAGACGTCAATACCGAGTATGGGCACCATTTGCGTCTCTCACTGCAATGCACCGCCGTCGCATCGAACGGAAGAGTGTCTGAATCTCTTGCTGGTCAATATTTGTCCACTCCTGACGCAAAACATCCCTCAGTTGGTTTAACGTTACCGGCTGACGTCGTCAAACGCGGCGGTCTAACGTATCCCACAAATGTTCTATGGGTGACAAGTCTGGTGACAAAGCAGGCCATGGCAGGGTTTCAATATTGTTCTGCTCCAATAATGTGGTGGAAATCCGAGCAGTATGACAACTGGCGTTGTCCTGTTGGAACAGTGTGACGTTTCTGTTGGCGTTAAAGAACGGCACAACAACTGGCGCAAGGATCTCATCACAGTACCGCTGGGCGTTTAGGTTCCCGTCCACCACTAACAGTTCAGTGCGACTGCCGAAGGTGATACCGCCCCACGCCATAACGCTTCCGCCCCCGAACAGATCGACCTGACGTACACATGCGTCGGCGTAACGTTCACCGCGTCTGCGATATACCCGCTCTCTGCCATCCGCTCGACGCAAACAGAACCGCGATTCATCGCTAAACATCACCGAATTCCACTGTAACCAAGTCCAGCGAGCACGTTCCGTCGTCCATTCCCGCTGTACGTCACGGTGACGTCGTGTCAGGATGGGTCCAACGTATGGCCGATAGGCACGAATGCCATGTTCACCGAGCCGGTTCCTGACTGTTTGTGCACTGATGCGATTGTTGGTCATCCCAGGAGTAACGGCAGCTATGTGCGTAGCAGGTAGGAACCGGTCACGTAAATGTGACGTCCGAATGTGACTTTCCTGTTCACGCGACGTCACACGTGGTCGACCAGATCTTGGACGGTCGTCCACCGATCCATGTGTTCGATAACGTCGAAGTAGACGTGTTATCGTGATCCGCGTAACACCGAGTCGCTTTGCGACGTCACGCTGAAGTAAACGCCCAGCCAAAACGACAACATTTCATTTTCTGCTGTTCACGATGAAACAATACTGCCATTCTGTGATTATTTGACCGATCTCCATGAAATAAAAAGTATTTGTTGATAGAATAAGGTCTTCCGGTCGGGACCACAAGGGCATATCAGTGATCTGGTCATTTTTACCTAGTTTCTCGTCTGCATGCATGTTTCTGCATGCATGTTTCAATTTCGTTGGTTGCCTTTATTATATATTACTTATTATTACCTAATGCTCTATATAACTTGTAATTCGTTATTTTTGCCCGTTTCATTGCATTTTTCATCCTTCGCTCAGGTCTGGGCAACAGTTTGAACTGTTTCATACTAGACTTTTGAACCAATCATACTCTGAGTATGCTTTCACTGTGCGCAGTAGGATGCGCAATAGGGTGTTATGGAAGTCAAAGTAAAAAATACGTCCCGAATACATTTTAGCTCTGACTGCGCTTGAAGTCATCGATATACATTAAGCCCTCCTTTCCGTTCATTAATTCCTTTCCGTATTTTATTGCATACCTACCGGCATACCAGCTATTAGACCAAAACCAAGCGTTTACAAATGATGAATGATTAGTCATCAGCCGACAAACTGGGAAAAACAGAAATTTATCTTGAATTATGGCCCTGGCTATGTTTGAAGACATGACTGAGGATGTTTTTTGAGTTAGTCAAATATTATAGAATATAAGGTATGTACAACAGTTATATAGAGCATTAGGTAATAAAACAGTTATTTCATGGGTGTTTGGGGAACAGTCAAAACTATTGTCCCTCGGTATCAGGGAAGATATTTCGAACTGTTCGGCAACAGTTCCAAATATCTTCCCGGATACCGAGAGACAATAGTTTTGACTGTTCCCCATGAAATAACTGTATACTATATGACGAAAGTTTTTTTTGGTGCCTGTGCCTGTACCATACTGAAATATCAATGTCAGGTGATAATCATGCGACTTTCTGAAGCAGCTGAGATAAAACTCCCTATCTATCTTCCTTTTATGGCAAACCCCTCGCGGGGACGTAGACATTCTCATCTTCATACACTTTGTTTAAAAATAGTTTCTATCCCGGTGTTACTGGTTTTCGACGACGTAGTACATAACGGACTCCTATAGGTTTAGAATTGTCATACACTGCAAACAATTTTATGTCACCAAATAAACAATATTTTACCTTTCATTCCCCAAAATCTCGAAGAAAACCGATTGTTTACTTATTGAGAAAAGTTGACAAAATAGCGGTACCTCATTCTCAGTAATCCGGAATGACGTCACGTGTTTTCGCCTAACTGTGGAAATTGCCTACAGCGCGAGCATTATTATGTAAGCAACAGTTTTTTTTAACAAAACAATATAAATAAGGAACACTTACTTTAATAATAGGCTTAATTTATCATTTTCACTCAAAATTCATTTGTTGGAGAGCATTTTGTCTATATACTGTATCTAAAACACTAATTTAGTTTAACTTAGACAAACACACAAGGCATAAAAAGTCGTCGCCCCTCCTAATTACTCTGACTGGGTGCAGAACCGTAACTGGACCCATCCATCGAACACATCACACGGTGCCTAACAGAGAATAACTAGGTTTACACAACCATGTATATCAGTTGGAGAACCTCTGTGAAAACACATGGACCTGAAGGCGAAAAACGGTGATATTATGAATAAGGACCCCTTGTGTGTAATAACGGACATAACTCATAAACACGGAGCAGTGAGACTATAATGACATTTTTATTCGTAAATATATTGGCGTGGCAGTCTGGCAGACGATGCATATGTCATTTTGGAGAAAAAATTGCCAATTTGAATTTCTTTAAAAAATTATATTTATATGGTGACATAAAACGGATATAGTGAAATTAGTGAAAACTGGGGTAGGTTTAAAGTTTTCACCGCTAATTTACCTTGTCTGATATATTATGATCAGTTAGAAATAGATTGGAAGTGCACAAGGTATGTTTATTTATAATTCCGGTAACTGGAGCGTGAAATATTGCGTGATCTCTCGCGACTTGCTATTCCCACAGTTAGGCGAAAATCTGTTCTGGGCGAAAACTCGTCACGCCGGGATAGTACAATTTAAATGCGCGACACGAAGAGTATCGAAAACATGTCAACATACGATACATGTGTTTTGTTGCACCACCCACACATTAACAAACACCCATACCAAATATGTAATATTGATGTGGGAGATCACTTGAAGAAGTTAATTCTGGAAATATCTCACCTTCGAAAATGCCACTGAAAAATGTTGAATAATTCTACATTCTGTTTATCACGAAGTGCTCTTAAACCGAATCACCTAATAATGACCCCAAAGAAGGTTAAACAACAGATCTAACACTTAACAGTCTTTCAGATGGGACTTTAAACCGAGGTGTCGTGTCGGTGCGTAAAGGAACCAGATGAGACTCTGGAATGGGTCGCTGTCTGTATGGTAACCAGACACTTCGGCCCTAAGACAATTCGGCCCATAAACACTACGGCCCTAAGACATTTCGGCCTTAGACACTTCGGCCCTAAGACATTCGGCCGTTATTTCCTAAGACACTTCGGCCCATTTATACATAATTAACTAATAGTCTTTGTGTCACCGAGTTTCAGTTGTAATTGTGATTGAGTAAGAACAACTGATTGTACTCGTATATACAAACTTTTATTATACATTTATCATTCTACATTTAGACACCTATACAGCTATGCAATAATAGCGATGCTTCCAAACCAACACACATATGGAGGGAACATAGGTACAATAGTTAATACAAAACTTATATTTTACTAATATTAAGTCTATTAAAAATGTCACAATGGTTGAATCTCTGTATGTTTGTAGGATGCACGACTTGAATATAATCAAAATCAGGTTTGAACCCGGTCGATCAGGACCTGCAGATTTTTGATTGACCTTTGTTTAGTTATGCTCTCCACATTTATATATATATATGTCCCGTATACGCCAAAGCACACTTCTTGAGAAAGTCACCGGTAGATATGTCCCTGGCATCGTACCTATCGTATAGCACCTCCAGGATGCCATCTATTCTCTTATACATCTTTCGCCGGAATCGTATAATTGCCTGCTCATTCACCAATACCATGTTAATTGAAATTAACTTTGCCTCCTTGTACAGCAGTGGGGCAAGTACATACAACTGCAGATTACCCCGGCCTGCCTTCCAGTTGATACGACGGTGCCAGCCTGTAAATAAAATTAATGAAAGTGAGTAGTTAAGATATGAGATATCCGCATAATTCATGGCTACCTAATATACTCAGATGGATTTTAATTGTTATTTGGTTGCTAAAACTAAAATAAGAGAAACTAACCCTCGACGTCATTATTTGTCCGGACGGGAATTTAAAACAAAGTTTATATACATATAGGGCATACTTTGTGTGTTACATATTAATGACAAATTGACAAATTAATTAATGCAATTATCCTTCATTCTAAAACATTTGAATAACTTCAATCATTACGCGTGCACAATAGAAACGATGCACGTGTTAATAGATTACAGGCTCCGACTTATGACACTACTATTAATTAAAGCGAACAATTAGCGGGACGGTACCTTTAAATCTATTATGCACATGCACTATTTCTAGAGAAATGTTTGTTTGCCGATGAGGCTTTGATGACTTTGATGATAATAGAGAATCAGTCTTTAAAACTTATTTATGTTATATTCAATTTAATTTTTGATGAAAAAAACGCAATATCCTACTATGCAATAAATAATAATTGACATTTACCATACTTACCATACTTAATTAGTTTATACAAATTATCACAAACACAAATTGTAAGCAACATTAATATATAATGTTTAAATTTATTCAAAGTATACATGTATCACAAAAAAGTGTAAACAACAATATATAATGTTTAAAGGCCTGCAGTTTGACCCCGTCCAATTGTAAAGATTTATACTTTACTACCTGTTCCATGTGATTAGTGGCTTGTATCAACAATGTAGCAGTACATTCAGTATAATTTGGCGTATGTAGGTATTTTCTAACGGTTAATATGCACGATGACTCTGTGAGCTGAGAATTAGTCAAAATGAGGCCCTGACCATTTAAGTAAACGTATATTATTGATTGTAAAGAAAATTGATAGTTATGAGTATTCAAACTACATAATCCAGATCAGCCCAGTGACATAGATTACATGTTATGTAGGTGCCTCATCAGCGTAGCGTAATCACTGAGACTGATAATTTGTATGCATGTATATAATATGTATGTATTTATATGAATAAACTATATGTGTTCGTTATATGGTAACCTTCATACTTCATTTAATTATATATCTACAGTATTATTCGCAAGTTTTCTGTTATATTTTAAATATTTCTCTGTGTCAGTGTGTGTTTACCGATATTGATGCTACATAATAATCACAGTGAATGCTATGAGTACATGTATAATATTATAATTATAATCTCTTGAACATACGAGTATTACACATATTCTGCCGATTTCTACAAGATGCCATTGAGTAAAATAACAATGTATGTAACTGATGAGCAGAGAAAAGAATTGCTGACTTTCTTGCAAAATAAGAACTGGGACGTAGAGATGGAAATAGAAGAAACAGCCACCGCCATGCCCGTTGCAGAGGCTGCTTACGTACCTCCCCCTATGCCTCAGCATGCTGAAGGTGTTGCTGAGTGTCCACTGTGCTTGTGTTCCCCTTGCATAATAAATGAACAGAACAAACAACTTTGGTGGCCTGCTAATAATCGTCCACCGCATAATCTAAATTCACATGAGAGAAAGCTTCTATACAGGAGGTTTTGGGCAATGCTATATAATTGTGGCGCATGGAAAGATGTCAGATATATAGAGAGAAAAGTAGCGGCTAGAAGAGGAGACTGTACTTGGCATAAGAGGGAACTGATGCCTGAATGTGTGGTACAGCAATGCAGGAACTGGCTGCCTAACCCGCGCAACCAGCCTTATTTGGGCCATAAGTGGAGTTGAATTGTTTATACCAGTTGTAAGTACTATAAAAATACAGAACTTCAATTTCAGCAATTTATAACCTCTGATATGTACGTGGGTCATAATAGATATAAGTGGTGCTCATGTATTAGATGTATACCATGCAGGGCCTCGCATGTGGCAAATACGATGTGCGTCGACCGTCAGATTTGTACCGCTATTCCTCGTGTGTTTAGTGCGTCGACCGTCAGATTTGTACCGCTATTCCTCGTGTGTTTAAGGTCAAATATAGGTCAACCTGCAGGCCTTTAACTATATTCAAAGAAACGCTCAGCCGTAATCTCTTAACAATCAGTGAATTGTAACTTGTTTAATTCGGCGGTACGGGCGTACGACCCACACACATATATAAAATGGGCCGAAGTGTCAAGGGTAATAGGGCCGAAGTGTCTATGGTAACAGGGCCGAAGTGTCTTAGGGCCGAAGTGTCTAAGGCCGAAGTGTGTAGGGCCGACGTGTCTTAGGGCCGAAGTGTCTGGTATTCGTCTGTATCATTGCACTACCCTCCAAAAATCTAAAATGACCAATCTCTTCAGGAGACGTCACTCATATGGGCAACTGGTAGCGACGATAAATTTATAGAGTGGTGGAACCTATGCTCGGCGTATTCCTATACTCGGCGTATTTTCCATTTTCATCCGTATTTAAAATATTTATAAAGTTCTAGGCTAATTTCGGTGACAGAGCTGAAGCATGGTTCAATAGCATTCCGTTGAGTGTATCTGTAGGCTGATGCAACTGTCACATGACTTGTCCAGCAGACAAATATAAACAAGCAAATCATTTGGAGAATATTTCCAGAGAAACTGGTACGGTGTATGAGCAATTCGGGTAGCTATCCGAATTTTAAAAAATCTACACTAACCTGAAAAATAGTTTCTATACCATTTCTGATTAAGACCAATAAATGTTTTTACTCAATGATGTACTATATCAAAATAAGATATTCAACACGTTTTGGTGGATAAATCAAAAATAACAAGTAGGACGTGCATAGGTGCCCTGAAGTCTTCAGTTCCCCATATAAACGGGTGCCAACCGACACCGTTGCGATAGCTGTATTGAGCAGCAAGGTCACGTGATGAAGCTAAAACTGTCGACAAGAGTGTTTTGAAAGTTGTTATCACGACTTAAAAATTAATAATATACGGCACGTGCAATTAACATTTTATACTGGTCATTATATGTGGGATTTACGCCGAGCATAGGTTCCATCACTTTACACGTAAAGCACACACGACAGTCTTAGATCTGACACCAAATACAGTTATCTCAGGTTTTCGGATTGGTCTAATAACATTTTACCTCCATTAAACAGTCACCTGTGCTAAGCAACCACTTTCTGTGATTCCCTTGGCTGACTGCTTAAGACAGATTTAATATATATGTTTGGGGATGTAGAATTTCAGTACGTGGGTTTGTTTTGAGGAATACACTAACTCTATGTAACTGTGCGTGTTAGAGGACTAAATCATTTCTTTATAACTGTGTTTGTTTGGATGATAAAGTATACCAGTTCTTGCCCGTGGGATAAAATACATCTCTGTATGTGTGGGCTACTTGTTTTGGGTGTAGGCTAAATTTCTATAACTGTGTTTGTTTGGATGATAAAGTATACCAGTTCTTGCCCGTGGGATAAAATACATCTCTGTATGTGTGGGCTACTTGTTTTGGGTGTAGGCTAAATTTCTATAACTGTGTTTGTTTGGATGATAAAGTATACCAGTTCTTGCCCGTGGGATAAAATACATCTCTGTATGTGTGGGCTACTTGTTTTGGGTGTAGGCTAAATTTCTATAACTGTGTTTGTTTGGATGATAAAGTATACCAGTTCTTGCCCGTGGGATAAAATACATCTCTGTATGTGTGGGCTACTTGTTTTGGGTGTAGGCTAAATTTCTATAACTGTGTTTGTTTGGATGATAAAGTATACCAGTTCTTGCCCGTGGGATAAAATACATCTCTGTATGTGTGGGCTACTTGTTTTGGGTGTAGGCTAAATTTCTATAACTGTGTTTGTTTGGATGATAAAGTATACCAGTTCTTGCCCGTGGGATAAAATACATCTCTGTATGTGTGGGCTACTTGTTTTGGGTGTAGGCTAAATTTCTATAACTGTGTTTGTTTGGATGATAAAGTATACCAGTTCTTGCCCGTGGGATAAAATACATCTCTGTATGTGTGGGCTACTTGTTTTGGGTGTAGGCTAAATTTCTATAACTGTGTTTGTTTTGGGGAAGATGGACGTACTCCATTACTGTGATTAGATGAGTGATCGATTAATTCTCCATAACGGTGTTTGTTTGGGCGGGGTAAACGAACTCTCTATAACCGGGGATGTACTAGCTTTCTGTAACTGTGTTTGTTTGGGGAAGATGGACTAACTCCATAACTGTGTTTGGCTGAGTGATCGACTAGAACTCTATAACGGTGTTTGGGTGGGGGTAGACAAACTATATTTAACAGTGTTTGGATGGGGGATAGACTAGCTCTATGTGACTGTATTTACATTGGATGTATTAACACTCTAATTGTTTCTCTAAAACTGTGTTTATATGGGATATGGACTAGTACTCTGTAACTGTGTTTGTATGGGGGATAGACTAACTCTATTAATGTGCTTGTTCGGTGATATATTCTATAGCTGTGTTTGGATGGGGAATATACTAACTCCCCGTAACTCTGTTTCTCCCTAATACAATAGCACATAGCTAAGCATATCGTCTATTGTGTTTTACGGAAGCCCAACAGTTATCAAAGACGCATTATCTCTCACCTGTCAGATGACCCACAAACATTGTGATAAAACACATAATTATCGAATTTTAACACAGAATGTCATCATGCCATTGACCTGTTCTTGATAACATTGGATATATATTTCGAATCAGGCGACATCATGAAAAGTCACTCAGTTGCTAAGGACTATGGTTGATAATGGCCTTATTTCTCTTCAGTGTTGTTGTGTTGCCGATCTGTCTGGCGCAATGTAAGTGTGTATTTTGTTCTATTATTAAGCCTGGAATTGCTCAGTGAACATGTACAATGTGGACGTGTACTGCACACTGTTGTATTATTTACGGGTAGACAATGAGCAGCCGAATACTTAAAACATAATCAGATTGGATCCCTCGAAAGCATGATAGGCCTATGTCATATAAACTATGTTTACAGTTCTGTCGTTAGGCACATGCAGAAATAAAATCAACTGATTGAAACTAGCCTCTTTAGTTACAAAAGTCAATGTTCCATCACCATTGTAATGATGCGAGCTATGGCACAATATTCCCCTCACATATGACAGTAACATAGTGAGTTTCCAACGACTGAGCAAAAGCTGTACACAGATTCCCTACATGCGAACAGGAACCTAGATAGACAAAATATATTGCAATGAAGAACCTCATTTACCTCATAATTTGGCTATGATATTTCAATTGAAAACTAACTTAGAATGGAAAACTAACGTAGTGACTTTTTCTGGTAACACTTCGCCAGCGACCCGATGCAATCTCATAAAACAGCGTGACGACCGAGAACAAACGAGATTACCCCACCATGACAGGATCCTGTCAATCAATCAAATGATAATGATGCGAACAATTCTAATATAGCACTCTCGCTCTTATGTTGGCTTCCGAGATATGCTTTAAAATAGCAATGTAATACAGTTTATCAGGGAGCTCCTGGAGCAAGTCTTCGTTATCCAGGTTTTGAAATTTTCATCTTTTATTGTTGTACGATTTTGACGCTTATGCCATTTGTATTCGTTATAAACCCCGTATTACACAACTACGTGTTTCAGTCAGTAATCCTTCAGTTTTAACATTTTATTGCACTTGAACATTGCTGAAAAAATATATAATCTTATTTTGACCACGTTAGTCTTTTTCCTCTCGCATTCCTCGTATCTCCATTTTTTAGTAAGAAATCATAATAGCAAAATATTAATACATGCACATATATACTAGAGGACATAGAAAACGCACACTTCTAATAAGTGTGTTTTACATGAAAAACAATAACTATATACATACATAGTTTTAAATGTTTTGCAATAAAGATGTGATATATCTTTGATGGAATCCTTCGTATTTCGTTTTCATGTAATAATAATCATATAATGTAGGTGTGCATTTTCTATGTCCTCTAGTATATACACTTAACAACTCTTATAAGTGTGCATCTTTGATTTCCGTATAACTTTTTTATTTATCAATATTTTTGCAAGAAATTTTGTGTACTGACTATTGACTATATTTCGAGTATTATCCCGTGCTCCACGTGTTCAATTTAATCGATACGGCGCATTGAACCACGCAACGTCAAAATCAACACAATGCACGAGGAAATGGTGCGCTGGCACAATATAAAACTGCATTTGGTCGTTGTGGACTTGATTACGATCCACACATCAGAAAAACATGACATGGGCAGGCTGACCATAGCGGAATGGGGAATAGCCGTCGGCTTCATCAACGCCGGTATACACCAAACAGAGGTACGTCTCAAAGTTAATTCCATGTCACTAATTAATTAAGTTTCTTTGTGTTATAAAAATTGAAAGTCACTAACATTCAGCTTTTAATCGAAAATATCCATAAAAAATAAATTATATATTTTAATTACTAATTTCATGTTATCCGTATCATTTGCAGGTTGCGCGACGCATTGGTGTACACCGCAACACCATCAGAAAGCTGATGCTTAAGTACAGAGCGACTGGTAACGTTGGTAACCCCCCTCGCAGACCACGTGGGCGTTGTACAACAGCTGCACAAGATAATCACATCGTACATGTGCATCGTCAGCAGAGAACACGTACAGCTGTCAAGACGGCCGGAGAAACGCGCGGGACGTACGGACGCCATATCTCTGCGCAGACCGTTAGAAGGCGTCTTCGATCGCTCGCCAACATGCGGTGTAGACGGCCCTTTAAGGGTATTGTATTGACTCAAAGGCATAGGGCACTGCGAGATCGTTGGGCTCGGCGTCATCTTAGAACAACATAGGCAGAATGGGGGCAGGTCCTGTTTACTGACGCAAAGAAGTTCTGCCTACACGGGTATATCGACAACGGGGAGAACGGTTCAACGACAACTGCGTCATCGAACGAGATAGGTACGGGGGTGGGTCAGTACTGGTATGGGCTGGTGTCTCCTTACATCACAAGACTAACATCGTGTTCATTAACGGTAATCTAAACGCCGCCCGGTACCAACATGACTTGCTTCAAACTGAGGTAGTACCCATGTTTAGGAACAATAGAGGATTGCGGTTGCTGCAGGATGGCGCACCAGCCCACACGGCTAGGGCGACAAGATTCTTTCTGAATGCTAACCACATCAATGTGATGGACATACCACCGAAGTCTCCCGACTTAAACATTATAGAAAATCTATGGGATGAATTGAATCGCCGCGTAAGAAGGACCGGCGCAGTGCCACATACCATCGCCCAGCTCCGTGCGAAGATTGGGCAAGAGTGGGCAAATCTACCCCAGAACTATGTACGACGTTATGTCCCTGCCATGCGACGACGTTGCCAAGCTGTTATCCGCAGTCAGGGTGGACATACGCGATATTAAAATAATTAATTCTCATCGGCCTGAGTTTTATCATTGACATTATCATTTTGCAACATTGACTTTTTACATTAATTACATTAATCACATTAATTAGTCATGTGTGTTAAATTTGTGTTTGTTATGAAATAAAATAAATGGAATATCATGAAATATATCTCAACTGTATTTGCTGACAATTTCATCATTATCGGGCCAATATTGACGTGGATATGAGACCATTTATATATGCACACTTATAAGAGTTGTTAAGTGTAATGTAGGTGTGCGTTTTCTATGTCCTCTAGTATATAATGTAGGTGTGCGTTTTCTATGTCCTCTAGTATATAATGTAGGTGTGCGTTTTCTATGTCCTCTAGTATATAATGTAGGTGTGCGTTTATGTCCTCTAGTATATAATGTAGGTGTGCGTTTTCTATGTCCTCTAGTATATAATGTAGGTGTGCGTTTTCTATGTCCTCTAGTATATAATGTAGGTGTGCGTTTTCTATGTCCTCTAGTGTATAATGTAGGTGTGTGTTTTCTATGTCCTCTAGTATATAATGTAGGTGTGCGTTTTCTATGTCCTCTAGTATATAATGTAGGTGTGTGTTTCTATGTCCTCTAGTATATAATGAGGGTGGTTTTCTATGTCCTCTAGTATATAATGTAGGTGTGTGTTTTCTATGTCCTCTAGTATATAATGTAGGTGTGTGTTTTCTATGTCCTCTAGTATATAATGTAGGTGTGTGTTTTCTATGTCCTCTAGTATATTTGGTGGGCCGTTTTGACTTATTCCGGGACGTTTTGTACCATTGAGGTCAAAACTGACATCCATTTAATTTAACCATAATATGTTATTGTCTTATTGTTGTATGTTTGTTTGCCTTGTTCGGGATTAACGCCTTCAGCAGCATCATTTCCTGGCTCCACACAGGCTCCAGCGGTTAACAATAACTATACTCGTATAAATACATAGTTTTAAACATTTTGGAATAGTTTTAGTTGTTCAGTTTGTGTTTTTGTAATAAAGATGTGATACATCTTTGATGGAATCCTTCGTATTTCGTTTTCATGTACATTTGTAATAATAATCATATAATGTAGGTGTGCGTTTTCTATGTCCTCTAGTATATTTGTAAACACATTAACAGGTTTTATTAAAATTCCATGCATAACAAACGCATACAGTGCACGTTCATTTGCTTAACACGAATATAACATTAATCAAATGAAATGCAAGTTTGTTTCGTGTAATAATTGTCCTGTTAAAAGAACCTTCTGGTGTTATTGTAGTCGATCCCAATGCCATGAATCACAACTTCGGCTCCGGTGGTTTTGGTGGCACAGGAACAGGTACCTCAAACGCCACTGGTCACTTCGACCCGAACAGTGCCAATTCTGGCTTTGGAATGATAAACACAGGAAGTAACAGCACAGGAAACTTTGGGTCAGGATTTGGATCAGGTTCTGGCTTCGGTACTGGTGGCACTGGGTGAGTAAAATCGTTTATAATACGAATATTATTTCAACATTGTTATCGAATTGTGCCGGCTAATTCAACAGAAAATACGCATACCTGCTGTACCCAATATTTGTCTGTTTATGTACTCAATATGAATATTATGGCAACAAGGCATTGTGATATGATATTCCACTTAGAATTTGGCTTGTTATGATGGTATCATCTTATATTTCCAGTGGGTTTGGTTCAGGCAGTACTGGAACTGGTGGCACAGGTGGAACCTTTGACCCCAACAAGTACACGAATGGCGGTGGTACCTCTGGGACATTTGATCCAAATGCTCTCAACCAGTTTGGTCAGATGCCAAATAACACCATGTCGTTCGGGAAGCGAAGATAAATAAATAGATAAATAAATGTGACTTGTTAAATATGAAGTTTGTGTTCTTGTCTTTCTCCTAGTCACTAGTCAATGTAAGTACCCTAGGCATTTAACGAAAGCTGACGTGGTCAGCGACGTTATTGAATATACAGTCAAACTTGTATTAAGAGACCACCAAATGTAATGGCAAAAAGTGGTCTCTACGCAGGAACGGTCTCTTAATACAGACTAATGTGTTCCTTAGCTGCACGGAACTGAAAAAGTGGTCTCTTAATACAAGTGTTCTCTTAATAGACGTGGTCTTTCGAACACGTTTGACTGTATATATACATGTACAACGTATGCATATGAGCAGTATTTACGGTTCATGTCATTTAAAACTTGGTGATATACATGCATATAATTATTATATAGTTCAACAGTCAATTTATGAATAGCAAATTTATTTTCTGCATTTAGTAACAGCGACTTTCAAGACAATTGTTGACATTGATCTGAAGCACTAGTACCTTCCAATTGATATTCATATAAGTTGGCTACATACCAAGTTTCATATCCAATAGCTCAAAAATGAAAGTAAAGTACATATAGTCAATCAGAAGCCCCTTTAGTTTTTAGTTAAGTAATGTTTACCCTGAGTACCGAAATGAAATTCAAAACCAACACACAGTTCCACTCCGATAATTCTACCAGAAGGAGTTATCCATTGGATGGTGAAATGTTGATGCGATAAAACCCTCGCCCAACGACGTTTGCCAATCAAATATCCATTTGTTGGAAAAGGTTAAAATTGATATACGATATTAATCGTTAGTTATAATATCGTTGTACTGTACATTCTAAGAAAACTTATCAATTTGAAAAACTGTTTCTAGCAACAGTGCCCTTGATCTAAGTGACCCATATGCAACTGTCCTGGTTATTTTCATAAAAACTATCTACACACCAAGTTTCATTACAATATTTCAACTGAAAACAAAATCGTAGCAATGAGATACATCGCTGGCTTTTCTATTTAGCTTAATCACATTTAATTGCAATCAATAGTAAATATGTCATGCACAAACAGATACAATACATAGCATGCACATACAAATGGTTTGGGCCACACATAACACCATTAGACAACGGCTCGCTCCAGACTTTTCTATTATCTCCCTTTGTAGATAAAGTTCGATTTATCCCGAAATGTATAGCGTGCCTTTCAGTTGGAATCCTTTTGTTTTTACTGTTGTTCCCTAACGAGATGTTGCTGTATGATAATTGTGAGTTTACCAAAATCATGTTAATTAATTGATAAGAAATGTTTATAGATATCTGTCGAGATACTAGTATAGTAATTTAATAATAAGATGAGTTAGTGGATGAAAATTGATAGCATGTTGGGTAAAGGAAACAATAAAAACAAAGGAAACAACTTAAAGAGGACCTACATACTTGTAGGGAGTATTCAGGGGCAGTAACTGACAGATGTCTCTCGTTAGATGACAATGTTGACATGCATCTCCCAATGGCATTAGCCAATCTAATAACCAGTATTTTGATGGATAAACCTGGCTAATCTGGATATACATTGTGTAAGACAGTAATCACATACTATGGCTATACATACTAAAGATATTTATAAATCAAAGGCAATCGATGATCGAGCTTATTGACCCCACAGCCAGCGAACCATTTGGGCGAGCGTCAATGGCTTTTTAAATACATACTTACATACCAAGTTTTAATCCAATATTACAATCGCACCAATGAGAGACATCAGTCAGTTACTACCAGTGGTAACACGCTGGACTGGTAATCCAGGGATCACTGGTTCGATCCCCCGTCTGACCCTAATAAAATTAACAGTCTTTCAGATGGGACATTAAACAGAGGTCTCGTGTCGGTGTTATACACCGTGCACATAAAAGAACCAGAGGAGACTCTCGAATGGGTCTCTGTCTGTATCATTGCACTATCCTCCAAAAATCTAAAATGACTAATCTCTTCAGGAGGCGTCGCTCATATGGCCAACCGGTAGCGACGATAAATAAACGTATAACACACACATGGTCAGATACTGCCCCTGAATACTCCCTAAAAGTAGATAGGTCCTATTAAGTGTTTTCCTGTTTTTATCGTTGTTTCCTTTGCACAACATGCTAGCAATTTTATTCCACTATCGTTTCTTATGATTATTAAATTACTATATATCGACAGATCTCATACAGTATATGCAATAGGTACTTATTTGTAAAAGAATGTTATCAGTTAATTAACACGATTTTGATAAAATCACATTTATCATACCGCAACATCTGGTTAGGGAACAACAGTAAAAACAAAAGATTCTAACTAAAAGCACCTATTCACATTTTGGAATAAATCAGACTTTATCTGCCAAGGGAGGTAATGCTAAAAATGTACACGCCTGACCTCATCAAACGATGTTCGCCAATCTAATAACCAGCATGTTCTGTTGGAAAAACCTGGTTAAAATGGAAAATATAAGACAGTAATCAACATGTCTAGACTAACATCTGCTGCACATACCTCAGCATGCAGCGTATTCCAAGAAAATGTATGATTGGGTTGGAGGAATATATAAAAAACAGCAACACAACCTTTGGTTTCATTTATTTCCAGAATGTCAACATGGATCAATTATAAACAACATTCGATACTGGAGAATATTACACATGTATGAAACTGTCAAAATAACTGCAAACATTATGTCCCTTAACCCTTTCAACCCCACAGGCCTCTAAATAGGCTTATGAAAAGTGTAGATCCAGATGAGCCGGCTCGTAACGAGCCGACTCATCAGGATCTGCACTTTTTTGCCAGTAATAATTATTACTATTTTTAGATAAAATTACCCATTTTGATAAATGAACTGGTCCAAATGTAATTTTCTTATTAATTTATTGGTCTAAAAATAGCATGCACCAGTCCATGTCAGTTACTTGGGGTTGAAAGGGTTAATTACAGTAAAAATAAAGCTATGGTGGGTCATAAATCAGGACAGGAACTCTTTAAGACATGAATGGTACAAATAGGGGCTAAGCCTGAAACACTGCTCAGAGGGGTACCCAGGCTCTTCCTCGGGCTCTTCCTCCACCAATAATAGCTGGAGAGTCGCCATATCACCTAAGCTGTTGGTGCGACTTTAAACCCCAAAATCAAATAAAACGTACAGGTGGTTGTTTAATATAGGTCAAATTATTTGCAAGATTCCATATTGGAAATCTGGAGGCTGGTTGCCTAATACAGGTTGGATGCCTAATAGAGGTGACCTAACTCAGGTTTGACTGTACATACATGTACTACATTCTCACAGTCAGATTGTAAACCAACACCAAGCATTTACTATATTACTATACAGAGCAAGCAAAATAACTTATTTTAAGGCAGACTGTTTTGCCTAAATTCTTCTAAATTTAGCTTAGACTTTATTCATTTCAGTATTTTACATGTAAACAAGAAATGAACATTTTACATTGAAATGAACAGCAGTAGACTGAAAGGGATTAGACCGAAAGAACATGTATATACTTCTTCTCCCTATCAATTGGTTGAGACAGGAGAATAATATATTTACACTGAATACCCGGTATACGTGAAACCTATTCAAGGTATGTGCTGAACAATTTCAAATTATTATGTGAACCACAATTCGTGATTAGTGTAACATAATGGGTTATATGTTGATTATGTTGATTATGTTGATTATGTTAAGTAACCCATTTCATTCTAGATACCGTTCAAACAGTATTTGCAAAGAACATATAGAGCTAGATCAGCCACCATGGAACGTACCATCTGATCAGGCTCGATGCTGTTTGCTATTCAGATGATCTTGCTATAGACACTTGGCTATGTAGCAAACAACATAGATCCTGATCAGCATGCAGCATCACGCTGTGGCTGATCTGGATCTATGTTGTTTGCAAAAGCCTTTAAATGTATCCAGAATGAAATGGGTTAATTACCTACATAATTAGTTGTATAGCATGATACATATTCATGAGTATTAGTCCATTTCTAATAATGCTGTATAAGGTCGTTATACAAGGCAATTATACATGGATTTACCATGTACCAATACTCATGAATATGTATCATACTATACAAATAATTATGGAGGTAATTAATTAACATAATCAACATATAACCCCATTATGTTACAGTAGATAGTTTTGAATTTTTTTTAACAAATAAAATAGTTAACATTTAAATGAATATTTGAAGAAAGTTCAAGAATATAAAATATGAAATCAGAGCACGAAAAGAAGAGATTAATTTAAAAGAAAAATTGGTACTTGAATAAGACCGCTTGTAAATTGAATAGCACCCTTTCATCTGGAGAGTGCAGGGGTGGGGGGTGGAGTTGGTAACAAAAGATGGATCCAGGCTGTAAAAGGCAACTCAAAACAAATACACAATTTTGTTACACAGCAACAGTTTCATAAAGTATTGTATAACATTTAAAATATGGCATCATTGCATTATGGATGCCAACTCTTGATAAATAAACCATGTATAATTTGGTAAGAGATGCTTATATGAAAATATATATTCACAATTGGAAAAATAGAGGGCAAATTACTTAAAATCAGTCATGTTCAAATTAATGATTAAAATACTGTACAATTGGATAGAATGACAACTGAAGAGCTCATCCACGGTAAGTTTATTGGTTAACCAGTTACAAATTACCACATTGGGTAATCTGTAATCATTTGCTCCTTTGACAGAACTGTGCAAGTTGCTTCCCTTTGAAATAAATTAGCCATTGTTTGTCTATAAAATGTGCAAGTTGTTTCCCTTGGGGAAATAAATTAGAAACTGCGCAAGTTGCTTCCTTTTGAAATAAATTAGCCATAATTTGTACATAAAAAGTGCATGTTGATTCCATATGAAATAAATTAGTCATTATTGTGATATAAAAATGTGCAAGTTGCTTCCCTTTGAAATAAATTAGCCATTATTTGTATATAAAAAGTGCATGTTGATTCCCTATGAAATAAATTGATCATTATTTTGATATAAAATGTGCAAGTTGCTTCCCTTTGAGATAAATTAGCCATTATTTGTATATAAAAAGTGCATGTTGATTCCCTATGAAATAAATTAGTCATTTGGATATAAAAAAAGTGCTTCCAAGTTAAATCAAACAGGTTGAAGAGGGAACAGATCCATCAGTTTGTGAGTTCTACCAGTAACAGTTTCAGGCATTACTACAAACAGAGACAAGATATTTTACAATTCATGGAATGTGGAAACAAAAATACAGTGCGAGCGAGACAGCTGTCATGGTTCGCATGAAATGGCAAGATTTCATTGCAAATTATTAAATATCTTCACCGAAACATTTCCTTGTTGACATATGGGGCAAGTATAAATATTGATTGGACCCAATATGTCAGAGCATAAATATAAAAAAATCTTTGCATTCTCATCAAATTAACCCTTTCCTTATGAAAATGTGAATCAGATTGAGCCACAAACATTCACTACTTCCTATTTCCTTGTCAATTATCTGATTATCCATGGCTGCATATACATTTTGAATCACATAAATCACACCTTAATATGTAACATCATCATTAATAACACGTACATTCTTTGCAATGAATATATAAACTACAAATTTGATAAAATACAACAAAGCTTGGAAACTCCACCTTTAGGTCAAAAGTAGGTAAAATTACAAATTCACATTTAACACATACATGCATAACTGCATACATCTACAATTCTAAATAAAGCAATACTGTTTGGTGGTTTGGAATTTCAAGAGCTTGTATTAAATTTCCTATTGTATAAAAGATCATTCGAACAATACAAACAACTAAGCTGTTAATTGGGCGCTGCTTACATATTGAGCAATTTTCATGATGAACAAAAACGTATTAAAAGATTTCTTTCTACACATGTCACATAATGTACCCCCCCCCCCATAATGCTGTGAATTATGCATGTTATTATTTACGTCTTATCAACCTACCCACGGAATATCACGCTTTGCTCATATCATAATTATGTAATGCAAAATGACGAGTGGTCAAAACCATCATTTTGTAAAGTTTAAACTTTATTTATTTTACAACGATTGTTATGCAAGTTTTTTAACAACTTATATTTATCGCTCTCGTTGGTGCGGATGAAAGCGTAAATGTGGTCATTCGTGTGGAAGGAAACCGGAGTACCCGGAGAAAACCCACCTGTCCGATCTGGCGATCACCGTACCATCTCACATACTTCCCGGTCCGAGGATCAAACTCGGGTTGCATAGGTGAGAAGCGAGCGGGCACTGCGCTAATCGGACAGCCCACTTTTGTAAAGCAAAGCGGCGTAGCGTCTTTCAACAAAACAGCCAACTGGAAAACCAACAGTTTGTGAATTTTTACTTCCAAATGAGATGAAAAAAATACAAATCCCCCACCCTTTTATTTTTATTCAGGGTACGACTGTGTAATTTCAAATAAATTTACTTATGTCTGTGGGTAAGTGGATGTCCGTGGGTAAGTGGATGTCCGTGGGTAAGTGGATGTCTGTGGGTAAGTGGATGTCCGTGGGTAAGTGGATGTCCGTGGGTAAGTGGATGTCTGTGGGTAAGTGGATGTCCGTGGGTAAGTGGGACAGACGTTAATGTCATAATATGATAGGTACTTTACACAACTTGTATACTGACGATATCAAACCATATCGCTACTTTAATTTGATTCGAATTAAGTTATATAGACAAAACACAGTTAATGATCACAACACGATAGTAGGTATATCATTAAAATGAACATGTTTTACCCCATATACCCGATATATAAAATAAATTATTTGTAGCGTAGTCCAACACCTACTGATTGCTAAAAACATCAATGTTTGTTGCTTAGATTTACTAACAGCTAAACCTATGTTGCTGCTTTCCAGCTGAAAGTGGTGCAGGGGGAAGGAACCTCCCAGGTGCCCCTCAGAACATTGTTTCATGCAAGGCTGGGTACCAACATTGTTTCATGCAAGGCTGGGTACCAACCTTCCTCAAGATTACAGGATAGCTACCTCACACGTAAGAATTCAGGATTCCAACATACATCAATAATGGACAAGTGATTTGCAGTCAAAGACCGTAGCCCCCTGGCCATCAATTAATCATAATGTAAAACAAGAATTTCATTACAAACAAATAATCAGCATCTAATTCTTCTAATTTATTTGTAAAATTTTAATCCAAGGGAAAGCCAGTTCTCTATATTAAAGTGACCAAGCAAAGAAAGAGCGGAAAAGTTAGTGACCCGACGTCGGACTCGAACCCACGACCTCCCGAACACTAGTCGGACAGCTCTACCAACTGAGCTAGCCGGGCCGTTGTCCTACACACGCCGAAATACACTACATTATTGCCCGGAGCCATGTCCTGTGATTAACCATTAGCAGCCCTAGCCTACATTACATCACTACAAGACATCACAAACAGGAAATACTAATAAACTTTGGAATAATATCTAAAACACAACAAAAGTAATAAACGTTAAAGCTTCATACAAATACATATCAATTCGAGATGCGAACAGTTGGATACAGTTCATTTGCAATTTTGCGAGATCTTTTTTCTGAAGACAAGACGATTGAAGTGTTACTGCCGCACACAGGACCAGTAGCAACTAGAACCTGCAGTTCCAGCATTCCTAACTATTATACTAAGGCATATAAAACGCAAAAGAACCTTACAAAAACAGACTATTGAGACCTTATTTGTCTTCCTTAGAATCATGCCAGGGTCAGGTATTTTGTTCAATGACTGGTCCTAGAAACGGCTACAGTGTTCCCGAGAACCAGCCACTCAAACAAGTCAAGGAATTCAATTTCAGTTCTGAGCAAAATTTCCTATGTGGGTAACAAACATTAAATAATTCATACAAATAAAGGTGATTGTCTTCTACGCTATCAGTTCAATAATATTGTAGGTGTCAGGGGTGGAGCTAGATGGAGGAGTGGTCTCGCCGAATTGCCTACCTTCTCCCTAATTTGTGCTCAGGGATAAGTTTTTCATATAAAATACATAATAGAGGATAAACATTTCCAATGTAAACTAACATTCTCCCTTGCAAACCTTAACCTTCTCCCTTGTAAACCTTAACCCTTGTAAACCATAACCTTCTCCCATGTAAACCTTAAACATCTCCCTTGCAAACCTTAAACTTCTCCATTGTAAACCTTAAACTTCTCCATTGTATACCATAAGCTTCTCCAATGTAAACCTTAAGCTTCTCCCTTGTAAACCTTAAACTTCTCCCTTGCAAACCTTAAACTTCTCCCTTGTAAACCTTAAACTTCTCCAATGTAAACTAACCTTCTCCCTTGCAAACCTTAAACTTCTCCATTGTAAACCTTAAGCTTCTCCCTTGTAAACCTTAAGCTTCTCCCTTGCACACCTTAAACTTCTCCACTGTAAACCTTAAGCTTCTCCCTTGCAAACCTTAAACTTCTCCCTTGTAAACCTTAAACTTCTCCAATGTAAACTAACCTTCTCCCTTGCAAACCTTAAACTTCTCCCTTGCAAACCTTAACCTTCTCCCTTGTAAACCTTAACCCTTGTAAACCATAACCTTCTCCCATGTAAACCTTAAACATCTCCCTTGCAAACCTTAAACTTCTCCATTGTAAACCTTAAACTTTCCATTGTATACCATAGCTTCTCCAATGTAAACTAAGCTTCCCCTTGTAACTTAAACTCTCCTTGCAAACCTTAAACTCTCCTTGTAAACCTTAAACTCTCCAATGTAAACTAACTTCTCCTTGAAACCTTAAATTCTCCCTTGTAAACCTTAAGCTTCTCCCTTGCACACCTTAAACTTCTCCACTGTAAACCTTAAGCTTCTCCCTTGCAAACCTTAAACTTCTCCCTTGTAAACCTTAAACTTCTCCAATGTAAACTAACCTTCTCCCTTGCAAACCTTAAACTTCTCCATTGTAAACCTTAAGCTTCTCCCTTGTAAACCTTAAACTTCTCCATTGCAAACCTTAAGCTTCTCCCTTGCAAACCATAAACTTCTCCATTGTAAACCTTGAGCTTCTCCCTTGTAAACCTTAAGCTTCTCCCTTGTAAACCTTAAGCTTCTCCCTTGTAAACATTAAGCTTCTCCATTGTAAACCAAAACAATATGAAAGAGACCCAGCAACTTTCAAGTCGAGTTAACTGGGTCAGATTCAATTCTACTCAAAGAACTCGACAAATTGAAATAATTTGTTAACAAAACTTATAATTATAAACACAAAAGTAATCCTGTTCTCCAATACGGACTATAGAAAAGCCTCATATATGCGACAATGGCACTTGGAGCTGATGTCGCATATATGCGTCATTGGTGTCGAAAGAGTTACACAGTTCAATATTATATATTGATATGCCTAACACTAGCCTCCAAACAACCAATTTGGTGAAAGAAAAATCACCGAAAATCATGTACATGTATAGACATTTCGGTAATGATATACAACATATAATTATATACAATTCTACAACAGTACCTTTTGAGCACTGATGTTTTAATATAACAATATGACTAGATTGATATATATCAATGTGATACGACTGAAAACTCAGTACTCTTATAACATGAAATATGAAAGTGTCACCCTCAAACATCTCATTAACCCTTTCCCCCCATAGAAGCACCTCTTGACACCATTGCCAATACGACATACATTGACAATGTAGTAGCCAAATCATTGTTCATAATAAAGGCCAGAATCTCATGTAGTCGCAGTAATATCAGAGGTGGGATAGAAATGGCCACTATTTACCCACTGCATGATAGCTAAATGGAGGTGATTTGTAAGGAGATATAATAGTATATTAACCAAAATCTCTATATAGTCCCAGTAATATCTATGGAGGTGTGATATATGGTGACTACTTATCCACTGCATGATAGCTAAATGGCTGTTGTTTGTATGGAAATATAATAGTATATTAACTTAAATCTCTATGAAGGAATGGGTTAATATGCTACCACAACAACATAATGGCTGCAACGTATGTTTATCTATGTAAGATATAATACAGATAGATGGATACATCAAGAGAGGAAGCTTACCCACCGACGATAATACACATAGTAGATATTATGAAGCTACCGTATATTCCCGGCCATAAATCGGACCATTTTTCTCATCCAGAAATGTGATGAAAGTAATATGTCGACTTATGGCCCACAAGCCAAAATTATTTTTTTGAACAATATTTTGATTTAATTTCATAATGAATATGTGAACTGTACTAATAAACTATGAACATGTATTCATGAAAGACAAACTGTGGGAATTCAATAAATATATTAGATAATTTATTGGGAAGAGCCGACTCTAATGTTGTAAGAACTTGTGGCTCGACCCATTTTTGCTTTCTTTGCATATATTGTATGTAGATTCTGTGTCATAATAGAGCAAAATAATATATGATTAGACTATTGGATAAATGACACAGGTCTACCATATCTTGCTTATTAAAATATTTATTTGTTGGAACTTTATATCAGTAGACAATTATTTACATTATAAACCATAGGAAAAGCTAATCCACAAACATTCATAAATTATTGTTGTGCATCAGTGAATTTCCATATAATTTGTAATGGAATAAAGTCAACCAGAGTCACAGACGGATCTGTAGTCCAGTGGTAACACGCTGGACTAGTAATCCAGGGATCGCAGGTTCAATCACCCGTCTGATCCTAATAAAATTAAGTCTTTCAGATGGGACGTTAAACCGAAGTCTCGTGTCGGTGCTTTACACCATGCACGTAAAAGAACCAGAGGAGACTCTGGAATGGGTCTTTGTCTGTATCATTGCACTATCCTCCAAAAATCTAAAATGACTAATCTCTTCAGGAGGCGTCGCACAAATGGGCAACCGGTAGTGACAATAAATAAACGTAAAACACACACATAATTGAGCCAAGTTTCATTAAAAAAAATGACAGAAACAACCATTGTCATAACGAACGTCAGAAGTACCCAAAGTATCCTCGACTTATGGAAGGATCCAGATAAAAAATCAGTTTTTCCAGCCAAAGTTTAACCCTCAAAATGTGATCGGGAATATACGATATGCTCATTGGTTTTCACATATTAGTTTTGACCACCGTGGGATGTAACTGTCCAATCAGAAGTGTACTAAACATATATTAAACATACATGATGATCTTCTAGAGAACACCTCAAAGAAGTTTTCACAAATCAAAACATGTCCATCCACATGATGCCGACGTCACCTCAATACCTCCAGGGCAAGCTAAATGATTAAATGCAATAATAAGACACTTGCGATAATATACCACATGTATATACCTACATATACCTGTGGTTTGCACAGATTTTGATTAGAAATAGTTTTGAAGAAAGTAAAAACAGGCTACAGAAAATTTGACAAAGTAAAAATATGTAAAAACTGGAGCTGTAGAGAATTTTATCTTTCCATATAATGTGCAAGCCTTTCTCAACGTTTCTATATCTACTGTCATTTTACAGTTTATCCCTTTCCCACCACATAATTGCCTCTCAGTACCAATACAGATTCCACATAGATTAACACATTAATAGTAAAATGAACCTTAATAAAGATCACAGCAATGTAGTGGATACAACTGTTAATATTTACAATTAAGCTCTATGAAGGTGGTCTAGGTGTTGACTGCTTATCCATTGCTTGCGATTGGTAGACTACAGCTATATGCATGGAATATTACTACTGTTAAACCTGTGCTAGTGGTCACCTCTATTAAGCAGCCAACCGGTATTAAGCAGCCAGTTTCCAGATTCCCAATATGGTGTTTTGCTATACATTTGACCTTTATTAAGCAGCCACCTGTTCTAAGCAGCCATTTTCAGATAGTCCCTTGGCTGGCTGCTTAAGACAGGTTTGTAGTCAAACCTGTCTTACACAGCCAGTCAAGGGAATAACAGAAAGTGGCTGCTTAGCACAAGTGACTGCTTAATAGAGGTCAAATGTAATATATAGCAAAATGTAAGCACCATCAGCAATAGTCCATTTCGCCATTCCAAATCGGCCATTTTGAATATTTGATTATTGCGAAAAACAAATATAGAACTAAAAATAGACGAAAATGTTTATCTCCGTGCCATTACGGTGAACCAAATAAGATTTCGTTTAATATCCATTGTTGATACGTATGAAATAATCATTCAGAAATAATGGGAGAATTTCACCTGTCGACTTCAAATAGCTAAATGACATGCACAACGGTAATACAATATATTTTTAACGTTCTTAATATCTATATTTAGGATTATTCTTAACACCAATGCACACATTTATAACCGTTCATGTCTGAAAAGCTTCAAAATATTGGTCAGAAATCCCGCCATCGGATCAGGGCGGAAAGTGCTATGCGAAAATGAGCTTTACCGATAAGACCTCGAAATAACAGAAGAAATAATTTATGTAGAGGTCTTATTTATAGGACTACATCAGCAAGTGACATAACCTCTACTTTATCAAAAGAAAACTAGCTAGCATAGAAACATCTGGCAGTTACATAGATAAACATGAACTACACATACATACACAACATAATACTGCCCAGTGACATCTTATATGGGAGATCACTCTGACAAAACATTCAGACATGTTGTAAGGGAAATCACTCTGATGAGACAGATTAAGACAAATTGTAGGATCACAGATGAAACATTTAAACAACATCTTAGGATGAACAAATAGAACAAGACGTATGTGAAGGGAACATCACTCTGATGATGAAACAGTTCAAAACAACTTGTAGGGGAGATCACTCAGCTGGAACGTGTCCCAATTGTATTTACATAAATCACTACTCTATCAAAGAACACAGTCTAACATAACAAGATCCGACAGTTAACAATAAACTTGGACACATTCTAGAGCACCATTAATGTTTTACTGACTACATAAACAAACAATTTAACACATGTTGTAGGGGAAATCACTCTGAAGAAACATTTTAACACATGTTGTAGGGGAAATCACTCTGAAGAAACATTTTAACACATGTTGTAGGGGAAATCACTCTGAAGAAACATTTTAAGGCATGTTGTAGGGGAAATCACTCTGAAGAAACATGTTAACACATGTTGTAGGGAAATCACTCTGATGAAACATTTTAAGGCATGTTGTAGGGGAAATCACTCATATATTAAGATATCTTGTGGGAAGATAAGTCAGATGGAATATGCTAATTCATCAAAAGATACGAAGGCATCTTGTAGGGGAGATGACTCTGACAGAACATTTCAAGACATCTTGTAGGGGAGATCACAATGCATCGACTTTTCCAAGTTAACATCTTCATCAAGAAGATGCAGTGAACGACCATTTTTGACCGGGAGAATTGTGATCACAGCTGTTTGCTACAAGTCCACCTCTCTGGGTTTTTACACTGTCTAGACATACACTGTGGTACTTGCTGCGCAACATTGAATCACTCTCAACACGCTCCCATTGCTGTAATATACAATAACAAATTTTATCCAGTATCTTTACATATAAAGCATTTACAAAGAATGTAACACATAAAGACTAAAACTCTATGCATTGACCGTGTTGTCTTCTGGATTATGAGCAAATTCAAAGGTCAACAATGTAACTCTTGACCACAATTGATCATACAACAAAACCATTCATTGATGTAAAACATAAATGATATATCCTGAAAACGATGTTTCATTAGCCTGGGAACAGGCGTCGATATATTTTGCCTTGTCAGTCAAATAAATATATTTTAACACCAAGACTATTAATTGGGCCGTATTGAGTTTTTGATGATATCAACGCCTGGGGAAACTGGACGGATTGTCCGTGTAATTAGCATGTGACTTAATTAATGACGTACTTGAATCAAAATCGAATGTTGATAAAAACTTTATAATTGGCCGCCAATGTTTACGCGTCAATTGAACGATAAATAGTTTTAAAAAGTACAATGTGCGTCTGATTTGACGTTATTTACTCAAGATTTAAGTCGTCCTTACTTCAATTACACCGAATCGACACATTACCACTTAAACTTAATAGTTAAAATACGCCATCTCGTCGATATAACACAGAAACGGGAAATTATGTTTGTAAATGAGGCTACGGGAGCATTCGTGTATATTCGGAAATGATCGTGTATAATCGTGCCTGTTGGGCGATTTCCGATAGAATTCCGTTTCTATATTTAGCGACAGTTTCTTGTAGAGAAGAGTTGTCGTTCTTCAAATCTACACCCTCATAAACAAGTAGATGGAGCTACGATCGGAAATCCAGTTTCCCCAGGCTGTCATTTTGCCAGAAGTTAAAAAGTGAACCCAGGCTAATGTTTCATATGTATACAACAGTAGCCTATATACCTGCATTTTTGTCTTAGATGCACACTCTGATGGATATGTCTGCATTATGTTCTCAGGTGTACATTGTAAGTTACATACCTGCATTGTGTTCTCAGGTGTACATTGCAAGTTACATACCTGCATTGTGTTCTCAGGTGTACATTGTAAGCTACATACCTGCATTGTGTTCTCAGGTGTACATTGTAAGTTACATACCTGCATTGTGTTTTCAGGTGTATATTGCAAGTGACATACCTGCATTGTGTTCTCAGGTGTACACTGTAAGCTACATACCTGCATTGTGTTCTCAGGTGTACATTGTAAGTTATATACCTGCATTGTGTTCTCAGGTGTACATTGCAAGTTACATACCTGCATTGTGTTCTCAGGTGTACATTGCAAGTGACATACCTGCATTGTGTTCTCAGGTGTACATTGCAAGTGACATACCTGCATTGTGTTCTCAGGTGTACATTGCAAGTGACATACCTGCATTGTGTTCTCAGGTGTACATTGCAAGTGACATACCTGCATTGTGTTCTCAGGTGTACATTGCAAGTGACATACCTGCATTGTGTTCTCAGGTGTACATTGCAAGTGACATACCTGCATTGTGTTCTCAGGTGTACATTGTAAGTTACATACCTGCATTGTGTTCTCAGGTGTACATTGCAAGTGACATACCTGCATTGTGTTCTCAGGTGTACATTGCAAGTGACATACCTGCATTGTGTTCTCAGGTGTACATTGCAAGTGACATACCTGCATTGTGTTCTCAGGTGTACATTGCAAGTGACATACCTGCATTGTGTTCTCAGGTGTACATTGCAAGTGACATACCTGCATTGTGTTCTCAGGTGTACATTGTAAGTTACATACCTGCATTGTGTTCTCAGGTGTACATTGTAAGTTACATACCTGCATTGTGTTTTCAGGTGTATATTGCAAGTGACATACCTGCATTGTGTTCTCAGGTGTACATTGTAAGTTACATACCTGCATTGTGTTCTCAGGTGTACATTGTAAGTTACATACCTGCATTGTGTTCTAATGTGTACATTGTAAGTTACATACCTGCATTGTGTTCTCAGGTGTATATTGTAAGTTACATACCTGCATTGTGTTTTCAGGTGTATATTGCAAGTGACATACCTGCATTGTGTTCTCAGGTGTACACTGTAAGCTACATACCTGCATTGTGTTCTCAGGTGTACATTGCAAGTTTTGTTGGTGGGTAAGTTACATACCTGCATTGTGTTCTCAGGTGTACATTGCAAGTGACATACCTGCATTGTGTTCTCAGGTGTACATTGCAAGTGACATACCTGCATTGTGTTCTCAGGTGTACATTGCAAGTGACATACCTGCATTGTGTTCTCAGGTGTACATTGCAAGTGACATACCTGCATTGTGTTTTCAGGTGTATATTGCAAGTGACATACCTGCATTGTGTTCTCAGGTGTACATTGTAAGTTACATACCTGCATTGTGTTCTCAGGTGTACATTGTAAGTTACATACCTGCATTGTGTTTTCAGGTGTATATTGCAAGTTACATACCTGCATTGTGTTCTCAGGTGTACATTGTAAGTTACATACCTGCATTGTGTTCTCAGGTGTACATTGTAAGTTACATACCTGCATTGTGTTCTCAGGTGTACATTGTAAGTTACATACCTGCATTGTGTTCTCAGGTGTACATTGTAAGTTACATACCTGCATTGTGTTTTCAGGTGTATATTGCAAGTGACATACCTGCATTGTGTTCTCAGGTGTACACTGTAAGCTACATACCTGCATTGTGTTCTCAGGTGTACATTGTAAGTTATATACCTGCATTGTGTTCTCAGGTGTACATTGCAAGTTACATACCTGCATTGTGTTCTCAGGTGTACATTGCAAGTGACATACCTGCATTGTGTTCTCAGGTGTACATTGCAAGTGACATACCTGCATTGTGTTCTCAGGTGTACATTGCAAGTGACATACCTGCATTGTGTTCTCAGGTGTACATTGCAAGTGACATACCTGCATTGTGTTCTCAGGTGTACATTGCAAGTGACATACCTGCATTGTGTTCTCAGGTGTACATTGTAAGTTACATACCTGCATTGTGTTCTCAGGTGTACATTGTAAGTTACATACCTGCATTGTGTTCTCAGGTGTACATTGTCAGTTACATACCTGCATTGTGTTCTCAGGTGTACATTGTAAGTTACATACCTGCATTGTGTTCTCAGGTGTACACTGGAATAGTTTGACCAATTCTCCAGCATCAGAACTAGTCAAGGTCACACAAAGGTCCAGATGGCGGATCTCTCCATTTTCTGTCATTGAAAACTCCTACAAAATAATGGAATAAATAAATGCTGGGCAATTTAACAGGGAGAGGGAAATTAAAGTTAAACCAACAGAATTGGTAATAAATGTGATAAACTATTATACAGTACCCTCTCTTATGCTATAAACTCTTATTGTGCCCTTAGGCAAGGCATTTAAATTCCACGTTGCCTCTTCTCTCTCCCTCGTGGCGATGGATTCCATCAGGAATGAGGTCTCGAGAGTGATTAATATAAGTTGAAAGAACTTGTTTCGCAATCGAGCTAAAATAAATTTGTATAAACTTTATAAACTCTTATGTAGAAATATATTATGCTATGCTATTAACGTGCATGTCATAATCTCTTAGGCTATGCTAAAAACTATTATGCAGTAATCTCTCTTAGGCTATGCCATACCGTAGTATGCAGTAATGTCTTAGGCTATGCCATACCGTAGTATGCAGCAATCTCTCTTAGGCTATGCCATACCTTACTATGCAATAATCTCTCTTAGGCTATGCCATACCGTTGTATGCAGTATCTCTCTTAGGCTATGCCATACCGTTGTATGCAGTATCTCTCTTAGGCTATGCCATACCGTAGTATGCAGCAATCTCTCTTAGGCTATGCCATACCGTAGTATGCAGTAATCTCTCTTAGGCTATGCCATACCATAGTATGCAGCAATCTCTCTTAGGCTATGCCATACCATAGTATGCAGTAATCTCTCTTAGGCTATGCCATACCATAGTATGCAGTAATCTCTCTTAGGCTATGCCATACCATAGTATGCAGTAATCTCTCTTAGGCTATGCCATACCATAGTATGCAGCAATCTCTCTTAGGCTATGCCATACCATAGTATGCAGTAATCTCTCTTAGGCTATGCCATACCATAGTATGCAGTAATCTCTCTTAGGCTATGCCATACCATAGTATGCAGTAATCTCTCTTAGGCTATGCCATACCATAGTATGCAGCAATCTCTCTTAGGCTATGCCATACCATAGTATGCAGCAATCTCTCTTAGGCTATGCCATACCTTACTATGCAATAATCTCTCTTAGGCTATGCCATACCGTTGTATGCAGTAATCTCTCTTAGGCTATGCCATACCATAGTATGCAGTAATCTCTCTTAGGCTATGCCATACCATAGTATGCAGTAATCTCTTAGGCTATGCCATAATAGTATGCAGCAATCTCTCTTAGGCTATGCCATACCGTAGTATGCAGCATCTCTCTTAGGCTATGCCATACCATAGTATGCAGCAATCTCTCTTAGGCTATGCCATACCATAGTATGCAGCAATCTCTCTTAGGCTATGCTCTACACTGCTATGATTGAACGATCACTGCCGTCGCACAAACAGCTCTAGCAGAACCATCTAAGTTTTCTGTTAATTATTCATAAATTGAATGGACTTGTTTCACTGGATGCTTCTATTTGAACGAATATTTCTTTCATTACAAATATTCTATTTTACCCGGTGTTCGTTTTACAGGACCCTCGATGTGATTTATGGTTACAGAGATCTGTCCGTGGATAGGAGATTACTTTGTGCAGTTTGCATTTTACCAGGCCTCGCAGTTATAAAACTGTTCTCCTACCTCAAACTCAGTCTCAAGCTTCTGATTGGTTCAGCTGACAGTAAAACTCAGAATCAACCAATCAATTTGTTTGAGCTTGAGCTTTGAGTTATAACCTCGAGCACAGGTCCTTTTGTTTGTTTTGGGGTTTAAAGTCACTCCATCAGCTTAGGACATATGGCGACTCTCGAGCGGTGGAGGAAGACCCTTTCGAGCAATATTACAGGTAGAACCACCGACCCACTGGATAGCTTCCTCACATGAAAGAATTTGATATTCCCAATTTACCAGGTATACCTGTCTGACCTATAGATTAGAACCAATGTATTAAAATATAGCTTGGATCTCAAACTACAGTTCAAGCAATCTGATTGGTTGAATCTGAGAATTGCAGTTGGCTGCAACCAATCAGAATGTATCAATCAGTTCAAGATTGGAGAAAAGTTTTGTAATCTGCAGACCAGGGTCTAACTTTACCTGGTTTCCCCCACTATTGTGACATGGGAACATCCCTAATATAGCGTCCGCAAAGCCCCCCAAGGTGTCCATACACATAGATCCCTGAATAACACTACCAAATGCCTGGTCCCCCTTTGCTGGTACCCTGCAATATAATAAACACAGCCTTGTATAACACTAACAAATGCCTGGTCCCCCTTTGCTGGTACCCTGCAATATAATAAACACAACCTTGTATAACACTAACAAATGCCTGGTCTCCCTTTGATGGTACCCTGCAATATAATAAACACAGCCTTGTATAACACTAACAAATGCCTGGTCCCCCTTTGCTGGTACTCTGCAATATAATAAATACAGCCTTGTATAACACTAACAAATGCCTGGTCTCCCTTTGATGGTACCCTGCAATATAATAAACACAGCCTTGTATAACACTAACAAATGCCTGGTCCCCTTTGCTGGTACTCTGCAATATAATAATACAGCCTTGTATAACACTAACAAATGCTGGTCCCCTTTGCTGGTACCCTGCAATATAATAAACACAACCTTGTATAACACTAACAAATGCCTGGTCTCCCTTTGATGGTACCCTGCAATATAATAAACACAGCCTTGTATAACACTAACAAATGCCTGGTCCCCTTTGCTGGTACCCTGCAATATAATAACACAGCCTTGTATAACACTAACAAATGCCTGGTCCCCTTTGCTGGTACCCTGCATATAATAACACAGCCTTGTATAACACTAACAAATGCCTGGTCCCCCTTGCTGGTACCCTGCAATATAATAAACACAGCCTTGTATAACACTAACAAATGCCTGGTCCCCCTTTCCTGGTACCCTGCAATATAATAAACACAGCCTTGTATAACACTACCAAATGCCTGGTCCCCCTTTGCTGGTACCCTGCAATATAATAAACACAGCCTTGTATAACACTAACAAATGCCTGGTCCCCCTTTGCTGGTACCCTGCAATATAATAAACACAGCCTTGTATAACACTAACAAATGCCTGGTCCCTCTTTGCTGGTACCCTGCAATATAATAAACACAGCCTTGTATAACACTACCGAATCTCTGATCACATTTGCTAGTGAACAACAATACATAAACAGTAGGTCAAACATATATATTTTTTAACCATGAAACTGTCGAAGAAAATAATTTTGCTTAACAGAGGTTTATTCCTTAACTTGACTTGAAACATCTCCTCTATATGTCGTCTTGATGAGGTGAATTGATGGTAGTTTTATCGACAATATGTCCAGTTGCTTAGATGACATGGAATAGATACACGCAATATTATCATAAATAGCCATTTGAACATTACAGTTCCACATCTGACATTGGCCTTGAAATGACATGGCTGAAACCTGCACTCTGTACATAGTTTCACTACGGTTAACTTTTGTGCAAAGTATTTTAAAAATTCCTCAAACTGTGGAAGATTTATGGCCTGGACACGACATGTAGCCACTTGACTTTATTGACCTCAAAGTGTGGCCATGACCTTGACTGAACATGGTTGGCATATGATTCTGCACGTCCTTGATGAGCTGAACATTGGATACAAGTTTAATGATACCTATATAGCCAGTATACGGATATTAGTGACACCTATATAGCCAGTATACGGATATTAGTGACACCTATATAGCCAGTATACGAATATTAGTGACACCTATATAGCCAGTATACGGATATTAGTGACACCTATATAGCCTGTATACGGATAGATGGACGAACATTAGAGACACCTATATAGCCTGTATACGAATAGATGGACGGATATTAGTGACACCTATATAGCCTGTAAATGGATAGATGGACGGATATTAGTGACACCTATATAGCCTGTATACAGATAGATGGACGAACATTAGTGACACCTATATAGCCTGTAAATGGATAGATGGACGGATATTAGTGACACCTATATAGCCTGTATACAGATAGATGGACGAACATTAGTGACACCTATATAGCCTGTAAACGGATAGATGGACGGATATTAGTGACACCTATATAGCTGGTATACAGATAGATGGACGGATATTAGTGACACCTATATAGCCTGTATACGGATAGATGGACGGATATTAGTGACACCTATAAAGCCTGTATACGGATAGATGGACGGACATTAGTGACACCTATATAGCCTGTATACAGATAGATGGACAAATATTAGTGACACCTATAAAGCCTGTATATGGATAGATGGACGGATATTAGTGACACCTATAAAGCCTGTATACAGATAGATGGACGGATATTAGTGACACCTATATAGCCTGTATACGGATAGATGGACGGATATTAGTGACACCTATATAGCCTGTAAACGGATAGATGGACGGATATTAGTGACACCTATATAGCCTGTATAGATGGACGGATATTAGTGACACCTATATAGCCTGTATACGGATAGATGGACGGATATTAGTGACACCTATAAAGCCTGTATACGGATAGATGGACGGACATTAGTGACACCTATATAGCCTGTATACAGATAGATGGACAAATATTAGTGACACCTATAAAGCCTGTATATGGATAGATGGACGGATATTAGTGACACCTATATAGCCCGTATACGAATAGATGGACGGACATTAGTGACACCTATATAGCCTGTATACAGATAGATGGACGGATATTAGTGACACCTATATAGCCTGTATACGAATAGATGGACGAACATTAGACACCTATATAGCCTGTATACGGATAGATGGACGGATATTAGTGACACCTATATAGCCTGTATACAGATAGATGGACGAATATTAGTGACACCTATAAAGCCTGTATATGGATAGATGGACGGATATTAGTGACACCTATATAGCCTGTATACGGATAGATGGACGGATATTAGTGACACCTATAAAGCCTGTATACGGATAGATGGACGGACATTAGTGACACCTATATAGCCTGTATACAGATAGATGGACAAATATTAGTGACACCTATAAAGCCTGTATATGGATAGATGGACGGATATTAGTGACACCTATATAGCCCGTATACGAATAGATGGACGGACATTAGTGACACCTATATAGCCTGTATACAGATAGATGGACGGATATTAGTGACACCTATATAGCCTGTATACGAATAGATGGACGAACATTAGAGACACCTATATAGCCTGTATACGGATAGATGGACGGATATTAGTGACACCTATATAGCCTGTATACGAATAGATGGACGGATATTAGTGACACCTATATAGCCTGTATACAGATAGATGGACGAACATTAGTGACACCTATATAGCCTGTAAATGGATAGATGGACGGATATTAGTGACACCTATATAGCCTGTATACGTATAGATGGACGGATATTAGTGATACCTATAAAGCCTGTATACGAATAGATGGACGGATATTAGTGACACCTATATAGCCTGTATACAGATAGATGGACGAACATTAGTGACACCTATAAAGCCTGTATACGAATAGATGGACGAACATTAGTGACACCTATATAGCCTGTATATGGATAGATGGACGGACATTAGTGACACCTATATAGCCCGTATATGGATAGATGGACGAACATTAGTGACACCTATATAGCCCTGTATATGGATAGATGGACGAACATTAGTCACACCTATATAGCCCCTGTATATGGATAGATGGACGAACATTAGTCACACCTATATAGCCCCTGTATACGGATAGATGGACGAATATTAGTGATACCTATATAGCCCATGTACGGATAGATGGACGGACATTAGTGACACCTATATAGCGCATGTACGGATAGATGGACAGACATTAGTGACACCTATATAGCCTGTATACGGATAGATGGACGGACATTAGTGAGACCTATATAGCCTGTATACTTGGTACCTGGGGGATATAAATATACCTAATATTTTGTACACTAGAATAGATAGTATTGCAGTCATGCACATGTTAATGGAACCTTCTATTATGATATGAAGTAGTTCATACTGGGTGTAAGATCTACAAGAACTCACTCTGATTCAATTAAACTGATTAGCGCGCTCGCTTCTCACCAATGCAACCCGGGTTCTATCCTCGGACAGGGAAGAATATGAGATGGTACGGTGGTCGCCAGATCGGACAGGTGGGTTTTCTCTGGGTACTCCGGTTTCCTCCCACATATATGCCAACGAGAGTGATTAATATAAGTTGTTAAAGCTTGTTTTGCAAAATAAATAACGTTTAAACTTTTAAACTAGACAAATAACGGCACATTATATAAAAAGTAATGAAGGTGAGAAAATATCAACAGCACACGATCAGAACTCGTGCTCAATCTTACTTGTGCAATTTGCACAATGTTATGTTGTGTAGATTTTAGTTTATACAAATTTATTTTAGCTCGATTGCGAAACAAGTTATTTCAACTTATATTAATCACTCTCGAGACCTCATTCCTGATGGAATCCATCGCCACGTGGGAGAGAGTAGAGGCAACGTGGAATTTAAATGCCTTGCCTAAGGGCACAATCGTAACAGCTCCAGCAGGGCTCGAACTCCGGACCTTTCACATCTGAAGCGAACGCGCATCCACTGCGCTATCACGACTTCCACAAGTTGTGTATATACTCGGATAACTGACAATACACTGTGATTATAGTCCGCACACATACAGAAACCATGCTACATCTTACTTGTGCAATTTGCACGAGGTTATGTTGTGTAGATACTAGGGTAATTAACAATGCACAGTGTCCATTCTGGCTACGAAGGGTCTTCTTAACAGCTTTGAATGTGACAACTGAATTCTGGTCCCAGTGAAAACAGCCAAATTATATTGGGAGGTAAAAACAATTCTGGTACAATACACACTGCATACAATATGGATCAAACAAATTAGGACAATTCTAAACTGCATTGTAAGTACAGTCAAACCTGTGTTAGTGGTCACCTCCATTAAGCAGCCAACCTGTATTAAGCAGCCAGTTTCCAGATACCAAATTGGTTGTTTTACTTTATATATTCGACCTCTATTAAGCAGCCACCTGTGCTAAGCAGCCACTTTCTCCGACTCCCTTGGCTGGCTGCTTAAGACAGCTTTGACTGTATACAACAGAACCTAAGTTCCAAATTAATATTAAAAGTGCAGGAAAAACATGAACTAGACAAACTATGGTGAACAAGACTAAAACAACTAACTACAGGGTGTAAGCATAAGTTTATATCAACCTTATAAAATCACACAATTTCTGACTAATGACGGGCAAGTGTGACATTAATTTTGTTAGCACGAACCTGGGTTTCGCATGCGACATGCCTACTCAATATGTTGAACATTTGAGTGAAGTTATTTCAAAATTGATACAAAAAATTCTGCATCGATTCCCAGTCTTTGACCTTGATCTTGCAGCTACGGACCTGTGTGTTAGGCACGACACTTCCACTTGATATAATGAAAATATGTGTCAAGTTATTTGAAAATCGGCACAGCTGCTCCAATCTTATGGACTGAACATGAAACAGGATGGAACCAATCTACTAGTGATAAACCGATTATCGTTAAGTCGCCGACAATCGTTCGCCGGCATTGACATCGGCGATAATCGATTGTGAAGATGTTATGTTATATGTTATAATCGACGAGTCTTTATTTTTGTCTCTTACTTTTATGTTTGTTTATACCTCAAATAAAACCACGATTTACTATTGGCTGTATTTTATTAGCATTGCACGTTTGCAACAACAATTCTAACTGTATCTAGTACTAGACTTTTCACTAGTATGTCACTATGCGTTCTGTCCTCTATTAACTTAAAAAGTAATTTTCTATCAGGTGGCAGTCTACTAACTTAAAAGTCTAGTACTCAGATGTAACTGAGTAAATAATTTATCGAAACTAGTAACTTGTAAGTAATTTATTAGTACTAAATAGATTGTTAAACTCACAAATTAGATGGAATGATTTTGATTTATAACTATATCAATTGCCCGATTAATAATCAATTATCTAATCGGTTTACCTGTCCGATTATTCCGATTAATCGATTATGGATTTTGAAACAGATGCATATCACTACAATCTACAGACCTTCCGATATCTACACACCAATTTCCTCTAGAGTGGCCATTAAACAAAATGTAAAAACAGCCAAAAAATCACAAATCCATTAATTATTCAGGTCATGCGATTAGCATTAGTCGGGGGCATATACAAACATACAGTACATATTTTCAAATAATTCTTAGCAATTATTGTCTCATGAACAGTGACCAGTATGCATTTTCACACCCTTAGTGTTGGTTTTCCAACTGTAAACAAAAGAATTGTCAATGGACGCTAACACTCGTGCTGTCAGAGAAAGGTCAAGGTAACAATCAAAATGTATTTGTTAACAAGGGGTAGAAGCTACATGTCTGTGGGAGTATATATTTGAACATGCTAGCAAGGTGTTAAATATATATATACACGTAAATACAGGCTAAATAACAGCAGGATATACCTTGCTTCACCGAGCTCTATCCCTGGTAAATGATCACTAAACAAAGAAAATAAGATATTATTTGTTTTGTTTGGTTGCTATGGAGATACTAGCAGTGTTAAATAACAACCATGGTCAAATAGCGATTTTCATTCTTTAAATGGGTGAGAAAGACCACAGGTGCCATTGTAGACAGTATTTCACGCACAAGCGAGTGCCCGGGTAGAGCTACCAAACGTTCACAAACACATGGTAAGTTTTCTAACATCAAACACGTGTACACAGTTGGTTGGATACACAGCTGGTTGGATACACAGCTGGTTGGATACACAGTTGGTTGGATACACAGCTGGTTGGATACACAGTTGGTTGGATACACAGTTGGTTGGATACACAGCTGGTTGGATACACAGTTGGTTGGATACACAGCTGGTTGGATACACAGTTGGTTGGATACACAGTTGGTTGGCTACACCGCTGGTTGGATACACCGCTGGTTGGCTACACCGCTGGTTGGATACACAGCTTGTTGGATACACCGCTGGTTGGATACACAGCTTGTTGGATACACAGCTGGTTGGATACACAGCTGGTTGGATACACAGCTTGTTGGATACACAGCTGGTTGGATACACTGCTGGTTGGATACACAGCTGGTTGGATACACAGCTGGTTGGCTACACCGCTGGTTGGATACACCGCTGGTTGGCTACACCGCTGGTTGGATACACTGCTGGTTGGATACACAGCTGGTTGGATACACAGCTGGTTGGATACACAGCTTGTTGGATACACAGCTGGTTGGCTACACCGCTTGTTGGATACACAGCTTGTTGGATACACAGCTTGTTGGATACACAGCTTGTTGGATACACAGCTTGTTGGATACACAGCTTGTTGGATACACAGATGGTTGGATACACAGCTTGTTGGATACACAGCTTGTTGGATACACAGATGGTTGGATACACAGCTGGTTGGATACACAGTTGGTTGGATACACCGCTGGTTGGATACACTGCTGGTTGGATACAATGCTGGTTGGATACACAGCTTGTTGGATACACAGCTGGTTGGATACAATGCTGGTTGGATACACAGCTTGTTGGCTACAGCGCTGGTTGGCTACACTGCTGGTTGGATACACTGCTGGTTGGATACACAGCTGGTTGGATACACAGCTGGTTGGATACACAGCTGGTTGGATACACAGCTTGTTGGATACACAGCTGGTTGGATACACAGATGGTTGGATACACCGCTTGTTGGATACACAGCTTGTTGGATACACAGATGGTTGGATACACAGCTGGTTGGATACACAGCTGGTTGGATACACAGCTGGTTGGGTTGGTGTGGTTGGTGTGGTTGGTGTGGTGTGGTTGGTGGTTGGTGTGTTGGTGTGGTGTTGGTTGGATACACCGCTGGTTGGATACACGCTGGTGATATACTGGTTGGATACACGCTGGTTGGATACACGCTGGTGATACACTCGGTTGGTTACATCGCTGGTTGGATACAGCGCTGGGTGGCGAGATAAACCAGGTGTTGTGGAGGTCTCAGTGCAGAAGCATATATAGACGGGATAAACCAGGTGTTGTGGGACGGGATAAACAGGGTGCTGTGGAGCCCTTAATGCAGAGGCATATAGAGACAGGATAAACCAGGTGTTGTGGAGTGTCAATGCAATAGAATGTGGCACAATATACAAGCTGTCCCACATTACCTCATATTTCATGACACTGGACGACATACTGTATTCACGGGAAGCAATTACATATGCTCTATGTAAGTGTAGCATGGCTGCTTAATAGAGGTGACTGATAACATTACTATGAACTGGTATAACAGGACCAGTGAGAATTGAAATGTGTGTTTGGTACGGATGAAAATTAGACATACAGTCATACCTGTCAGCCAGCCAAGGGAATCACAGAAAGTGACTGCTTAGCACAGGTGGCTGCTTAATAGAGTCCAAATGTATAATAAAACATCATATTAGGAATCTGGAAACTAGCTGCTTAATACAGGTTGGCTGGTTAATGGTGGTGACCGCTAACACAGGTTTGACTGTATTCAAATTAAAGAAATCAAGACATGAACATGTAAGTAAGGCTGGTGGATACATTGGTAAAAGTATGAAAAGTGTTTGTTTATTATATTGTCGCCCATATTTAAAGGGCCAGCCATTTCTGATTTATGAGACACCTCTTATGAACATCAGTACTTCCCGAATAGGCAATCAGTAACAATTATTTAACTAGTTGGCGGCTCGCCAACTGGCCATATCAGAATGAACCCCCAATGAGGTTCGAACCTTCGACTTCCCGTTTGATCTGATCGACGCAAGAGAAAACAGTTTCTCAAGACTTCTTAACGGAGGGTTGATGTTTTCAATGGCAAAAACTGAACAAGAGAAAATCGTTGTTTCCTGCTACTTTAATAAAGTGGCACAATAGTGCAATCTATGAGCTGTTAAAACTTTCCATTTAACCCTTTCCCCCACAGAAGCACCTCTTGGTGCCATTACCAATACGATATACATTAACCCTTTCCCTCATAGAAGCACCTCTTGGTGCCATTACCAATACGATATACATTAACCCTTTCCCTCATAGAAGCACCTCTTGGTGCCATTACCAATACGATATACATTAACCCTTTCCCTCATAGAAGCACCTATTGGTGCCATTACCAATACGATATACATTAACCCTTTCCCTCATAGAAGCACCTATTGGTGCCATTACCAATACGATATACATTAACCCTTTCCCTCATAGAAGCACCTCTTGGCACCATTACCAATACGATATACATTAACCCTTCCCCCCATAGAAGCACCTCTTGGCACCATTACCAATACGACATATATTAACCCTTTCCCTCATAGAAACACCTCTTGACGCCATTACCAATACGACATACATTGACAATGTAGTAGCCAAATCAATGTTCATAATAAAGGCCAGAATCTCATGTAGTCCCAGTAATATCTATGGAGGTGCGATAGATATGGTGACTACTTATCCACTGCATGATAACTAAATGGCTGTCGTTTGTATGGAGATATAATAGTATATTAACCTAAATGTCATGTAGTCCCAGTAATATCTATGGAGGTGGGATAGATATGGCGACTACTTATCCACTGCATGATAGCTAAATGGCTGTAGTTTGTATGGAGACATAATAGTATATTAACCTAAATCTCTATGAAGGAAAGGGTTAATTCTTGTATATTGATGTTATAACATGATGTAAATATTGATGCATAACAATAACTTTAAACTAGTGCTGTGAATGGAAAATTGTGAAGAGTCAATCTGCCAAAATACCGAGAAGAGGATCACATCTACCAATGTTCAATATTACTAATATAAGACCATAGGACATAAGCAAAATGATTGTGTCTTGTGCTTGTGGTTGGAACTACATCAAATTGAACTTGCAAACAATACAAAACTATGTTCTAAGTGTGACCTTGAACAGACCAGGCTGAAACATGCACTCTGTGTATCATCTCAATATAGTTACATCTATGTCAAGTAATATTAAAATCCCACACAAATTGGTCTCAGACAGACAGACAGACAGACAGACAGACAGACAGACAGACAGACAGACAGACAGACAGACAGACAGACAGACAGACAGACAGACAGACAGACAGACAGACAGACAGACAGACAGACAGACAGCCTTTTTTCCATCCCATTCTGTAGCAGGGGGGGGGATAATCAAATGTTCAAGAAAATCAGCTGTGGATCCTCGGTGGTGTAATTTCTCACATCATTTGTCCAAAATTCCTTTCTTAATTAATAACTTTCAAAAAATCAAAATCCATGTTGACAGAATGTTAAATTTGGTATTATATTTACGAATGTATCCAATAACCTTCAGGACAGACCATGTATGATAAAAGAGAAACACTTTAGAATGACAACACACAATCACACACATGCACGCTATGCTCACCATACCTGCAGCTATATCAATCATAATCTGATAAAACACACAAACGTGTAAATACAACGTCTCAAACTGCATAAACAAACAGTAATGTTTCTAAATTAGCCACCCACATCAAAATCAATCAAAGTTTTCGTCAATCAAAAGCTTGTCTGCTCAATAACTCAAGAATGTTGACCAGCCATCGAAAGCTTGTCTGCTCAATAACTTAAGAATTTTAACCAGCCATCGAAAGCTTGTCTGCTCAATAACTTGAGAATTTTAACCAGCCATCGAAAGCTTGTCTGCTCAATAACTTGAGAATTTTAACCAGCCATCGAAATCTTGTCTGCTCAATAACTCGAGAATTTTAACCAGCCACTGAAAGCTTGTCTGCTCAGTAACTTGAGAATGTTGACCAGCCACAGAAAGCTTGTCTGCTCAATAACTCGAGATATTTGACCACCCACCGAAAGCTTGTCTGCTCAATAACTCGAGAATTTTGACGAGCCACCGAAAGCTTGTCTGCTCAATAACTCGAGAAATTTGACCACCCACCGAAAGCTTGTCTGCTCAATAACTCGAGAATTTTAACCAGCCACCGAAAGCTTGTCTGCTCAATAACTCGAGAATTTTAACCAGCCACCGAAAGCTTGTCTGCTCAATATCTCGAGAATGTTGACGAGCCATCGAAACCTTGTCTGCTCAATAACTCGAGAATGTTGACGAGCCATCGAAACCTTGTCTGCTCAATAACTCGAGAATGTTGACGAGCCAACGAAACCTTGTCTGCTCAATAACTCGAGAATGTTGACAATCAACAAATCATCATAAAAGCTTCAAGAGTCTTAGTTTTTGTTTGTTTATTTTGGGTGGTTTAAATATTATTGGTGGAGGAAGACCCTGGTGTGCCACTCCAAGCATTATTTCAGGCACCCGGGTAGAACCACCGGTCGTCTACAAGCCAGCTGGATAGCTTCCTCACACGAAACAATTTGACACACCCAGTGGGATTCGAACCTGCAGCGGTGAGGGGGCAAGTGATTTGAAATCCAAAGTACAGCTGTGAGGGGCATGCGTGAGTATTTGGTTTAACAGCGCTTTAGCACAGTTCAGGCTATATCGTGCCGGGAGAGGGGCCAGTGATTAGACGTAAACAAACTTGACAACTCGGGCCAAAATCTTAGTACAAACATTCCCCAGTTATTGGGCAGTCAAGCATTCAGTGCTCAATATTGTTGTAACCTTGACCTTTTAACCCACTGACCACAGTTCAATACCAGTACTACTATAAACACATGTACTACGAAACAAATGTAGAGCTAAAGGTAACTAGAGACACAGAATAAATAGTCAAAACATTATTTAATATACAGGTATATAGGTCAGACTGGCCTCAATATACAGGTATATAGGTCAGACTGGCCTCAATATACAGGTATATAGGTCAGACTGGCCTCAATATACAGGTCAGACTGGCCTCAATATACAGGTATATAGGTCAGACTGGCCTCAATATACAGGTATATAGGTCAGACTGTCATTACGGTATAGGTCAGACTGGCCTCAATATACAGGTATATAGGTCAGGACTGGCCTCAATATACAGGTATATAGGTCAGACTGGCCTCAATATACAGGTATATAGGTCAGACTGGCCTCAATATACAGGTATATAGGTCAGACTGGCCTCAATATACAGGTATACAAGTCAGACTGGCCTCAATATACAGGTATACAAGTCAGACTGGCCTCAATATACAGGTATACAAGTCAGACTGGCCTCAATATACAGGTATATAGGTCAGACTGGCCTCAATATACAGGTATACAAGTCAGACTGGCCTCAATATACAGTCTAACCTGTGTCAGAGGTCATCTGTATTAAGCAGCCAGCTATTTATCAAAATCTCAGTTTGGGAATTTATTTCGCATTTAGCATCTATTAAACAGGTACCTCTACTAAACAGCCATGTCACACCAACCCCATCTATAATCTATATATAAAAATCTATAATTTCAAGTGGAAGAAAGTCAGAAGTGAAATCCTTGAATTGGAGAGACAAATTTAATTAATTTTCAATTAGTGAATTTCTTCTACAAAGGGTAGGTATCAACGCCAATTCCAACAGACTGCCAAGGAGAGGACAACAGTAACCTGTTACATTTTCTGTCCAATTCATTGGTTTCTATTGTTATAAATAAATATACTTAGAATAAATGTTTGCTAGGTCAGAATTTTTGGGAGAAATGAGAAAGCATGTGATCACGTCCTTAAATGGCGTTATTTAATAAATTTCAACAAAATATTATTAAAATGCACAGTATGATCATTAAATACAACATTTGAATATAAAGAGTGCTTTATAATAATGGGCCAGTGTATCTTACTGGACAAATACAACATTTGAATATAAAGAGTGCTTTATAATAATGGGCCAGTGTATCTTACTGGACAAAAGTGTATGAAAATAGTAATAAAAAAATAATTAAAAAAATAGTGGATAGGGAGAAGGGGCACCGTGGGCACAGCAAACACATTTCATGGAATTAACTTACTCACAACGATTGATTTTTTGTTTTTTGGGGGTTTAACTTTGCACCAACAGCTTCAGAAATATGGCGACCGCAACCACTCGGCCATGTGCCGACAAATAATGCGAACCCAAATAGCTAGAGATAAGCCACAAGTATAAACAGCAAAGAGAATTAGGTTTTACCCTAGCCTAACAGGCGTCGATATATTTTGCCTTGTCAGTCAAATAAATATATTTTAACACCGAGACTATTAATTGGGCCGTATTGAGTTTTTGATCATATCAACGCCTGGGGAAAAGTGGGAGATTGTCCGTGTAATTTTAATAACGTACTTGAAGAATCGAAAGCGAGGCACTGCAATGTTGATAAAACTTTATAATTGGCCACCATTGTTTACGGGTGAACGGAACGATAAATAGTTTTAAAAAGTACAATGTGCCGCTGATTCAACATATTTACTCAATATTTAAGTCGTCCTTAGTTCAATTATGCCGAATCAATCCATTACCATCTAAATAGTAATATTTAAAATCGGCAATCTCATCGATATAACACAGAAACGGGACATAATATGTTTGCAATGTAAGTGAGTCTACGGGAGCATTCCGTGTATATTTGGAAATGATCTTGTATAATCGTGCCTGTTCGGCGATTTCCGATAGAATTCTGTTTCTATATTTAGCGTTATTATCTTGTCGAGAAGAGTTGTCGTTCTTCAAATCTACACCCTCATAAAAGTGGGTGTAAGTAGATGGAGCTACGATCGGAAATCCAGTTTCCCCAGGCTGTCAATTTGCCAGAAGTGAAAAATCAACAGACTGGAACCCAGGCTAGTTTTACCCCAGATATAGGTTAGTACCAGTAAGCACCTAAACAAGAGTATTATTATGGTAATATACATACTTGAGTTCTGGGTAGACATTCTCTAGGTACCACCTGAATGGTTTACAGCCTAAATGCTTCCGTAATGATACCCTGTCCGATATACTGAAACATAAAGCAGGTACAAGTTTAAATGGCATAAGAAATCCTGCATCACCATGGTGACATCGCATAATAATTTTGATAACATTTTTAAAAAAAACATTTTTTAACATACATTTTAGTAAAAGTATGTTTCAAATGTTTTCGATATATTTAAATTCTTCAAGATCTGAATGAAATTTCCTATTTGAAACGAAATAGTTTCTATTATACAACCATAATATTTCATCCGAGCCAATGAGAGTGATTAATATAAGTTGTTAAAGCTTGTTTCTCAATCGTTGTAAAATAAATAAGTTTAAACTCATTATACAACCATATGTCATGACACAAAAATCACATACTCTCCAAAATCAACCATTTTTGCAGACGGCACGGCAGCGTAATAGAATTCCTTGTACTCGTCCATCCAGACTTCTGCTGCACGTCTCGTGTTTCTGCAATATAAAACAAAATCAATATTCAGACAACAGAGCTTTGAAATCTTCCACTTCCACTCTCCTTTCACCCCTCCTCCCTCAGATAAAAACAACCCCATTTGAAAAATGTCATGACAAGACGGATTTGTAGTCCAGTGGTAACACGCTGGACTGGTAATCCAGGAATCGCAGGTTTGATCCACCGTCTGACCCTAATAAAATTAACATGCACTATATACTAATATAACCTGTCTTTCAGATGGGACATTAAACCGAGGTCTCGTGTCGGTGCTGTACACTGTGCACGTAAAAGAACCCAAGGAGACTCTGGAATGGGTCTCTGTCTGCATCATTGCACTATCCTCCAAAAATCTAAAATCTCTTCAGGAGGCGTCGCACATATGGGCAATCGATAGCGACGATAAATAAACGTAAAACACACACAACAGAGCTTTGAAACCCTTCACTTCCACATTCTTTCACTAATATTTCTGTAAAAGCTCCACTCCCCTTTCACCCTCCTCCCTCAGATAAAAACAACCCCACTTGAAAAATGTCATGAAAAGCAAAGTTTTTTATATCTATCGGTAGTAACATTTAGTTTAATCATATTTTATTGCTTATTTATATACAATACAAATATAAACATGGTAAATATATAAGCAAACTGATACAACTGCAATGCTATGCTTATACTTGCACACTGCACGAATACAATCTAGAAGCAAATGGGTTGGGCAACAAGTTTTAAATGAATGAATGAATGGTGTTTTACGGCGCATCGACATCTACGGTCATGTAGCGCGCATTAAAGTTATGTTTATTGTCGAGTGTATGAAATAAAATTCTATATAAGTATATGCAACAAGTTTTACCAACATTAGCGAGTGCCCTCCCCAAAAGCCAGTAGTAACATTTGTAGTAGTATGGGCTGGAAATATTTTGCAGAACAGCTCAAGTGTGAGAAATATAAGTATTAAAAATTATGTGTGGCAACATATCGACATATTATTAAATCATTCCTACTTGCGGTGTGATGCTCAACGATTTCTAGGATTTTAATATTTGTAGAAAAGAGTTTACAGGACCGAGTACTTGACTTTGTGAAAACATTTCTGGCCTAATTGTTCTTCGCTTTAACCTGCCAAATAAATTGGACAGAATGTGCAAACACCATAGATCCAGATCAGCCGCGGCATAACGCCGTGTCTAATCAGGATCTATGTTATTTGCTATTCAGGCAAGTGATTTAGCTCAACTATCCGAATAGCAAACAGCATAGAGCCCGGCATCTGGTTCAATACTGTTTGCAAAAGTGACTTTAATCGTGATTGGCAGGTTACGGGTTAAAATAAGTTTCCCAGTACACAATGGGCCAAAACTGAGAAAGCAAATGTTTTAGAAGTCCTGTTAGAGCCGTGGCATTACTGCCATGTCAGTTGAACAAAAGAGTCACTCTTGATTGCAGTAACATGAAGTAGCTTCCCTTGGCGAGGTTTTAATTTTTATGAAATAATCTTTTTTCACTCAAATGAAAATATGCACATTTTATTTTTGTTTGTTCCAAATATATATTTTTAATGGCAGCCTGTGGAATGAGGTGTCTACTTTATGCTCTATAAATGTATCGATTTGATCGAGTAATTCAACGTTTAGAGTGGGTGTCAGATTTAACGCATCCTTAAATACTTACTTGGCAAAGACATTCCCACTTCCACCAGGGAAAGTGTACGGGTGTTGTTTTCTGAACACGTGCCCCACCCTACTGCACGGGATTATCTCTAGGGTTCCATGGCACTGCCACACGCGGAATGAAATCTCTACAAAATTTAAGGGGATAAGGCATAAAATACCATGAAGGCGTTTTTACTCATTAACCCTTTTGATTCTGGATACCGTTCAAACAGTATTTGCAAAGAACATAGAGCCAGATCAGCCGCCACAGAACGAGCCGTCTGATCAGGCTCAATGCTCATTGCTATTCAGATGATCTTACTATGTAGCAAATAACATAGATCCTGATCAGCATGCAGCGTCACGCTGCAGCTGATCTGGATCTATGTTGTTTGCAAAAACCTTTAAATGTATCCAGAATGAAATGGGTTAAACTAAGTTCAGTGCATTTAAAAACATGTCGAGCACCAGTAGACTTCCCGCTGTCGGTCACCAATGGTGCCAAAACAAAATAATACTGCTACTAAATTATTTTTTTTTGTAAAATACATGGTGGCTTCAAATATTTATCTGTGAACTATATGGCTCTTAGTTGGTTGGCGCCAAGTTTTTCAAAGTGGCTCCAGTTTTTTTCAATTGGCAATCCCTAATAATTCCTCAAAAATATTTGAAAATGTCACTTTTCAAAGCTTACAGTAGGAAATATCTAAAGTAGGGATTTGACTCATTGTTCAATGGGTCGTAGTTACTCAACACTGTCACCAGAAAGATAACTATACACTGCCATGTTTTCCTTAACTTTGACACCAACTGCATAATGTATAACTAGATAAATTATGTTCAAATGTGAAATTTAATTCGTTTTGCATGCAAACATGTTTAGGCCAAAAAATAAGCATTGTGTTTACGGTTTCCAGACCAACCCGTTTTTTACATTTCCCTGAATATTTTTATGAAATATTGGAAGAAAAAGAAAATTCAAAATTAATTTTTTTTTATTCCCTTCCGACCGATCCATTTTTTATGTGCATGAAACAATAAACACTGGTTTGATTTTTTGGCCTTAAGGCATGAACATTTCTAGTCCTATAATATTTACATGCCATGATAATCACTATCCCAATGACATATACAGTGTGTATCGGACATGTACGGTGTGTATCAGACATGTACGGTGTGTAGCAGACATGTACGGTGTGTAGCAGACATGTACGGTGTGTAGCAGACATGTACGGTGTGTAGCAGACATGTACGGCGTGTAGCAGACATGTACGGCGTGTAGCAGACATGTACGGCGTGTACAGACATGTACGGCGTGTACAGACATGTACGGCGTGTAGCAGACATGTACGGCGTGTAGCAGACATGTACGGCGTGTATCAGACATGTACGGCGTGTATCAGACATGTACGGCGTGTATCAGACATGTACGGCGTGTATCAGACATGTACGGCGTGTATCAGACATGTACGGGTGTATCAGACATGTACGGCGTGTATCAGACATGTACGGCGTGTATCAGACATGTACGGCATGCATCAGACATGTACGGCGTGCATCAGACATGTACGGCGTGCATCAGACATGTACGGCGTGCATCAGACATGTACGGCATGCATCAGACATGTACGGCGTGTATCAGACATGTACGGCGTGTATCAGACATGTACGGCGTGTATCAGACATGTACGGCGTGTATCAGACATGTACGGCGTGTATCAGACATATACGGCATGTATCAGACATATACGGCGTGTATCAGACATATACGGCGTGTATCAGACATATACGGCGTGTATCAGACATATACGGCGTGTATCAGACATATACAGTGTGTATCAGACATATACAGTGTGTATCAGACATATAGTGTGTATCAGACATATACAGTGTGTATCAGACATATAGTGTGTATCAGACATATACAGTGTGTATCAGACATATACAGTGTGTATCAGACATTTCAATAATTACTGACATACTAAAACAGCATAACTCAACTAATGCCTCTATGTACGACGTTCTTCTCCACATTTCGGTTTTGTAAACAATATTTACCTAGATTTTCCCAACATTTCGCTAGTATTGTAAACAATATTTACCTAGATTTTCCCACCATTTCGCTAGTATTGTAAACAATATTTACATAGATTTTCCCAACATTTCGCTAGTATTGTAAACAATATTTACCTAGATTTTCCCACCATTTCGCTAGTATTGTAAACTATATTTATCTAGATTTTCCCACCATTTCGCTAGTATTGTAAACTATATTTATCTAGATTTTCCCACCATTTCGCTAGTATTATAAACTATATTTATCTAGATTTTCCCACCATTTTGTTAGTATTGTAAACTATATTTACCTAGATTTTCCCAACATTTCGCTAGTATTGTAAACTATATTTATCTAGATTTTCCCACCATTTCGCTAGTATTGTAAACTATATATATCTAGATTTTCCCACCATTTCGCTAGTATTGTAAACTATATTTACCTAGATTTTCCCACCATTTCGTTAGTATTGTAAACTATATTTACCTAGATTTTCCCAACATTTCGCTAGTATTGTAAACTATATTTATCTAGATTTTCCCACCATTTCGCTAGTATTGTAAACTATATTTATCTAGATTTTCCCACCATTTCGCTAGTATAGTAAACTATATTTACCTAGATTTTCCCAACATTTCGCTAGAATTGAAAACTATATTTACCTAGATTTTCCCACCATTTTGCTAGTATTGTAAACTATATTTATCTAGATTTTCCCATCATTTCGTTAGTATTGTAAACTATATTTACCTAGATTTTCCCAACATTTCGCTAGTATTGTAAACTATATTTATCTAGATTTTCCCACCATTTCGCTAGTATTGTAAACTATATTTATCTAGATTTTCCCACCATTTCGCTAGTATAGTAAACTATATTTACCTAGATTTTCCCAACATTTCGCTAGAATTGAAAACTATATTTACCTAGATTTTCCCCACATTTCGCTAGTATTGTAAACTATATTTATCTAGATTTTCCCACCATTTCGCTAGTATTGTAAACAATATTTACCTAGATTTTCCCAACATTTCACTAGTATTGTAAACAATATTTACATAGATTTTCCCATCATTTCGCTAGTATTGTAAACAATATTTACCTAGATTTTCCCACCATTTCGCTAGTATTGTAAACAATATTTACATAGATTTTCCCAACATTTCGCTAGTATTGTAAACAATATTTACCTAGATTTTCCCACCATTTCGCTAGTATTGTAAACTATATTTATCTAGATTTTCCCACCATTTCGCTAGTATTGTAAACTATATTTATCTAGATTTTCCCACCATTTCGCTAGTATTGTAAACTATATTTATCTAGATTTTCCCACCATTTCGTTAGTATTGTAACCTATATTTACCTAGATTTTCCCAACATTTCGCTAGTATTGTAAACTATATTTATCTAGATTTTCCCACCATTTCGCTAGTATTGTAAACTATATTTATCTAGATTTTCCCACCATTTTGCTAGTATTGTAAACTATATTTATCTAGATTTTCCCACCATTTCGTTAGTATTGTAAACTATATTTACCTAGATTTTCCCAACATTTCGCTAGTATTGTAAACTATATTTATCTAGATTTTCCCACCATTTCGCTAGTATTGTAAACTATATTTATCTAGATTTTCCCACCATTTCGCTAGTATAGTAAACTATATTTACCTAGATTTTCCCAACATTTCGCTAGAATTGAAAACTATATTTACCTAGATTTTCCCACCATTTCGCTAGTATTGTAAACTATATTTATCTAGATTTTCCCATCATTTCGTTAGTATTGTAAACTATATTTACCTAGATTTTCCCAACATTTCGCTAGTATTGTAAACTATATTTATCTAGATTTTCCCACCATTTCGCTAGTATTGTAAACTATATTTATCTAGATTTTCCCACCATTTCGCTAGTATAGTAAACTATATTTACCTAGATTTTCCCAACATTTCGCTAGAATTGAAAACTATATTTACCTAGATTTTCCCCACATTTCGCTAGTATTGTAAACTATATTTATCTAGATTTTCCCACCATTTCGCTAGTATTGAAAACTATATTTACCTAGATTTTCCCCACATTTCGCTAGTATTGTAAACTATATTTACCTAGATTTTCCCAACATATCGCTAGAATTGAAAACTATATTTACCTAGATTTTCCCCTCATTTCACTAGTATTGTAAACTATATTTACCTAGATTTCCCCAACATTTCGCTAGTATTGTAAACTATATTTACCTAGATTTTCCCACCATTTTGCTAGTATTGTAAACTATATTTACCTAGATTTTCCCAACATTTTGCTAGTATTGTAAACTATATTTACCTAGATTTCCCCCACATTTCGCTAGTATTGAAAATTATATTTACCTAGATTTTCCCAACATTTCGCTAGTATTGTAAACTATATTTATCTAGATTTTCCCACCATTTCGCTAGTATTGTAAACTATATTTATCTAGATTTTCCCACCATTTCGCTAGTATTGTAAACTATATTTATCTAGATTTTCCCATCATTTCGCTAGTATAGTAAACTATATTTACCTAGATTTTCCCAACATTTCGCTAGAATTGAAAACTATATTTACCTAGATTTTCCCCACATTTCGCTAGTATTGTAAACTATATTTACCTAGATTTTCCCAACATATCGCTAGAATTGAAAACTATATTTACCTAGATTTTCCCCTCATTTCACTAGTATTGTAAACTATATTTACCTAGATTTCCCCAACATTTCGCTAGTATTGTAAACTATATTTACCTAGATTTTCCCACCATTTTGCTAGTATTGTAAACTATATTTACCTAGATTTTCCCAACATTTTGCTAGTATTGTAAACTATATTTACCTAGATTTCCCCCACATTTCGCTAGTATTGAAAATTATATTTACCTAGATTTTCCCAACATTTCGCTAGAATTGAAAACTATATTTACCTAGATTTTCCCCTCATTTCACTAGTATTGTAAACTATATTTACCTAGATTTCCCCACCATTTCGCTAGTATTGTAAACTATATTTACCTAGATTTTCCCACCATTTTGCTAGTATTGTAAACTATATTTACCTAGATTTCCCCAACATTTCGCTAGTATTGTAAACTATATTTACCTAGATTTTCCCACCATTTTGCTAGTATTGTAAACATTAGTTATCTAGATTTTCCCACCATTTCGCTAGTATTGTAAACTATATTTACCTAGATTTCCCCAACATTTCGCTAGTATTGTAAACTATATTTACCTAGATTTCCCCAACATTTCGCTAGTATAGTAAACTATATTTACCTAGATTTCCCCAACATTTCGCTAGTATAGTAAACTATATTTACCTAGATTTTCCCAACATTTCGCTAGTATAGTAAACTATATTTACCTAGATTTTCCCAACATTTCGCTAGTATTGTAAACTATATTTACCTAGATTTTCCCAACATTTCGCTAGTATTGTAAACTGTATTTACATAGATTTTTTACCAACACTTCAACAATACATAAATAGATTTTCCCTACCAGGTTATGTAATAGTAGTTACCTAGATTTTCTCCGCCCCAAACATCCATCTTTTCGTCGTATTTGCCCAGTTCGTCAAACCAACTCTTGTCTATAGCAAACAAACCTCCGGCAATCATCGGCGTCCTAGAATACACAAACAATGTGAACTCTTAACCTGCCGAATAAATTGGATGGACCGTGCAAACAACATAGAATCAGATCAGTCATGTCTGATCGGTGCTCCACTATCTGAATAGCAAACAGCACAGAGCCTGATCAGACAGCACGTTCTGTGTTACGTTCTGTGCCGTCTGATTTGGCTATATGCTGTTTGCAAAAGTGACTTTAGTTGTGATTGACAGGCTAAGATGGTTCAGACATTTACGCATTCCTCTAATTCTGCTCTTAATTTGTTTTCCACATTTTCCAAAATAAACCTAGCAAGTGAACCTCTCAAGATTAGGTTTACAGCTACACCTGTCAGAAAGACCATCTCCCAGTAAAGACAACCAGTCTCTAGACAATCAGTGATAAAATCCATCTCCCAGTAAAGACAATCAGTGATAAAGACCATTTCCCAGTAAAGACAATCAGTGATAAAGACCATTTCCCAGTAAAGACAACCTGTCTCTAAAGACAATCAGTGATAAAGACCATCTCCCAGTAAAGACAACCTGTCTCTAAAGACAATCAGTGATAAAGACCATTTCCCAGTAAAGACAATCAGTGATAAAGACCATTTCCCAGTAAAGACAATCAGTGATAAAGACCATTTCCCAGTAAAGACAATCAGTGATAAAGACCATTTCCCAGTAAAGACAATCAGTGATAAAGACCATTTCCCAGTAAAGACCACCTGTCTCTAAAGACAATCAGTGATAAAGACCATTTCCCAGTAAAGACAATCAGTGATAAAGACCATTTCCCAGTAAAGACAACCTGTCTCTAAAGACAATCAGTGATAAAGACCATCTCCCAGTAAAGACAACCTGTCCCTAAAGACAATCAGTGATAAAGACCATCTCCCAGTAAAGACAATCAGTGATAAAGACCATCTCCCAGTAAAGACAATCAGTGATAAAGACCATCTCCCAGTAAAGACAATCAGTGATAAAGACCATTTCCCAGTAAAGACAATCAGTGATAAAGACCATTTCCCAGTAAAGACAACCTGTCCCTAAAGACAATCAGTGATAAAGACCACCTCCCAGTAAAGACCATCTCCCAGTAAAGACAATCAGTGATAAAGACCATTTCCCAGTAAAGACCATCTCCCAGAAAGACAATCAGTGATAAAGACCATTTCCCAGTAAAGACCATCTCCCAGAAAGACAATCAGTGATAAAGACCATTTCCCAGTAAAGACCATCTCCCAGAAAGACAATCAGTGATAAAGACCATTTCCCAGTAAAGACCACCTGTCTCTAAAGACAATCAGTTTGATATCCCCTTCAACCCATTATCAATTGATATATTATAACCTCTTGATTCCAGACAACCTGTCAACAAAGACCACCTTTTGCCATTTCTGTGGTGGTCTCTACAGACAGGTTTGACTGCACTCGGGGGGGTCACCGTCTGTAAATAAAGTCATTCAATCAATTTTTAACTCATTAACTTTAACTTATTCATTCCTTCATATATAGAGAGGAATGATCCAATCATATGAACATAACAGGCTAGAAGTATTATTGAACTTGTAAATAGTCATGCCATGAAATGTTTGTGTAAATTATTTAGGAAGGAGAGGACAACCATAAGCTGTATAGCTTTCTGTCCAATTCCTTATTTCAATTGTTGTAAATAATCATGTACATGATAGAAAATAAATATGTTTAAACCAACAGACTAGTCGGCTGTAAACAAAGATTATATTAGTGTTTACAAACCCATTAAATATATCTTAAAGCATTACCTGATAGGTGCTACTGGGTTTGATGACCTTTTGTTTCTCTCTTCCGAAGTCATATAATCCCATTTGAACACCAAGTTCCAGTCAAAACCTACAAGGTAACAACACACTGTTAATCATGATAATCCACTGGGAGAAATACAAGATGCACAAGAGCAATATGTCGAGTCCGTTAGAAGTCAAGGAAGACCAGGGAACATGATATTGTACGAAGATTTGACATTTCATCTACTTGTATATGCTCCGCTAGAAGTCGAGGGAGACATTAGTGAACATTTTGTGTGAAGTGACTCCAAAATAGGATAAGAGGCATAGAAACTATGCAGTGGATACAAAATAGTGTACCCCTAAGAATGGACGTATTACCCTCTTTACGGTTACTTACTGTATAATGGCTGGCAACTGTTTACAGAATGGACTGCCTCCTTTAATGTTAATTACTGTATAATGGCTGGCAAGTGTTTATAGAATGGACTGCCTCCTTTAATGTCAATTACTGTATAATGGCTGGCAAGTGTTTACAGAATGGACTGCCTCCTTTAATGTCAATTACTGTATAATGGCTGGCAACTGTTTACAGAATGGACTGCCTCCTTTAATGTTAATTACTGTATAATGGCTGGCAAGTGTTTATAGAATGGACTGCCTCCTTTAATGTCAATTACTGTATAATGGCTGGCAACTGTTTACAGAATGGACTGCCTCCTTTAATGTTAATTACTGTATAATGGCTGGCAAGTGTTTATAGAATGGACTGCCTCCTTTAATGTCAATTACTGTATAATGGCTGGCAACTGTTTACAGAATGGACTGCCTCCTTTAATGTCAATAATAATAATAATAAAAAGTGGAAGTCGTGATAGCGCAGTGGATGAGCGTTCGCTTCAGGTGCGAAAGGTCCGGAGTTCGAGCCCCACTGGAGCCGTTACGATTGTGCCCTTAGGCAAGGCATTTAAATTCCACGTTGCCTCTTCTCTCTCCCTCGTGGCGATGGATTCCATCAGGAATGAGGTCTCGAGAGTGATTTATATAAGTTGAAATAACTTGTTTCGCAATCGAGCTAAAATAAATTTGTATAAACTAATGTCAATTACTGTATAATGGCTGGCAACTGTTTACAGAATGGACTACCTCCTTTACGGTTACTTACTGTATAATGGCTAGCAACTGTTTACAGAATGGACTGCCTCCTTTAATGTTAATTACTGTATAATGGCTAGCAACTGTTTACAGAATGGACTACCTCCTTTAATGTTAATTACTGTATAATGGCTTCGCTAAGAGTTTACAGAATGGATTACCTCCTTAATGTTAATTACTGTATAATGGCTTCGCTAAGAGTTTAGAGAATGGATTACCTCCTTTAATGTTAATTACTGTATAATGGTTTCGCTAAGAGTTTACAGAATGGATTACCTCCTTAATGTTAATTACTGTATAATGGTTTCGCTAAGAGTTTACAGAATGGACTGCTTCCTTTAATGTTAATTACTGTATAATGGCTTCGCTAAGAGTTTACAGAATGGACTACCTCCTTTAATGTCAATTACTGTATAATGGCTGGCAACTGTTTACAGAATGGATTACCTCCTTAATGTCAATTACTGTATAATGGCTTCACTAAGAGTTTACAGATTGGATTACCTCCTTAATGTTAATTACTGTATAATGGTTTCGCTAAGAGTTTACAGAATGGATTACCTCCTTAATGTCAATTACTGTATAATGGCTTCGCTAAGAGTTTACAGAATGGATTACCTCCTTAATGTCAATTACTGTATAATGGCTTCGCTAAGAGTTTACAGAATGGATTACCTCCTTAATGTCAATTACTGTATAATGGCTTCGCTAAGAGTTTACAGAATGGATTACCTCCTTAATGTTAATTACTGTATAATGGCTTCGCTAAGAGTTTACAGAATGGATTACCTCCTTTAATGTTAATTACTGTATAATGGTTTCGCTAAGAGTTTACAGAATGGATTACCTCCTTAATGTTAATTACTGTATAATGGTTTCGCTAAGAGTTTACAGAATGGACTGCTTCCTTTAATGTTAATTACTGTATAATGGCTTCGCTAAGAGTTTACAGAATGGACTACCTCCTTTAATGTCAATTACTGTATAATGGCTGGCAACTGTTTACAGAATGGATTACCTCCTTAATGTCAATTACTGTATAATGGCTTCACTAAGAGTTTACAGATTGGATTACCTCCTTAATGTTAATTACTGTATAATGGTTTCGCTAAGAGTTTACAGAATGGATTACCTCCTTAATGTCAATTACTGTATAATGGCTTCGCTAAGAGTTTACAGAATGGATTACCTCCTTAATGTCAATTACTGTATAATGGCTTCGCTAAGAGTTTACAGAATGGATTACCTCCTTAATGTCAATTACTGTATAATGGTTTCGCTAAGAGTTTACAGAATGGATTACCTCCTTAATGTTAATTACTGTATAATGGCTTCGCTAAGAGTTTACAGAATGGATTACCTCCTTAATGTTAATTACTGTATAATGGCTTCGCTAAGAGTTTACAGAATGGATTACCTCCTTAATGTTAATTACTGTATAATGGCTTCGCTAAGAGTTTACAGAATGGATTACCTCCTTAATGTTAATTACTGTATAATGGCTTCGCTAAGAGTTTACAGAATGGATTACCTCCTTAATGTTAATTACTGTATAATGGCTTCGCTAAGAGTTTACAGAATGGATTACCTCCTTAATGTTAATTACTGTATAATGGCTTCGCTAAGAGTTTACAGAATGGATTACCTCCTTAATGTTAATTACTGTATAATGGCTTCGCTAAGAGTTTACAGAATGGATTACCTCCTTAATGTTAATTACTGTATAATGGCTTCGCTAAGAGTTTACAGAATGGATTACCTCCTTAATGTTAATTACTGTATAATGGCTTCGCTAAGAGTTTACAGAATGGATTACCTCCTTTAAGATCAGCAGAAGCACCAATGTATGCAAAGTTGTCCATATTTATCACATCAATAATCGGACTGACCACTCTTCTCTTGTCCTGCAATGGATAAATTAGATATCCTGGAAATTTTACTCGCCCAGAGGCATTGCTTCTTTGTCCAGATAAGTGGACCCATCAACCCCTGTCAATCTCCTTCTAAAATGTTCCAGATATTTATTTGACAGGTATGTGCATTTTGCCGGTAATATAATTAACAAGAATGCAGTCTGAGTGACAGCCATATACAACCCTGCTGCATGTTCTACGTTTATTTATCGTTGCTACCAGTTGCCCATATGAGTGACGCCTCCTGAAGAGATTAGTCATTTTCGATATTTGGAGGATAGTGCAATGATACAGATAGAGACCCATTCCAGAATCTCCTCTGGTTCTTTTACGTGCACAGTGTAAAGCACCGACACGAGACCTTGGTTTAAAATCCCATCTGAAAGACTGTTAATTTTATTATGGTCAGACAGGGAATCGAACCTGCGATCCCTGGATTACCAGTCCAGTGTGTTACCACTGGACTACAGATCTGTCTGTGTACAGTACTTCTGGCCAAACAATAGGAGAAACAAGTACTGCTCTTAACCCATTCAACACCAAGTAACTGACATGGACTGGTCCATTCAACACCAAGTAAATGATATGGACTTGTACATGATATTTTTAGACCAATAAATTAATAAGAAAATTACATTTGGACCAGTTCATTTATCAAAATGGGTAATTTTGTCTAAAAATAGTAATATTATACCTGCTGCTTTATTATTGCACAGAGTTATAAGCAAAAGGCATATACTTATGTAATATCTAAACAAACAGTCTTCACTATTGCTCTTGCTAATGATTCAATATTTCAAGTTTCATCAGGCAAACAGATTGGAGCCTGAAACTAGGTCATGACTTGCTAGCTGATCCGGCGCGTAAGAGTGATGCACCTGTATGTACCAATCATATCATACGCTACCTGCTGAACCTCGATGAGGAGGGGTTCGAGCCAGTTGGTGTTACATTCACAGTGACTATCTAAGAATGTCAATACGGGGGCTTTGGCAGCATCAGCACCTTTAACACGTGACCTCATCAACCCCTCACGTTCGTGGTTACGTATGGTCTTGACCTTCTTCATTCTTGCCAATTCTTCACCGTCCGAGGCTGCAATCAGGGATGTACATTGTATGCTTACGTTTATACAATTTCTCTGATAGGTTTACACTCCCAACAACAATGACATGTCTGTATAGTATGCAAGTACCCGGTACTATACAAAGTACATATGCATTATCCAGGGACATAACTAGATAGATATTGATGTGTAGGCTCAAAGTGTAGGGGGTCAGCTCCGGATTTTTTTTTTAGTTTAAACAATATTTTTATTCAAGAATATTACATAACATAGGAATAGTTGCAACAGAAGAGTTAGGATTGGGGGAAAAAAGTTACATAGTAACTTATTCGAATCCCTTTCCTTGGATAAATGTTCAAACCGTATAATGTCTGTGGCACGTTTTGGCATATATTTAGACATGAATTCGAAGACCAAATTACTGATAAGGTCACTGATAAGGTAAAAAGTGCCATATATATAAATTCTTATTTGTAAATTGAGTACATGTACGAGGACGGCAACAAAGAAACTGAATTATTTTAATTCATCAGTTTACACAAACTGCAATCGCCTCTTTTTAACTTCAACATCACGATGGATATGTAGAATGGCAAGTAGACTTATGCTTGGCAAAATGATGTGTCTGACGGGTGTTACGCTACTGATATCTTACATACTATGTCTAGCATCGATACTGATACCAAACAAGAAACTATAGAGTGGTGGAACCCATGATCGACGTATTCCTATGCTCGGGTATTTGTCCATTTACATCCGTATTTAAAATATTTATATAGTTCTAGGCTAATTTCGCTGACAGATCTGAAGCATGGTTCAATAGCATTCCGCTGCGTGCATCGGTAGCCTTGTGCAACTGTCACGTGACTGGTCCAGCAGACGAATATAAACAAACAAATCATTGGGAGAATATTTCCACCGAAACTGATACGGTGTATGAGCAATTCAGGTAGCTATCTGAATTTTAAAAATCTATTCCTAACCCGAAAAATAGGTTATATACCATTTCTGATTATGACCAATAAGTGTTTTTTATTCAATGATGTGTTATATCAAAATAAGATATTCAACAAGTTATGGTGGATAAATAAAAATTACAAATATGCCGTGCATAGGTGCCCTGAGGTCTTGAGTTCCCCATATAAACGGGTGCCGACCTGACACCGTTGCAATAGCTATATTGTGCAGCAAGTTCCACCCATGTGATGAAGCTAAAACTGTCAAGAGGTTTTTTGAAAGTTGTTTTCACGACTTAAGAAAATAATAATATACGACAAGTGCAATTAACATTAAATTAATTAATGGTCATTATATGTTGGATTTACGCCGAGCATAGGTTCCACCACTCTATTCATTTCGGAGTATATATAGTTCCACAGGAAAGAAAGATGTTGGTGGCGATAAGCTCATTTCTTACAGTGGACTATCACTTATAATCAGTTATTACATAACTTTGCATGTACAGTCAAACCTGTGTTAGTGGCCACCTCCATTAAGCAGACAATCTGTATTAAGCAGCCAGTTTCCAGATTCCCAATTGGTTGTCTTATTATACATTTGACCTCTATTAAGCAGCCGCCTGCACTAAGCAGCCACTTTCTCTGACTCCCTTGGCTGGCTGCTTAAGACAGGTTTGACTGTATTCAGTTACATACAGCCATCACATATTTTTGTATATGTACGCACGCCTAATAACACCTGGAATGATTCTGATTGGTTGAGAGAATAATCCTTGTAATTTGTAAATTAATACTGCATATTTCTATTTGAATTGGTACATAACGTTAATTGTAAGACAAACTACAATTTAAATCTTTACTCCATAGATACGCGTAGGAAGGCGTATCTATGGAATACAGAGTTAAGAGACATCTTAACGCCATTATAACGCTGTTTAAAACGTAAATATAACGCTGCTTTGCGTAGCGACGTCATGACAATTTAGTGACATCATGACAATTTGCGCTGACACCTGGCGTCAATATGAAAGCAGCTACATTATTTTTTAAAACACGCGCGCTATGGAAAACTGTTAAAGAGGATCTTACACTTGTGATGATTCAGCTTGCCAAAAGAAATTCAAAAACTATTTTCATAAAATATGGTATGAAATAAATACTTATGCAAGATTCTATATTTAAATAATGGAACATTACATAGGATCATGTTGTCTGTATTACTACAGCAGGTCACAAAATTGGACACAATGATGACCATAATTTATTTTAGCTCGATTGCGAAACAATTTCTTACAACTTATATTAATCACTCTCAAGACCTCATTCCTGATGGAATCCATCGCCATGAAGGAGAGAGAAGAGGCAATGTGGAATTTAAATGCCTTGCCTAAGGGCACAATCATAGCGGCTCCAGCGGGGCTCAAACTCCGGGCCATTCGCACCTGAAGTGAATGCGCATCCACTGCGCTATCACGACTTCCCGATGTCCATAACATGGCATGAATTGTTTTTTTAAATATAACATGCAATCACGCTTAAGCAAAATCTAAGAATAGATTTGCACAGTGTTTTACAATGCAAATGCTTTTGTTGTTTTTTAAAAACTTTATTTATTTTACAACAATAGCGAAGCAAGTTTTAACAACTTATATTAATCACTCTCGTTGGCACGGATGAAAGCGTAAATGTGGTAATTTGTGTGGGAGGAAACCGGAGTACCCGGAGAAAACACACCTGTCCGATCTGGCGACCACCGTACCATCTCACATAGTTCCCGGTCCGAGGATCGAACCCGGGTTGCATTGGTGAGAAGCGAGCGCGCAACACTGCGCTAATCGGACAGCCTACTGCAAATGTTGAAAAATGATAACTTACGATCATCACTGAAGTCGTCCACAAGAATGATTTCCTTAATAAGATGTGGGGGACTTTTTCTGAAGACACTGTAAAGAAACACAACCAGGATATGGGTACTGTAAGCAGGGTTCCCTCTGTCTGAATGTTTGTCTGCGCCACTTCTGTCGCCAATTGAAAAACACTGGAGCCAATTTAGAAAACTTGGAGCCAACTAAGAGCCATAAAGTTCACAGATAAATATTTGAAGCCATTGATTTGATAAAACATGTGCCAAAAAAATGAAATTAAAATTATTTTTTTTCACCAATTCACAAAATGTAGCGCCAATATTTGATTTTTGTCGCAATTGGCGTCATTGGCGACCGACAGCGGGAACCCTGGTAAGTCATTCGGCAATTACGTGAACATTTATTTGCTTGTATCTCTGTGAAATCTTGGATGCCTACATTCGAAATTGCGATATATAGATGTAAATGAACATCAATTATAATATAGTAGTGAAATCTTCAATTTATAAAGTTCTTTCGTGAATCATAACAAAAAATATACGGTAAATCGCACGAAAAAACAGTGATATACATGTAGATGTGATTGGCCAGTTGGTTACGGGTTAATTATACAGAGTAGTGCAGATCTGGCTACATTATGGAATGTGATTATAACAGATGTGGGTAGTATGTCAGGGGGCAGCAGTCAAGTCCCTGCGACAATATCTACCAAGTCTTACCTGATAATGGTGCGGAGTAGTGCAGACCTGGCTTCATTATGGAATGTGATTATAACAGATGTGGGTGGTAGATCAGCTGTCAATCTCTTGGCTCTGCATCTATAAATAATGAGCAGGGATCAGGACCGGGTAGTCTCCCAACATGCAGAAATATCCCCCTCAGGACCGGGTAGTCTCCCAACATGCAGAAATATCTCCCTCAGGACCGGGTAATCTCCCAACATGCAGAAATATCTCCCTCAGGACCGGGTAGTCTCCCAACATGCAGAAATATCTCCCTCAAGACCTGGTAATCTCCCAACATGCAGAAATATCTCCCTCAAATCCTGGTAATCTCCCAACATGCAAAAATATCTCCCTCAAGACCTGGTAATCTCCCAACATGCAGAAATATCTCCCTCACGACCGGGTAATCTCCCAACTTGCAGAAATATCTCCCCTAGGACCGGGTAGTCTCCCAACATGCAGAAATATCTCCCTCACGACCGGGTAATCTCCCAACATGCAGAAATATCTCCCCTAGGACCGGGTAGTCTCCCAACATGCAGAAATATCTCCCTCACGACCGGGTAATCTCTCAACATGCAGAAATATCTCCCTATTCCGAGCCTAGGGATAAGTTTTCTCTTTAACATATATGGGAAATTTTGAATTTGTCTGAAAAGAGGTCTTGGAGAAATTTCTGGCTTTCCAGAAATGCATCCCTTGCATTGATCCCTGATACATAAACTACATGTGAGACTAAGTAAACATTCATGGCAATACAAAACGGTAAATCAACAATATATATTCCATGAATCTTGTCAATCTCACAGTATCAACTCACAGGAAACTCAAGATGACCCTGGACCAACTCGCCTTTCATGTCAAATATAATATTGGCTGTTTCGGTCTAAAGCGCCAACATTTTGTGTTACGATGTGGACTCGGCGAGGCTCTCTGGACGTAATCACAGAAACAACAAAGTCTTAATAGTATTTAATTACATCTAAGAGCCGACATTATAACCAACACAGAGACGCTAGTCTCAATAGTAACCAACCAGGCTCTCTCCCTGCCAAAGCTGTCCGAGATGGTTTTATAGACAATTGTGAGGAGAGCTATAAGCTCTGCCCACAATTCTTTTAACTAATCAAATTCATTTAGCTTTTCAATTGTTGACAATTTGGCATGGAATATCAAATAGACTTGATCACACGATCATGCGTTTCCATGACCCTGTGACCCCGTCCGTGTCTACTGCCAGAGAGAGTGCAACACCTCTGCAAACCATGCATTAATTCCGGCTTGCACCAGTCAATTCATTGTGTGTACGCTGCTTAGTAAGCACTCTATCACCACATGTCTGGCGAAATCCCATATGATGGTCGCGTGATCCAAACAATGGAATTCCCCCATCCATTTTATCAAGTGCAGACATGTATATCATATGTCCCCAACAAAGGACATACCGTACACACACTGAAAAGACTGTTGTCCTATAATATAATCATACATGTTTAAATAGTTAAATTAAGAGTCATCAAAACATAAGGTAATTAATCACTACACATGTATATAGGCGTAAGGCAAAAGGTAACTATGTTACATTTGCACCTGTATCCGCGAAAGTTATTTTGAGAGCAGAGGAGTAATATCATTAAGATGCTGTTAAAAGAAATTAATATGGACTGGAAAAGAATTGAACAGTCGGACATGCACAAGTCAAAATACAGTCCATATAATTTGTATTGGGATGTTAATGATGAAACAGACAAATATTTTGTAAATTGTTATCATTAAATATTCAAATATGAATGACATGCCAAAATAAAAACCGCCCAATTTATGCAGTTTAGAAAAATGTTAAATAATAAATTTGGTTCATTTGGCAGAGAAGAAGACTTTGAAACATTTCCATCTAAGTATGTAGGAAAACTAGGACACACCCTTAAAGGGACACTACAACAGTTATATGTTATGTTATATTTCGGGTTTTACGCCTGCATCAGCACCATTTTGGGCTATATCGCCGGCGGGCAGTTTACCTAACACCACCTTCCTGGGCAGGCTCCAGCGGTTAACCAGTACTTGGGTGCACCAACCTCCGTAAGAAACTGCCAACTTTTTCATATAAATGAGACACGGCATGAGCGGGGCTCGAACCCGTGACCATCAGTGATAATAGGTTACAGTGGTATACAAGTCAGTGACCATAACCACTCGACCACGGAGGCGGACCACTCAGTGAAAACGCAAATTTCTACAGAATGTATTTTCCTATTATATGGTATAATTTTCCCCCAAATATATGCCTCAAAAACTTAGTATTTCAACTAATAAACAAACACTGTATATGCGGTTTGTTGACATAACGAAATAATGTAAATAGGGTGGACATCCATGCGTAATACAACTTGTGTATCCTGAATAACACAATTTATGGTATATATCTCACATTTGTGGTTATACATATTTATTTGTAGACTATTCTTAGTTAAATTATCTCTTAAACAACCATTATCTCACGTTTAGTATTGACTCCGATGACAAACAAACGTCAATTCAAGAGCATGGATGACAGTTATATGTAACACTACTTTTAGTATTGAAAGATAATAGACCACAAAAAAAATGTTTATTGATTTAATGTTAGTGTTCGAATGTATTCAGAAGAATTTGTAGTAGCAATGCATTTATACATGAAAAAATGCATTTTATTGCTTTATGCGATGTAGATGTAATGTCGATGTAATGTCGATGTAATGTAGATGTAATGTAGATGTAATGTCGATGTAATGTCGATGTAATGTCGATGTAATGTAGATGTAATGTCGATGTAATGTAGATGTAATGTCGATGTAATGTCGATGTAATGTAGATGTAATGTCGATGTAATGTCGATGTAATGTCGATGTAATGTCGATGTAATGTCGATGTAATGTAGATGTAATGTAGATGTAATGTAGATGTAATGTAGATGTAATGTAGAGGTAATGTAGAGGTAATGTAGATGTAATGTAGATGTAATGTAGATGTAATGTTGATGTAATGTAGATGTAATGTAGATGTAATGTAGATGTAATGTCGATGTAATGTAGATGTAATGTAGATGTAATGTAGATGTAATGTAGATGTAATGTAGATGTAATGTAGAGGTAATGTAGATGTAGAGGTAATGTAGATGTAATGTTGACGTAATGTCGATGTAATGTAGATGTAATGTAGATGTAATGTAGATGTAATGTAGAGGTAATGTAGATGTAATGTCGATGTAATGTAGATGTAATGTAGATGTAATGTAGATGTAATGTAGATGTAATGTAGATGTAATGTCGAGGTAATGTAGAGGTAATGTAGAGGTGATGTAATGTAGATGTAATGTAGATGTAATGTCGATGTAATGTAGATGTAATGTAGATGTAATGTAGATGTAATGTAGAGGTAATGTAGATGTAATGTAGATGTAATGTAGATGTAATGTCGATGTAATGTAGATGTAATGTCGATGTAATGTAGATGTAATGTAGAGGTAATGTAGATGTAATGTAGATGTAATGTAGATGTAATGTAGATGTAATGTCGATGTAATGTAGATGTAATGTAGATGTAATGTAGATGTAATGTAGATGTAATGTAGATGTAATGTAGATGTAATGTAGATGTAATGTAGAGGTGATGTAGAGGTAATGTAGATGTAATGTCGACGTAATGTCGATGTAATGTAGATGTAATGTAGATGTAATGTAGATGTAATGTAGATGTAATGTAGATGTAATGTAGATGTAATGTAGATGTAATGTAGATGTAATGTCGACGTAATGTAGATGTAATGTAGAGGTAATGTAGAGGTGATGTAATGTAGATGTAATGTAGAGGTAATGTAGATGTAATGTAGAGGTAATGTCGATGTAATGTAGATGTAATGTAGATGTAATGTCGATGTAATGTAGATGTAATGTAGATGTAATGTAGATGTAATGTAGATGTAATGTAGATATAATGTAGATGTAATGTAGATGTAGAGGTAATGTAGATGTAATGTAGATGTAATGTAGATGTAATGTAGATGTAATGTAGAGGTAATGTAGATGTAATGTAGAGGTAATGTAGATGTAATGTAGAGGTAATGTAGAGGTAATGTAGATGTAATGTAGAGGTAATGTAGATGTAATGTAGATGTAATGTAGATGTAATGTAGAGGTAATGTAGATGTAATGTAGATGTAATGTAGAGGTAATGTAGATGTAATGTAGATGTAATGTAGAGGTAATGTAGATGTAATGTAGATGTAATGTAGATGTAATGTAGATGTAATGTCGACGTAATGTAGAGGTAATGTAGAGGTGATGTAATGTAGATGTAATGTAGATGTAATGTCGATGTAATGTCGATGTAATGTCGATGTAATGTCGATGTAATGTAGATGTAATGTAGATGTAATGTAGATGTAATGTAGATGTAATGTCGATGTAATGTAGATGTAATGTAGATGTAATGTCGATGTAATGTAGATGTAATGTAGATGTAATGTAGATGTAATGTAGATGTAATGTCGATGTAATGTCGATGTAATGTAGATGTAATGTAGATGTAATGTAGATGTAATGTAGAGGTAATGTAGAGGTAATGTAGAGGTAATGTAGATGTAATGTAGATGTAATGTAGATGTAATGTAGATGTAATGTAGAGGTAATGTAGATGTAATGTAGAGGTAATGTAGATGTATGTAGAGGTGATGTAATGTAGATGTAATGTAGATGTAATGTAGATGTAATGTAGATGTAATGTCGACGTAATGTAGATGTTAGAGGTAATGTAGAGGTAATGTAGATGTAATGTAGATGTAATGTAGATGTAATGTAGATGTAATGTAGATGTAATGTAGATGTAATGTAGATGTAATGTCGATGTAATGTAGATGTAATGTAGATGTAATGTAGATGTAATGTAGATGTAATGTAGATGTAATGTAGATGTAATGTAGATGTAATGTAGAGGTAATGTAGATGTAATGTAGATGTAATGTCGATGTAATGTAGATGTAATGTAGATGTAATGTAGAGGTAATGTAGATGTAATGTAGAGGTAATGTAGATGTAATGTAGAGGTAAGGAGGTAATGTAGATGTAATGTAGAGTAATGTAGATGTAATGTAGATGTAATGTAGATGTAATGTAGATGTAATGTAGAGGTAATGTAGATGTAATGTTGATGTAATGTAGAGGTAATGTAGATGTAATGTAGATGTAATGTAGATGTAATGTAGATGTAATGTAGATGTAATGTCGATGTAATGTAGATGTAATGTAGATGTAATGTAGATGTAGAGGTAATGTAGATGTAATGTAGAGGTAATGTAGATGTAATGTAGATGTAATGTAGATGTAATGTCGATGTAATGTAGATGTAATGTCGATGTAATGTAGATGTAATGTAGATGTAATGTAGATGTAATGTCGCTTTAATGATCATGTGTTTTGATGAATCAATATAATTGGTATATATTTAGTACAGTGCAACTGAAATATAAGTAAAGTATTATTATGTCAATTTATTTTGAAATCGAACCATCATTTTCAGAGAACATCATCAAAAGTTTCCAAAAATAAATATGACCTAGATTTTTACCACATCTTAACAAAACTTGATAACACAAAATTAAATCACATGCAGCTAAAATGACAACAATTATTCAAGATAAATATTTTTTAAATGTTTTGCCTTAAGTTGACATGGTTACATGGTTACGAGTCATATCGTTTACACAAACCCTATTTGTACAATTTGGGTAGAGGTTATTCAGGGATCAGTTTAGAGGGCGATGTGGGCGAAATTGTCGCCCTAGGGACCCTGACTTCGCCCTCTGGGGGCCCACTTCCCCCTAAAAAAAAAATATATATATTTTTTTGTTTTTACGATTTTCAAACAAAAGTTTGTCTAGTAAGATACACTGGCCCATTATAAAGCACTCCTTCTATTCAAATGTTGTATTTAATGGTTGTACTATGCATTTTAACCCTATTTTGCAGAAGTATATTAAAGAACACCATTTAAGGAAGCGATCACGCGCTTTCTAACTTCTCCCAAAAATTCTGACCTAGAATGAACCCTGGTTATTGTAAAGAAATGGATAGGCATTCTTAAGTACTCACTGTGGATGTCTAGTATCGGGAACATCTCTGTTACATTTTGTGTCATCACTGGCTTTCTGGTTAAACTTGTTCCGACTGTATGGATCTTCCCCCGGTCCCAGTGCCTTCTTGTGAATGTATATACTCTCCGGATACTCTTCCCACGGAATGTCATTTGCCTCATCATCATTCGTGTCATCGCCTCCGACATTCTGTTTTGACTGCCAGACTTTGACCGGACTGTCCTGTATATGACTGTGTGACAAAGAGGCTATTTCAGTCTGCACCGTATACACATTCATCTTCTTAAAGGTATAATTTTGCGATATTAAAAGTGCCAAAATTTGGCTAAAATTTATTGGAATTTTTCATTATTTTAAAGTTTTTTCCAGTTTATTTATTGTCTCTACTGAAGAGATTGGTAATTTTAAATGTTTGGAGGATAGTGCAATGATAAAGACAGAGATTCAATTCAGAGTCTTCTCTGGTTCTTTTACGTGTACGGTGTCAAGCACCGACATAAGACCTTGGTTTAACCCTTTCCCTCATAGAAGCACCTCTTGACGCCATTACCAATACAACATACATTGACAATGTAGTAGCCAAACCAATGTTCATAATAAAGACCTGAATCTCATGTAGTTCCAGTAATATCTATGGAGGTGGGATAGCTATGGTGACTACTTATTCACTGCATGATAGCTAAATGGCTGTCGTTTGTATGGAGATATAATAGTATATTAACCTAAATCTCTATGAAGGAAAGGGTTAAAGTATCATCCGAAAGACTATGATATGAGTCATTTTAGTATGGCATAGTGATGATTGTGTAGGATCAACCACGAGATCGCCGGATTACAATTCCAGCATGTTAACCACTGAAGTATTGATCTGCTATATATATATATAAGTTTCTTAATAATTACAAATTCAATTTTCATCCCCGATTTTATACATGGCCTGTAGTAATGAATTAAAATAGCATTAGTATATTTAATACAATTAAATTAACTATTGAAAGTGATTATGTTAAAAATAAACCTATTACCATAATCAAGAATGTTTGGTTTTAAAACAGTGTTTTTGGAGTGGCCAGAGCTACCAGCAATATAAATATCTTCAGGGCTTACGATAAGCTAGAGGGTGATTTAGAACATGTAATCTCCCTGGTCTGCCACACATCTCCATGGAGAAATCTGTCATATTGAATACTTGTATATAGAGAATACTAGATTGAGCGAACATAGATGTCTCCCTATTGTGACAGTGTTGTTTACGGTAAACCTCGACTTTCAATTTGATACAGAACCATATTTTCTAATTTCATGTGAAAATCCAATATTGAAAATGCTGCCAGCTTCCGCGCGGGTTGGGGGGGGGTCACGGGGGCTCTAGCATTTTACCAATTAGGGGGACTGTAGTATGCTAACCAATCAGAGGGACTGTAGATGCTAACCGATCAAGGGGATTGTAGTATGCTAACCAATCAGGAGGACTGTAGTATGCTAACCAATCAGGAGGAGTGCAGTATGCTAACAAATCAGGGGGACTGTAGTATGCTAACCTATTAGGAGGACTGTAGTATGCTAACAAATCAGGGGGACTGTAGTATGCTAACCTATTAGGAGGACTGTAGTATGCTAACCAATCAGGGCGACTGTAGTATGCTAACCAATGAGGAAGACTGTAGATGCTAACCAATCAGAGGGACTGTAGATACTAACCGATCAGGGAACATGTTGACAGGGTATTGTACATGTATAGGATATGACTATGCTAACTACTCAAACCCAACAATTTGAGAAACATACACCTACACTTTGGGTGGTTTTCGGCGTTTTATTGGGTGATATTTTTCTGGTTGTGGATGTTCTATTCTATCATTTGGTGGTTCTTCTATTTTATCATTTGGTTCATCCCGGTGTGGCTGAAACACGAGCTTGTCCTTGCTGTCATCCTGTATGGGTCCAGTTTCTTGCGGCATGAAATTTTTATGATATCGCAATTCTTCTTCATCTTCCTGCAGATAAATGGAAAATTATCTACAGTCAATCCTGTGTTAGTGGCCACCTTCATAAAGCAGCCAACCTGTATTAAGCAGCCAGATTCCCAGTACATGTATGTTGATTTATTATACATTTGCCCTCTATTAACCCTTTCCCTCATAATAAAAAGTCATATCAGGTTCTCCAGCCCAATACAGTAACTATGTAATAGCTTATCAGCTACCAATAGATAAGAGACCAATAACTGTACCCTGTCCCCATAAGGTATTTCAGGAAAAACTGATAAAATGACCCCTATCATGTTTAACCCTGTTTTCCCTGATAAAAACTTACTTTAATATATTTATGGTTAGAATAAAAAATTTAGAAAAATAAATGATGTTTTCAACGATATAATTTTTAAAAGAAACTTTTTAGTATTTACTTAGATATGGAGGTGTAAATATTGGACATGCAGGTTTTGGAGAATAATTATTATATTCGACTATATTTGTTTATTTAATAGTTAATAGTGCATGGAAAAGGGCGTGGCAACCTAAGTTGATTAAATCAATTTCCTAAATCAATTGGACTTTCTGATTAAAGACTCCACCCACATGGGTTTATTACCCTCTGTTTAGCTGGCAACATTAGCCATTCCATGAGGCTACAACACACATCCTTTGATATCAACAAGTTCCTAAGACACCGCCCTGTGTATTTCGAACTGGATGCTTCCTGTCCAACTGTTGTCATGCCGACATTAGTCGGTAATTAGCATTAAAACCTTTGAACCCAAATGTTATTACCCTGCTGTATAGCAAAAAACATCATGCTTGCATAACATTATGACTTACATGCACTTTGATCTATAGCCGTGGTTATACAACAGAAACTTCAAACAAATTTCAAACACATGCACCCCCCCCTCCCCCATTTAATGCATCATAATGTCATGTGATAAATGTTCTAATTTCAATCCAATTCTAATTTTAGACCATACGCATGAATTGGCCTGTGAATTAGCACTGGAAATTTACCAAATACCTAGATATTTTTATGCAAGCTAATGAATGGGTTTGCCCTGAGTAATTGCTATTTTTAGATTTATTTTCATTTTAACTGCAGACATTTATAGTATGTTCTTGTTGTATATTGAAACATATTTTGACCACTTTTCTGCCGTATTTAAGTAGCGAAAATGATGGATTTAAAACTGACACGTAAAAACACGTATATATCAGGTGACTGGTATGGTCGTATATATACGTATATATCAGGTGACTGGTATGGTCGTATATATACGTATATATCAGGTGCCCGATAACACGTAGAAATACGTATATATCAGGTGGCCCATAACACGTAGAAATACGTATATATCAGGGTATGGGTTAAGCAGCCACATGTGCTAAGCAGATACTTTCTGGGAATCTCTTGGCTGGTTGTTTTAATAACACAGGTTTAACTGTAGAACATTGATTCACATAGAAGCTTCTCTTGACACCATTACCAATATGGCATATGCTGACAATACAGTAGAGAAACCAATATTCATAACGGTAAGTACTTCATGTAGACCCATTAATATATAAGGAAGCACCTTGCCAAATGTCACAGGGTGAGAAAAATGTGCAGCCAACCAGGGGCTCGAACCCAGGACCTTTCGCCTACAGGGTGAACGCTCTACTGACTGAGCTAGGCATGCCTCTTACATATATTAATATCACCAATGGTACTAAGTCCTAAGCCTAACTGCCCTAAGGGTTCTGTGATTTTGACAAGATTTGTTCCACAATCTTCCTAAAAACAATAGTCAACGTCAGTGTGATAGCTAAGCTGGAAATACCCATTTTCCTCATGTAATGAAGGTAAATGTTAAATAGTGATATATGCACTGCTGGTTTATCGCCCAATCCCTCCCAACTGCTCAAAGCGACGTGGGAACCAAACATATGCGAATACATAACAGTTTAAACATCGGCATGTATGAATGAGTAACGTGAATTAAAGTACCAACTCAATCTTACCGTATCAGTTGATGATTTTAAGAGAAAGTATACGATACCACATATCCATATACTTCCTACTAAAAGCAATAATCGATGTTTTTTACGAAGCATTTGTGTTTATCTTGCAGTACTACCTCATTTTGACAGCTCTGGTACTCTTGACCAATCAAATGTTTCGTTACGGAATCATGAAAATTAATCGAACCGAACGCATTTAATTACAGGAAAGATGCCGACAACTTATTTTTTTATACTTACCGCATAATTATGTGTTTCTAACTTCTTTGACAGAAATATGCACATATATTTTCTTTGTAAATTTTGAGTGGCATGTGCAATTTATTGCATTTTTTTGGCATTAAAACATGCATGTTATTATGCAATGTCTTAGCAATGTTCTCATTATCGATTACAATCGACTATCATTTTCCATAGGGGATACTCATAATGTCAGAAGTATATACAGTTTAAAACTGGTGGTGACTACGCATGGAAGACAGAGGTTTCACCCGAGAGATGAACACTCTTATAAGTTACTCTTAACCCAACTTATTTTTCAGCACTTTCTTATATGTATGCTTTTAACTACTCATACTTTTAACTTCTTTGCGGGTTTTTTTTCATGTCTACATCCCCGCGACAGGTTTGACATTACAGGAAGATAGATAAATAGATAGACACAGGACATACTCAAGCTCTTCCAAGACACTGACATGATCAGTTATGGCTGTTTGTGGCAAGTATCAATCTCGTATAGTTCAAGTAGGAGTTTTAGTAGACAGCAGACTGGGAAATTCATTCCGAATCAACTTGGTAGATTCTTAACGTATCCCTAGTTCTGTGACTGCTTAACCCTTTCATCACCACATACCTCTAAATAGGCTTACAAAAAGTGTAGATCCAGATGCGCCGGCTCATGACGAGCCGTCTCATCAGGATCTGCACTTTTTGCCAGTGATATGACTATTTTTAGACATAATTACCCATTTTGATAAATGAACTTGTCCAAATGTGATTTTCTGATTCATTTATTGGTTTATGAATATCATGGACCAGTCCATGTGAGTTACTTGGTGTTGAATGGGTTAATAGGATAATGGATCCTGGTACAACGCCTACAAGATTATGCTAGATTTCAAAATGAATCTGTGTCTGCAGTTTCTTTCTTCTATGACCTGTAATATCCGGATTACACCCCCAGGGAATCTGATTACACACTCCAGAGAATCTGATTACACCCCCAGGGAATCTGATTACACACCCCAGGGAATCTGATTACACACACAGGGAATTTGATTACACCCCCAGGGAATCTGATTACACATCCAGGGGATCTGATTACACACCCAGGCAATCTGATTACACTCCAGGGAATCTGATTACACACCCAGGGAATCTGATTACACCCCCAGGGAATCTGATTACACCCCCAGGGAATCTGATTACACCCCCGGGAATCTGATTACACCCCCGGGGAATCTGATTACACACACAGGCAATCTGATTACACACCCAGGGAATCTGATTACACACACATGCAATCTGATTACACACACACATGCAATCTGATTACACACCCAGGCAATCTGATTACACACCCATGCAATCTGATTACACTCCAGAGAATCTGATTACACACACAGGCAATCTGATTACACACCGGGGAATCTGATTACACACCGGGGAATCTGATTACCCCCCAGGGAATCTGATTACACACCCAAGCAATCTGATTACACACCCAGGCAATCTGATTACACACCCAGGCAATCTGATTACACACCCATGCAATCTGATTACACACACAGAGAATCTGATTACACACCGGGGAATCTGATTACACACCGGGGAATCTGATTATACCCCCAGGGAATCTGATTACACACCCAAGCAATCTGATTACACACCCAGGGAATCTGATTACACACCCAGGATATCTGATTACACACCCAGGCAATCTGATTACACACACATATAATCTGATTACACCCCAGGGAATCTGATTACACCCCAGGGAATCTGATTACACCCCAGGGAATCTGATTACACCCCCGGGAATCTGATTACACACCCAGGCAATCTGATTACACACCCAGGCAATCTGATTACACCCCAGGCAATCTGATTACACCCCCAGGCAATCTGATTACACACCCAGGCAATCTGATTAGACCCCCAGGCAATCTGATTACACACCCAGGCAATCTGATTACACACCTAGGCAATCTGATTAAACACACAGGGAATCTGATTACACTCACAGGGAATCTGATTAAACACTCAGTGAATCTGATTACACACCCATTGAATCTGATTACACACTCAGGGAATCTGATTACACCCCAGGGAATCTGATTACACACCCAGACAATCTGATTAAACACCCAGGGAATCTGATAACACTCACAGGCAATCTGAGTACACACCCAGTGAATCTGATTACACACCCAGGCAATCTGATTACACACCCAGGGAATCTGATTACACACACGGGCAATCTGATTACACACCCAGTGAATCTGATTACACACCCAGGGAATCTGATTACACTCCCAGGCAATCTGATTACACACACAGGCAATCTGATTACACACCCAGGGAATCTGATTACACACCCAGGGAATCTGATTACACCCCCAGGGAATCTGATTACACCCCAGGGAATCTGATTACACCCCCAGGAAATCTGATTATACACCCATGCAATCTGATTACACACACAGGCAATCTGATTACACACCCAGGTAATCTGATTACACACCAAGTGAATCTGATTACACACCCAGGGAATCTGATTACACCCCCAGGGAATCTGATTACACACCCAGGGAATCTGATTACACACACATGCAATCTGATTACACACACACATGCAATCTGATTACACACCCATGCAATCTGATTACACACCCAGGCAATCTGATTACACACCAGGGAATCTGATTACACACACAGGCAATCTGATTACACACCGGGGAATCTGATTACACACCGGGGAATCTGATTACACCCCAGGGAATCTGATTACACACCCAAGCAATCTGATTACACACCCAGGCAATCTGATTACACACCCAGGCAATCTGATTACACACCCATGCAATCTGATTACACTCCAGAGAATCTGATTACACACCGGGGAATCTGATTACACACCGGGGAATCTGATTATACCCCCAGGGAATCTGATTACACACCCAAGCAATCTGATTACACACCCAGGGAATCTGATTACACACCCAGGATATCTGATTACACACCCAGGCAATCTGATTACTAACCCAGATAATCTGATTACACCCCATGGAATCTGATTACACCCCAGGGAATCTGATTACACCCCAGGGAATCTGATTACACCCCAGGGAATCTGATTACACACCCAGGGAATCTGATTACACACCCAGGCAATCTGATTACACCCCAGGCAATCTGATTACACCCTCAGGCAATCTGATTACACACCCAGGCAATCTGATTAGACCCCCAGGCAATCTGATTACACACCCAGGCAATCTGATTACACACCTAGGCAATCTGATTAAACACACAGGGAATCTGATTACACTCACAGGGAATCTGATTAAACACTCAGTGAATCTGATTACACACCCATTGAATCTGATTACACACTCAGGGAATCTGATTACACCCCAGGGAATCTGATTACACACCCAGACAATCTGATTAAACACCCAGGGAATCTGATAACACTCACAGGCAATCTGATTACACACCCAGTGAATCTGATTACACACCCAGGCAATCTGATTACACACCCAGGGAATCTGATTACACACACGGGCAATCTGATTACACACCCAGTGAATCTGATTACACACCCAGGGAATCTGATTACACTCCCAGGCAATCTGATTACACACACAGGCAATCTGATTACACACCCAGGGAATCTGATTACACCCCAGGAATCTGATTACACCCCAGGGAATCTGATTACACCCCCAGGGAATCTGATTACACCCCAGGGAATCTGATTACACCCCCAGGGAATCTGATTATACACCCAGGCAATCTGATTACACACACAGGCAATCTGATTACACACCCAGGTAATCTGATTACACACCAAGTGAATCTGATTACACACCCAGGGAATCTGATTACACCCCCAGGGAATCTGATTACACACCCAGGGAATCTGATTACACACACATATGCAATCTGATTACACACAGGCAATCTGATTACACACACATGCAATCTGATTACACACACAGGCAATCTGATTACACACACATGGAACCTGATTACACCCCCAGTGAATCTGATTACACACCCAGGGAATCTGATTACACACCCAGGTAATCTGATTACAGACCCAGGTAATCTGATTACACACCAAGTGAATCTGATTACACACCCATGGAATCTGATTACACCCCCAGGGAATCTGATTACACACCCAGGGAATCTGATTACACACACAGGCAATCTGATTACACACAGGCAATCTGATTACACACACATGCAATCTGATTACACACACAGGCAATCTGATTACACACACATGGAACCTGATTACACACCCAGGCCATCTGATTACACACACATGGAATCTGATTACACCCCCAGGGAATCTGATTACACACCTAGGGAATCTGATTACACACATGGAATCTGATTACACCCCCAGTGAATCTGATTACACACCCAGGGAATCTGATTACACACCCAGGTAATCTGATTACACACCCAGGTAATCTGATTACACACCAAGTGAATCTGATTACACACCCATGGAATCTGATTACACCCCCAGGGAATCTGATTACACACCCAGGGAATCTGATTACACACACAGGCAATCTGATTACACACAGGCAATCTGATTACACACACATGCAATCTGATTACACACACAGGCAATCTGATTACACACACATGGAACCTGATTACACACCCAGGCAATCTGATTACACACATGGAATCTGATTACACCCCAGGGAATCTGATTACACACCAGGTAATCTGATTACACCCCATGGAATCTGATTACACCCCCAGGGAATCTGATTACACACCCAGGGAATCTGATTACACACACAGGCAATCTGATTACACACAGGCAATCTGATTACACACACATGCAATCTGATTACACACACAGGCAATCTGATTACACACCAGGAACTGATTACACACCCAGGCAATCTGATTACACACATGGAATCTGATTACACCCCCAGGGAATCTGATTACACACCCAGGTAATCTGATTACACACCCATGGAATCTGATTACACCCCCAGGGAATCTGATTACACACCCAGGGAATCTGATTACACACACAGGCAATCTGATTACACACAGGCAATCTGATTACACACACAGGCAATCTGATTACACACCCAGGGAATCTGATTACACACCCAGGGAATCTGATTACACACCCAGGCAATCTGATTACACACCCAGGGAATCTGATTACACACCCAGGGAATCTGATTACACACCCAGGGAATCTGATTACACACCCAGGGAATCTGATTACACACCCAGGGAATCTGATTACACACCCAGGGAATCTGATTACACACACAGGGAATCTGATTACACACCCAGGGAATCTGATTACACACCCAGGGAATCTGATTACACACCCAGGCAATCTGATTACACACCCAGGGAATCTGATTACACACCCAGGGAATCTGATTACACACCCAGGGAATCTGATTACACACCCAGGGAATCTGATTACACACCCAGGGAATCTGATTACACACACATGCAATCTGATTACACACCAGGCAATCTGATTACACACACATGGAACTGATTACACACCCAGGAATCTGATTACACACACATGGAATCTGATTACACACCCAGGGAATCTGATTACACACCCAGGCAATCTGATTACACACCCAGGTAATCTGATTACACACCCAGGTAATCTGATTACACACCAAGTGAATCTGATTACACACCCATGGAATCTGATTACACCCCCAGGGAATCTGATTACACACCCAGGGAATCTGATTACACACACAGGCAATCTGATTACACACAGGCAATCTGATTACACACACATGCAATCTGATTACACACACAGGCAATCTGATTACACACACATGGAACCTGATTACACACCCAGGCAATCTGATTACACACACATGGAATCTGATTACACCCCCAGGGAATCTGATTACACACCTAGGGAATCTGATTACACACATGGAATCTGATTACACCCCCAGTGAATCTGATTACACACCCAGGGAATCTGATTACACACCCAGGTAATCTGATTACACACCCAGGTAATCTGATTACACACCAAGTGAATCTGATTACACACCCATGGAATCTGATTACACCCCCAGGGAATCTGATTACACACCCAGGGAATCTGATTACACACACAGGCAATCTGATTACACACAGGCAATCTGATTACACACACATGCAATCTGATTACACACACAGGCAATCTGATTACACACACATGGAACCTGATTACACCCCAGGCAATCTGATTACACACATGGAATCTGATTACACCCCAGGGAATCTGATTACACACCAGGTAATCTGATTACACACCCATGGAATCTGATTACACCCCCAGGGAATCTGATTACACACCCAGGGAATCTGATTACACACACAGGCAATCTGATTACACACAGGCAATCTGATTACACACACATGCAATCTGATTACACACACAGGCAATCTGATTACACACACATGGAACCTGATTACACACCCAGGCAATCTGATTACACACATGGAATCTGATTACACCCCCAGGGAATCTGATTACACACCTAGGGAATCTGATTACACACCCATGGAATCTGATTACACCCCCAGGGAATCTGATTACACACCCAGGGAATCTGATTACACACCCAGGCAATCTGATTACACACAGGCAATCTGATTACACACACATGCAATCTGATTACACACCCAGGGAATCTGATTACACCCCAGGCAATCTGATTACACACCCAGGGAATCTGATTACACACCAGGGAATCTGATTACACACCCAGGCAATCTGATTACACACCCAGGGAATCTGATTACACACCCAGGGAGTCTGATTACAAACCCAGTGAATCTGATTACACACCCAGGGAATCTGATTACACACACAGGGAATCTGATTACACCCAGGGAATCTGATTACACACCCAGGGAATCTGATTACACACCCAGGTAATCTGATTACACACCCAGGGAATCTGATTACACACCCAGGGAATCTGATTACACACCCAGGTAATCTGATTACACACCCAGGGAATCTGATTACACCCCCAGGGAATCTGATTACACAACATGCAATCTGATTACACACACATGCAATCTGATTACACACACATGCAATCTGATTACACCCAGGGAATTTGATTACACACCCAGGGAATCTGATTACACATCCAGGGAATCTGATTACACACACATGCAATCTGATTACACCCCCAGGGAATCTGATTACACACACATGGCATCTGATTACACGCACACATGGAATCTGATTACACACACACATGGAATCTGATTACAAAAACATGGAATCTGATTACACACACACATGGAATCTGATTACAAAAACATGGAATCTGATTACACACACACATGGAATCTGATTACACACACACATGGAATCTACACATGTAATCTGATTACACACACATGGAATCTGATTACACACCCAGGGAATCTGATTACACACCCAGGGAATCTGATTACACACCCAGGTAATCTGATTACACCCCCAGGCAATCTGATTACACACCCAGGGAATCTGATTACACACCCAGGGAGTCTGATTACACACCCAGGCAATCTGATTACACACCCAGGGAATCTGATTACACACCCAGGGAGTCTGATTACAAACCCAGTGAATCTGATTACACACCCAGGGTATCTGATTACACACACAGGGAATCTGATTACACACCCAGGGAATCTGATTACACACCCAGGGAATCTGATTACACACCCAGGTAATCTGATTACACACCCAGGGAATCTGATTACACACCCAGGGAATCTGATTACACACCCAGGTAATCTGATTACACACCCAGGGAATCTGATTACACCCCCAGGGAATCTGATTACACACACATGCAATCTGATTACACACACATGCAATCTGATTACACACACATGCAATCTGATTACACACCCAGGGAATTTGATTACACACCCAGGGAATCTGATTACACATCCAGGGAATCTGATTACACACACATGCAATCTGATTACACCCCCAGGGAATCTGATTACACACACATGGCATCTGATTACACGCACACATGGAATCTGATTACACACACACATGGAATCTGATTACAAAAACATGGAATCTGATTACACACACACATGGAATCTGATTACAAAAACATGGAATCTGATTACACACACACATGGAATCTGATTACACACACACATGGAATCTACACATGTAATCTGATTACACACACATGGAATCTGATTACACACCCAGGGAATCTGATTACACACCCAGGGAATCTGATTACACACCCAGGGCGTCTGTCCATGTAGATATTGCTGACAAATATAGTACCTCTTCTCTAGACTCGTTCCAGTTGATTTACATTCGTTGCACGATGTGGATCAGAGGCTTCTACCACGTACCTAAGACTTCCCGAGTACAAGCGTGTTGAATGTTTGTCCATTATCTGTCTGTTTTTGTACAGTTAGAGGTTCTTCCGGTAGGAAATCCCAAAGGCATTAGCCTCTGCTTGTTAGCATACATTATCCAAGATAGGTTATGACTAATGTTCACACACAGTCCACTACCTCTAGTCTATGTAGTATGTGACATACTATGATATATTTTAGTTAGGATGAGGTCGTGGAAATGCGAGCAACTTCTCCAAAATTTTGTTAAAAAATAGATTCTTTGTCTTTCCCATTTTGTTTTACATAGCTATCAATAAATAATGTGTCCAATAACTATGTACGCTACTTCTAAAGAATCATAGAAAATGTCTGCTCATTCTGTTACATCTACTTTATATAAGGGGAAGGTCGTCACTAATGTTGGTAAACATTTGCTTCTAAATTATAACAGTTTCACTCGTATAATATTCGTTACATTTCATTTGTTGAACAATTCTTCTTCTTCTCTTCTTCTTCTCTGTTAATGGCTAATAGTCAACAGTTGAGCTATTATGGCTATGCGAGGGGGTTAGAAAAGTGAGCTACCAGGCCTCCTCCACTAGTAGTGTGATGAAAAAAAGGTGCAAAAACCAAACACCTTAAAAGCCCTTAAGCCTACAATATGTACATATACTAGAAGTATATTGTGCAGTCTGTGTATATGTATATTATTTGAAAGCAATACACTATGTTTATACTATGTAGTATGTATACATGTATGTAGGCGTTGGAACCTGGCATTGGTGCATACATTCTTTAACCTGGAATTTCTCTTGATGGAATCTCATCTGCTACCTCTCACGCGCAGAAAGGTCATTCTAGAAGGCATTGGCATCATTATCTGACCTGATTAAATCGTACAAAAGTCATCATCAGAGAAGTCTCGTATCGGATATGGTGGACTGTAGCCTGGGAACAGGCGTCGATATGTTTTGCTTGGTCAGTCAAATAAATATATTTTAGCGGGACTATTAATTGGGCCGTATTGAGCTTCTGATAATATCGTTTTGCCAGAAGTTAAAAAGTGAAAAATCGACAGACTGGAACCCAGGCTAGGTGGACTGTGGCAGGCCATTAATCAACTTTAAATAGTTTGCAGTTAACATTTTGTGTTTGTGACTAACTAAACCGCTTTCTTTATCTGCACGATTGATAGCTCAGAGCACAAGAAGTATCTAGTACAGGCAAGGCATTTAGATTCCACATTGCCTCCTCTCTCCCTCGTGGCGATGGATTACATCAGGAATGAGGTCTCAATAGTGATTAATACAAGTTGTAAGAACTTGTTTTGCAATCAAGCTAAAATAATTTTTCATAAACTAGTACATGCTGCCCTTTATATTATCTGTAACTAATCAATACCATTATAATCAATAGGTGAATCCGTCATAGAACTAGGTCATCAATTCGTGGTGAGAGAACCAGTACCACATGCTAATAATATTTAGGCAATAATCTGGATTTTTTTTATTGTGGCCACAACATTCAACATAGTATGGTATAGCATAATGTCAAGTTATATTTATCAGACCTGAAAGTCCCGATAACATACACTAGTCCACTTGATATCGTGGAAGTCGTGATATAGCAGTGGATGCGCGTTCGTTTCAGGTGCGAAAGGTCCGGAGTTCGAGCCCCACTGGAGCCATTACGATTGTGCCCTTAGGCAAGGCATTTAAATTCCACGTTGCCTCTTCTCTCTCCCTCGTGGCGATGGATTACATCAGGAATGAGGTCTCGAGAGTGATTTATATAAGTTGAAATAACTTGTTTCGCAATCGAGCTAAAATAAATTTGTATAAACTATATCGAAGACACATAGTTTCAAGTCAATGAGAGACATCGGTCAGTTACTTCCCCTGGATATTCCCTAAAAGTAGAGTCCTATTAAGTGTTTTCCTCTGTTTTTATCGTTATTTCCTTTGCACAACATGCTAACAATTTTATGCCACTATCTCTTCTTATGATTATTAAATTACTATATCTCAACAGATCTCCACAGTATATGCAATGGGTACTTACATGTATCTGTAAAATAATGTTTATCGCTTAATTAACACATTCTTGATAAATTCACATTTATCATACTGCAACATCTGGTTAGGGCACAACAGTAAAAACAAAGGATTCTAACTAAAAGGACTTATTCACCTATTGGAATAAATCAGACTTTATCTGCCAAGGGAGGTAATAGAAAATTACAGATGTCTCTCATTGGATGTACGAGTTGAAGCCACACAGATCATATAAATATATACAGGTTAACTCTTTCCCTCATAGAAACACCTCTTGACGCCATTACCAATACAACATACATTGATAATGTAGTAGCCAAACCAATGTTCATAATAAAGGCCAGAATCTCATGTAGTCCCAGTAATATCTATGGAGGTGGGATAGATATGAAGACTACTTATCCACTGCATGATAGCTAAATGGCTGTCGTGTCTATGGAGATATAATAGTATATTAACCTAAATCTCATGTAGTCCCAGTAATATCTATGGAGGTGGGATAGATATGGTGACTACTTATCCACTGCATGATAGCTAAATGGCTGTCGTTTGTATGGTGATATAGTCGTTTGTATGGTGATATAATAGTATATTAACCTAAATCTCTCTGAAGTCCCAGTAATATCTATGGAGGTGGGATAGATAAGGTGACTACTTATCCACTGCATGATAGCTAAATGGCTGTCATTTGTATGGAGATATAATAGTATATTAACCTAAATCTCATGTAGTCCAAGTAATATCTATGGAGGTGGGATAGATATTGCGACTACTTATCCACTGCATGATAGCTAAATGGCTGTCGTTTGTATGGAAATATGATAGTATATTAACCTAAATCTCTATGAAGGAAAGGGTTAACTTGTATTAAGCGACCACAAAAGGTAAGGACAAAAAGCAGGAATGGTGTCTTAATACTAAACCATTCTTCATCATTACAAATTGGAACTGAATTCTCTTAATTCAAGTGGTCTCTTAATTCAAGTGGTCTCTTAATAGACGTGGTCTTTAGAGCAAGTTTGATTGCAGAATACCTAAAAAGGGGAAATAACTCAAGACTGAACAGCTCGACAAATTGTATGTGTTCACATTTTATATTAATAAGATGAGAACAAGTTGTGGCCGCAAGCGGGAAGGACGAACGGCTAAAACACTACCTCCTAGCTCTCAGAGAAAAAGATAATAAATATTTGGGTATTTTTTTCTATTTGGGTTTATTAGCAAAATAGGTATCACAGCCTTCATTTAAATAAATATCATGAACATACAGAACAACAATGTGACAACAAATCATCAATTACAATCGTAAACTACAGTACTTCTTTTGTATTTTACGTTTATTTATTGTCGCTACCAGTTGCCCATATGAGCGACACCTCCCCCTGAAGAGATTAGTCATTTTAGAATTATTACATCTTATATACATCTCTCATGACATTTGTAATTGACAGCTAAAACCATGTCTAGCTGCACTCTATTATATGTACAGGTACACATCAAAAGAAACTACTTTGAATAAGACAAGGATATAAATACATCTGATTTATGATGTCTAAACATAATAGATTATTATGAAAATATGGATGGCAACGAATAGCGATTATACTATTCGAATATTCGGTTGGGACGGTATTTGATTATTTGATAGAATTATATCAAAAAGTCAAAATCACTCTTATAAAAATTGCTAAACTAACCTAATTTCTGTTTTACGTGTAAACGTCATCTTCTTCAAATGATTATTGAGATTGTACCCGAAAATGGTAAATCCAATGTGCATAGATTACACCTAGCAGTTTTCTTATTCTCAGAGCGATTCTAGCATTTCCAAACGTGTGACTGAACAGGTGGCATTTTTGAGGACAATATAATATTTTTTTCCGAATATTCGAATACTGGAATAGTATTCGAATATTCGGTCGTTCGAGCGAATATTCGTTGCCATACATAATATAAAGATCATACAGATCCAATGTTCATTCAAATAACACAATTATAAGAGCATAGAATATAGAACCAAAATACTGCTACATCAAACAGATCCATGTTCATTGAAACAACACAATTATAAGAGAATAGAATATAGAACCAAAATACTCGTATTTGCTATAATGACAGTTTATGTAACAAATCAAACATGCCTTAGAAACTAGAGCAATACCAACGCTCGGCTGACGTGTGTTTCACCTTGGAACAGGTCAATCAATGTCCATTAACATGGAGCAATACCAACGCTCGGCTGGTGTGTGTTTCAACTTGGAACAGGTCAATCAATGTCCATTAACATGGAGCAATACCAACGGTCGGCTGATGTGTGTTTCACCTTGGAACAGGTCAATCAATGTCCATTAACATGGAGCAATACCAACGCTCGGCTGACGTGTGTTTCACCTTGGAACAGGTCAATGTCCATTAACATGGAGCAATACCAACGGTCGGCTGATGTGTGTTTCACCTTGGAACAGGTCAATCAATGTCCATTAACATGGAGCAATACCAACGCTCGGCCGACGTGTGTTTCACCTTGGAACAGGTCAATCAATGTCCATTAACATGGAGCAATACCAACACTCGGCTGACGTGTGTTTCACCTTGGAACAGGTCAATGTCCATTAACATGGAGCAATACCAACGCTCGGCTGACGTGTGTTTCACCTTGGAACAGGTCAATGTCCATTAACATGGAGCAATACCAACGCTCGGCCGACGTGTGTTTCACCTTGGAACAGGTCAATCAATGTCCATTAACATGGAGCAACACCAACACTCGGCTGACGTGTGTTTCACCTTGGAACAGGTCAATCAATGTCCATTAACATGGAGCAATACCAACGCTCGGCTGACGTGTGTTTCACCTTGGAACAGGTCAATGTCCATTAACATGGAGCACTACCAACGCTCGGCTGACGTGTGTTTCACCTTGGAACAGGTCAATGTCCATTAACATGGAGCACTACCAACGCTCGGCTGACGTGTGTTTCACCTTGGAACAGGTCAATGTCCATTAACATGGAGCAATACCAACGCTCGGCCGAGTGTGTTTCACCTTGGAACAGGTCAATCAATGTCCATTAACATGGAGCAATACCAACACTCGGCTGACGTGTGTTTCACCTTGGAACAGGTCAATGTCCATTAACATGGAGCAATACCAACGCTCGGCTGACGTGTGTTTCACCTTGGAACAGGTCAATGTCCATTAACATGGAGCAATACCAACGCTCGGCCGACGTGTGTTTCACTTGGAACAGGTCAATCAATGTCCATTAACATGGAGCACTACCAACGCTCGGCTGACGTGTGTTTCATCTTGGAAGAGGTCAATGTCCATTAACATGGAGCAATACCAACGCTCGGCTGACGTGTGTTTCATCTTGGAACAGGTCAATGTCCATTAACATGGAGCAATACCAACGCTCGGCTGACGTGTGTTTCATCTTGGAACAGGTCAATGTCCATTAACATGGAGCAATACCAACGCTCGGCCGACGTGTGTTTCACCTTGGAACAGGTCAATCAATGTCCATTAACATGGAGCACTACCAACGCTCGGCCGACGTGTGTTTCAACTTGGAAGAGGTCAATCAAGGTCCATTAACATGGAGCAATACCAACGCTCGGCTGACGTGTGTTTCATCTTGGAACAGGTCAATGTCCATTAACATGGAGCAATACCAATGCTCGGCTGACGTGTGTTTCATCTTGGAACAGGTCAATGTCCATTAACATGGAGCAATACCAACGCTCGGCTGACGTGTGTTTCACCTTGGAACAGGTCAATCAATGTCCATTAACATGGAGCAATACCAACGCTCGGCTGACGTGTGTTTCACCTTGGAACAGGTCAATCAAGGTCCATCATTGTGGAGCACTAGCAGCTGTGCATATTGTGTGTCAATATCAAATATAAACTGAACAAAAGATTGGGAACAAGTAAATGGAACAAAATAGAATGCAAAATTAAATGCTTGGCAACATTACAAATTCGTTTAATGAGGCTGAAGTTTGGGGATAATGATGTAAACAAATAAAATATTTTGGAAACATTAAAATCATTTGAACACATTATCAATAATTAAAGTAATATGATCGAGAGATCTATACAACAACAATTCTTTATGCCACAAAGTTACATAACAAGTAATGCCGTACATACACATATTTCGAATTGTTGAATTATGATGTGTATGACATCAAATCCATCAGGGGTGTAGCTTCTATTATCAGGGGTGTAGCTTCTATCATCGGGGGTGTAGCTTCTATTATCAGGGGTGTAGCTTCTATCATCAGGGTGTAGCTTCCTATAGGCATTGTAGACATGTGAAATGCGAATAATTAAGTGCGAGGGGGGGGGGTGGAGCATATGAAAATAAGTTGGTATTTCATTACCCCGGTACTCCTTAATTGATAAAAGATTTTCAGAACAGTTCGTTTTTTCTCGTCAATACATGCCTTAAAATGCCTTGGAAGTCGTTTGGTAGCAGTGGTAGCACGTTCGCTTCAGGTCCGGACTTTGCGCCCAGCAATAGCCGTTAAGATTGTGCCCTTGCAAGGCATTTAAATTCCACATTGCCTCTTCTCCAACTTCTCTCTCCCTCGTGGCGCTGGAGTCCATCAGGAATGAGGTCTTGTGAGTGATCAATACAGGAACTTGTTTCGAGCTAAAATAAATTTGTATAAACAAAATTGCCTGAGCTGCGGCGATATAGACTTTCAAATTTTCTGGGGGAAAACACCCCCAGAACCCCCTATCCTAATGGGGCCTACATATATAATCAAGCTCAAGCCACACCCCTGATAATCTAGGACAAAATAATATAATACAATACATGCAACAATCCATAAATAACTTAAAAAAGAAGTACAAAAGTATAGAAAACATGTAAAAATGTAAATGAGCTAGAGAGTGCCGCCGGCTATAAAGCATGTCTGATCAATTATGGGCTTCCAAAAAGTGTTTAACCTTGAAAAATGTCGAGATCAAAGTTGCTATGCCGATGTGGAGCACAAGTATTAGTTAAATATGTCAATTTATGCCAAGTTATTTTATTACTCTTTGCATCCTGGGTAAAATAAAAGCTATAAATAGCTAAAATAATTGTAACAGACGACAATTTATTAATGTGTTTTTCATATTTGTTACTGAAAATTCTGGAAATATGTCGTGGAATTTCTTCATATTTCACTACATATTCGACTGTTATTTTCACCGCTAGCACGCAAAGTTAATAGAACAAGGTCAATAATTATTTGTCGATATGGAAAGTGGAACACAATTGACTAGGGATATTATGTGCTAATATCAGGTAACACTGTCCCGCTATGGCCAATGTTAAAAGTTTTCAGAGAAATTACAAATACTGCATACATTGACGCAATAGTTCAGCGCACTGAACCCTGTAAATAAAGGTCTGAAATAATAATTTATAGGAGAATTCAAACCCATAAACATTCCCAGTAAACTCTATGGATGTGGGGCAGATATGCTGTTTATCCATTGATTATAGCAGGTAAATTACAATCATAAGTATACAGATACACCAACAAGACAATGAGAGATATCACCTTGACAGATAATGTCCGATTTAACCCGAAATATGTATTGGTCCTTTTAGTTGAAAGCCTTTGTTTTTATTGGTGTTCCCTATCTATATGTTGTGGTATGATAAATGTGATTTTATCAAAAGCACATTAATTAATTTATAATCAATTTCTACAGTAAAGTATCCATTGGATATGCTGTAGGATATCTGTCGAGATTTAGTAATTTATATTACAACTTATATTAATCAATCTCGTTGGCACGAATGAAAGCGTAAATGTGGTCATTCATGTGGGAGGAAACACGAGTACCCGGAGAAAACCCACCTGTTCGATCTGGCGACCACCGTACCATCTCACATACATCCGGGTCCGAGGATCGAACCCAGGTTGCATTGGTGATAAGCAAGCACGCTAACCACTGCGCTAATCGGACAGCCTAATGCAAATGTTGAAAAATGAAAACATACTTCCCGGTCCTGCGAAAATTTGACTTAATGGTACAAAAAAGTGATCACCAACACAGGTTTGACTGTAAAATACAGGTGATCATTAAATACAGGTTTCACCACAATATTTTTTTTTCTCTACCTGTGATTTGTACAGCGCTCGCTCTGGAGCATTGTCGTACAAAGTCAGTCTGTTGTGGTGGAGAAGACCACTCATATTTCCTGGGAAGAAACCAGTACTCAATTTTCCAACCTCCGCAAGCGACTCAATTTTCCAAGCTCCGCAAGCGACTAACAACTTTCTCACTTTCATACCTCATTTTTATCGCTTGTCCCTGATAGGGAGCGAACCTGTGGCCCTGATGATAGTTGTGAAAGGTGAGGTCTAAGAACGGTGTGCTAGACAACTCGACCATGTAGGCTCTTATTGCGCAGGAATGCAAACACAGGTGTGACTGTATTATTAGAGGTGACCAGTAACACAGGTTTGACTGCTTAATAGAGGTGACTGCATTCACAGGTGTTGACTTTGTAATAGAAGTAATCGCAAACACAGGTTTGACGGCTTAATAGAGGTGACTGCATTCACAGGTGTTGACTTTGTAATAGAAGTGATCGCAAACACAGGTTTGACTGCTTAATAGAGGTGACTGCCAACACAGACCTGACTGTATAATAGTGGTGACAGTTAAAGTTTGACTGTATAATAGAGAGGAGCATCTACACACAAGATCTTGTATACAAATGTAATGGCAACTTGTACACCAAATGTAAAGGAAACAAGGAAACGTGTACACCAAATGTAAAGGAAACAAGGAAACTTGTATACCAAATGTAAAGGAAACAAGGAAACTTGTATACCAAATGTAAAGGAAACAAGGAAACGTGTACACCAAATGTAAATGAAACAAGGAAACTTGTATACCAACTGTAAATGAAACAAGGAAACTTGTATACCAAATGTAAATGAAACAAGGAAACTTGTATACCAACTGTAAATGAAACAAGGAAACTTGTATACCAACTGTAAATGAAACAAGGAAACTTGTATACCAACTGTAAATGAAACAAGGAAACTTGTATACCAAATGTAAATGAAACAAGGAAACTACTGTACCAAATGTAAAGGAAAAAAAGGAAACTTGTACACCAAATGTAAAGGAAACAAGGAAACTTGTTTACCAAATGTAAAGGAAAAAAAGGAAACTTGTATACCAAATGTAAAGGAAAAAAGGAAACTTGTACACCAAATGTAAAGGAAAAAAGGAAACTTGTATCACCAAATGTAAATGTTATTGGTTTACGTGCATGCACATTTTGGGTATATGGGGGGAGTTACTAACAACACCTTCTGGGCAGGCTCCAGCGGTTAACCAGTACTTGGTGCACCAACTCCGTAAGAAACTGCCAACTTTTTCATATAAATGAGACACGGCCTGAGCGGGGCTCGAACCCGTGACCATCAGTGATGATAGGTTACAGTGGTATACAAGTCAGCGACCTTAACCACTCGACCACGGAGGCGGACTTCAACCAAATGTAAAGTAAATGTTAAGGGTATACCAGTACTAAAATTACAAATACTAAGATAACAACACTCTTCACAACAGTGGAACAGATATCGGCTTTGACGAGTATATCGGGTATCCAAGGGGCGGGTCGGCAGCCTGAACGGTCAGGTTCCTTAATACGACCGGGTGAGCCTGTATGCTGTATCGTTCCTCGTCATCATTAGTCATGTACAGAAGTTCGAGCGCCAGGTTGGCCCACTGCCCCCTCACAACCTCCGGGTTCAGACGTCCTATGCTTACATCCATGGACTGCAGAGTCAAAGTTCTACTGTTGTATGTATTCTGTAAGAAGAAATAGCTATACAGTCAAACCTGTCTTAAGCAGCCAGCCAAGGGAATCTCAGAAAGTGGCTGCATAGCACAGGTGGCTGCTTAATAGAGGTCAAATGTATAATAAAACAACATATTGGGAATCTGGAAACTGGCTGCTTAATACAGGTTGGCTGCTTAATGGGGGTGATCACTAACACAGGTTTGACTGTATTTGGTTTTTGGATATTACCGTGGCACCAACAGCTTAGGTTATATGGCGAATCTCCAGCTATTACTGGTGTAGGAAGACCCCGGGTGTACCTCTGAGCAGCATTTAATGCATGGGCAGGTACCTGGGTAAAACCACCGACCTTCCGTAAGCCAGTTGGATAGCTTCCTCACTTGAAAGAATTCGACACCCCACCAGTGGGAGTCGAACCTGCAGCGGTGAGGGGAAAGTGATTTGAAGTCAACGACCGTAACCACTCGTAACCACCTAATATTTCTTTTCTGATATCTGACAGAAATTAAATAATGCAAACAATTTTGTAAGATGTAAGAAATTGTACTTTATCGTAGTATAGCAATATCTTAAATCAATGTAAACGAAAAAAGGCTTGACCATATGTCTGTGCTTGGTCTGTGCTTGACCATATGTCTGTGCTTGGTCTGTGCTTGACCATATGTCTGTGCTTGACCATATGTCTGTGCTTGGTCTGTGCTTGACCATATGTCTGTGCTTGACCATATGTCTGTGCTTGACCATATGTCTGTGCTTGGTCTGTGCTTGACCATATGTCTGTGCTTGACCATATGTCTGTGCTTGACCATATGTCTGTGCTTGACCATATGTCTGTGCTTGACCATATGTCTGTGCTTGACCATATGTCTGTGCTTGGTCTGTGCTTGACCATATGTCTGTGCTTGACCATATGTCTGTGCTTGGTCTGTGCTTGACCATATGTCTGTGCTTGGTCTGTGCTTGACCATATGTCTGTGTTTGACTTACATCTGTGCTTGACCATGTCTGTGCTTGACATTATGTATGTGCTTGACCATATATCTGTGCTTGACCATATGTCTGTGCTTGACATTATGTCTGTGCTTGACCATATGTCTGTGCTTGGTCTGTGCTTGACCATATGTCTGTGCTTGGTCTGTGCTTGACCATATGTCTGTGCTTGGTCTGTGCTTGACCATATGTCTGTGCTTGACCATATGTCTGTGCTTGACATTATGTCTGTGCTTGACCATATGTCTGTGCTTGGTCTGTACTTGACCATGCCTGTGCTTGGTCTATGCTATACCATATGTCTGTGTTTGACTTACATCTGTGCTTGACCATGTCTGTGCTTGACATTATGTATGTGCTTGACCATGTCTGTGCTTGACATTATGTCTGTGCTTGACATTATGTATGTGCTTGACCATGTCTGTGCTTGACATTATGTATGTGCTTGACCATGTCTGTGCTTGACATTATGTCTGTGCTTGACATTATGTATGTGCTTGACATTATGTATGTGCTTGACCATGTCTGTGCTTGACATTATGTATGTGCTTGACCATGTCTGTGCTTGACATTATGTCTGTGCTTGACCATGTCTGTGCTTGACATTATGTCTGTGCTTGACATTATGTCTGTGCTTGACCATGTCTGTGCTTGACCATGTCTGTGCTTGACCATGTCTGTGCTTGACCATGTCTGTGCTTGACCATGTCTGTGCTTGACCATATGTCTGTACTTGACCATATGTCTGTGCTTGACCATATGTCTGTGCTTGACCATGTCTGTGCTTGACCATATGTCTGTGCTTGACCATGTCTGTGCTTGACCATATGTCTGTACTTGACATTATGTCTGTGCTTGACCATATGTCTGTGCTTGACCATATGTCTGTGCTTGACCATATGTCTGTGCTTGACCATATATCTGTGCTTGACCATGTCTGTGCTTGGTATGTGCTTGACCATATGTCTGTGCTTGACCATATGTCTGTGCTTGACCATATGTCTGTGCTTGATCATATGTCTGTGCTTGACCATGTCTGTGCTTGACATTATGTCTGTGCTTGACATTATGTATGTGCTTGACATTATGTATGTGCTTGACCATGTCTGTGCTTGACATTATGTATGTGCTTGACCATGTCTGTGCTTGACATTATGTATGTGCTTGACCATGTCTGTGCTTGACATTATGTCTGTGCTTGACCATGTCTGTGCTTGACATTATGTCTGTGCTTGACATTATGTCTGTGCTTGACCATGTCTGTGCTTGACCATGTCTGTGCTTGACCATGTCTGTGCTTGACATTATGTCTGTGCTTGACCATGTCTGTGCTTGACCATATGTCTGTGCTTGACCATGTCTGTGCTTGACCATATGTCTGTGCTTGACCATGTCTGTGCTTGACCATATGTCTGTGCTTGACCATGTCTGTGCTTGACCATATGTCTGTACTTGACTTATGTCTGTGCTTGACCATATGTCTGTGCTTGGTCTGTGCTTGACCATATGTCTGTGCTTGACATATGTCTGTGCTTGTCTGTGCTTGACCATATGTCTGTGCTTGACCATATGTCTGTGCTTGACCATATGTCTGTGCTTGACCATATGTCTGTGCTTGACCATATGTCTGTGCTTGACCATATGTCTGTGCTTGACCATATGTCTGTGCTTGGTCTGTGCTTGACCATATGTCTGTGCTTGACCATATGTCTGTGCTTGGTCTGTGCTTGACCATATGTCTGTGCTTGATCATATGTCTGTGCTTGACCATATGTCTGTGCTTGACCATATGTCTGTGTTTGACATACGTCTGTGCTTGACCATATGTCTGGGTTTTTTTACATTCAAAATAATGTCATTGTTTTGTATAGAACCAGCAATATGCTGTAACTTTTTATTATTAATAATGAAACTATTAAAATCTATATTTTTGCATTTTATTAAGTTGACTACCGACAGGTGATTCTGAATCCATAGTCGACTAACCTGTGTATTGTTATAACCCATGGAGAACATGTTTGGAGTGGAGTTCAGTATAGCAGTCGTCCACTCTGGGTCCTTTTCTATGCCAATAAACCAGTCTTTGTCATACTCTTCCAGTGCCTCTTGCCACTCCAGGTCAGAAGTTAACTCCCCTAACAACATCTGATCCATCATCAACTTGAACCCGTATCTACAAGATAAAAAAGAACAAGGTCATAGGTCATCTCCCATAGCAACATCAGATCAATTTGCACCCGTATCTACAAGGTCAAAAAGAACATGGTCATAGGTCATCTCCCATAGCAACATCAGATCAACTTGAACATGTTTCTACAATGTTAAAAAGAACATGGTCATAGGTCATCTCCCATAGCAACATCAGATCAACTTGAACCCGTTTCTACAAGGTACAAAAGAACATGGTCATAGGTCATCTCCCATAGCAACATCAGATCAACTTGAACCCGTTTCTACAAGGTCAAAAAGAACATGGTCATAGGTCATCTCCCATAGCAACATCAGATCAACTTGCACCCGTATCTACAAGGCGAAAAAGAACATAGTCAAATGTGATATCCGCTAGCCAAATCACTTTGTACCAGAGACAACACAGTTAAAAATAGAACACAGTCGGAGATCCTCCCCATTAGTAACATCTGACCAACAAGGTCAAATATAACACGGTCACAGGTCACTGAATATCAGTTAAATCCCGCAAGAGATTAGGAAGATATGGCTTTCAGGTTATAAACCTTTTCTCCAATTTCAAGTCTCAAGCTGTGTGATTGGTGGAGCCGAGTGCAAATCTCAGATACAACCAATCAAATTACTTGAACACGAGTTTAAGATCTGAGAAAAGTTTTATAACCTTGGGCCATGGTAAACATATAAATTCTGAAATACCATACGCCACAACATGTTGCCGGACGACAACAATCATGACATAACAATGACTGGAATTTCCAAACAAAATGCCACTCCTCACCTGAAAGCCTTCTTCACAAGGTACTGTAGGTCTGTGTGCTCCCCCAGCCAGTCCCACATTGCATTGATGGACACCTCTCCCATATAGCACTTGTACAGCAAGCTTGGTCCGCTGTAACCTGCAGCAATGAAAAGAACATTAAAATGTGTATATGCGTTGGCGTTTGTGACGGTTTGCCTGTCCGAAGACACTGTAAGTGAGCAACCAACGCTCTGGGTACCGAGGCTGACAGATTTGTTCAAATGGGATACATTTTGATGAATGCATCTGTCTACATAGTGTCAATTTTGTGAAATTTTATTTCAAATTATAATGGCTGCATTGTTGGTTTAAACATATTTATTCCACTATATACATTCACAAAACAATACATGCACACAAAACTCAAATAAGTATGTATATAGGAAACTGAAAAGGATTAAAACGGAAGCAGAGCGTATATAGTTTCTCTCCTTTGTTGGTTAATGAACCAGTTAGAAAGTGTCCAGCTATTAGTTTGGTGCAGTATTTTAGGCACAGATGGTTCCCCCAGTAGAACCACCAACCTTCTGCTAGCCAGCTTCCTCACATGAAATAATTTGACACCCCCAGTGGGATTCGAACCTACAGCTGTGAGGAGCATGTGATTTGAAGTCCACGATCACAACCACACGGCTACCAAACATTCAATTACATACAGACTTTATGTAGTTCTAGAACAGTATCCTCCCCTGCCTAATCCCCGCTTCAAACATAAAACACACAATAACAGAATAAATCACCCATTTTTTGAAATTGCACATTCACAAACATTTAAATTATTTATTAAGCAATACTATATTTAAAGCGACATATAATGGTCATTCAGGCTCCTGAATTGACGTTTGTTGTCATTGAAGTCAATACTAAACACGCGATACTTTCGTTTAAAGATAATGTAATTAAGATTAGTCACACATGTGAGATATCACGGTAAATATGTAGCATAACTCGTGTTATTCAGGATAATCTCTTTGTATTATACATGGATGTCGACCCTATTTACATTAGTTTGTTATGTCAAACAAACCGCGTATACGACGTTTTGTTTATTTGTTGAAATACTCAGTTTTTGAGGCAAATATTTGGGGGGAAAATTATACTATAGAACAGCAAATTACCGTACATTCCGCAGACATTTGCGTTTTCACTGATGTAGTGTCACTTTAACCCTTTCCCTCATGGAGCACCACTTGACGCCATTACCAATATGACATACATTGACAATGTAGTAGCCAAACCAATGTTCATAATAAAGGCTAGAATCTCATGTAGTCCCAGTAATATCTATGGAGGTGGGATAGATATGGCCACTACTTATCCACTGTATGATAGCTAAATGGCTGTCATTTGTATGGAGATACAATAGTATATTAACCTAAATCTCATGTAGTCCCAGTAATATCTATGGAGGTGGGATAGATATGGCCACTACTTATCCACTGTATGATAGCTAAATGGCTGTCGTTTGTATGGAGATACAATAGTATATTAGCCTAAATCTCATGTAGTCCCAGTAATATCTATGGAGGTGGGATAGATATGGCCACTACTTATCCACTGTATGATAGCTAAATGGCTGTCGTTTGTATGGAGATACAATAGTATATTAACCTAAATCTCATGTAGTCCCAGTAATATCTATGGAGGTGGGATAGATATGGCCACTACTTATCCACTGTATGATAGCTAAATGGCTGTCGTTTGTATGGAGATACAATAGTATATTAACCTAAATCTCATGTAGTTCCAGTAATATTTATGGAGGTGGGATAGATAGGTTGACTACTGATCCACTGCATGATAGCTAAATGGCTGTCGTTTGTATGGAGATATAATAGTATATTACCGGTAACCAAAATCTCTATGAAGGAAAGGGTTAAACAAAAGAAGCCAGACTGATTTGTGCAAGCTTACCTTGACCTTCAAATATAGAATAACAAGCCATTGTAAGTTGAGCATAGCAGTTTCTGAGAGCATCATCCTCCATCACATCCGTTAGCACTTTTTCTTTAGACTGGTCCTCACATGACCAGTCTATAGTGTTTAGTACAAATTTGTACCAGTCTACTGGAAACTTGTTCATCAGTCTTGACACATGAGAATTATCTAACGGCAATTCCCGCCATTCCTTTGGCAAACTAAGCTGTGATGAATAGGGGCTTTTGAAGTCAGGCGAGCCCGCTAAATTTGTCTGTGGCTTATAAATAGCATTTCCGTATGACTTAGACCCACCAAACTTCTGAGCCGCATATTTCGGTTTGGCCACATCACAGGCTGGCAAGCCCATGTCTAATTCCTCAAAGATGTCTTCTATTTCAGGACTTTTAGTTCTTGTGGGTTTGAAAACCGCTGGTGGTTTACTGGGTTTCGATTTAGTAAAAGTGCCATCGTCTGAAAAGATACTGTCAGTGAAACTGTCTAACGATCCCCATGACGACGCCATTTTCTTCTGCCCGGCTTTACTCACCGGGGGCGGAGTTGTAGATCTAGCATCTCTAGTGAACTCGGGAACAAGAGGCTGTAAAGCAGTCTTGGTCTGTGCAACACCTCTATTACTTACATTATTATTAGCATTAAATTCCTTCAATTCATGTTTTTCAGTTTGAGCAACAAACGATAATTCTGCATCAAATTTCAAACTTCTCTTCGCCCCCATCTCTTTCGCTTTCATTTTATGCACATATTTTAGCAGAATCCAGACTAAACTTTTAAGAAAGGCTTTCATTGTGTCATCAGTACTGCTTGGTGAATCTATAATCCCCGTCAAAACATTCCGAGCATCTGAGTAAGCTTTCAAGAAGCAAGCGTCTGACGGAGTCAGACTATGCAGTGGATATTCATTAAATCGACCAACTTTACACACATTTTCCAGGACTTCGAAAGCACTTTCAAATATATCGTCGATTCTAGCGGCTTCGACAGTGTGACACGACGTCTCCTGTAGTTCCAGCCCCTTTATATTTATAGTACAGTAGGTGGCACCTCTCTCGAGGATCATAACCCATACAAGACGGTCTTGAAATCGTACCAGATAATGATTGCCCGGGCTAGCTTCACCTGTAAAAAGGGGAGATAATAAATTATGACATTTCTTTCAATATTAAGAAAAAACAACACTCTACAGCATACTTACATAAATGATGAAAAATAAAGACAAGACGACGGTCCGAGAGACAGCCATATCCCCACACGCTTTATTAAATTGGAACAAGAATGCAATCCGAGAGACAAAAAACATATTACAGTCAAACCTGTCTTAAGTAGCCAGCCAAGGGAATCACAGAGAGTGGCTGCTTAGCACAGGTGGCTGCTTAATAGAGCAAATGTATAAATAAACAACATATTGGGAATCTGGAAACTGGCTGGTTGCTTAATGGAGGTGACCACTAACACAGGTTTGACTGTACTGTACATAGTCATATGCAAAGGTATGTTGTAGTAATTCAATTGAACAGTTTTAGTTTCTGCTTCATAACTATTGAACTGCAATTGTATGACGACTTGGCACAATTCTATCGATGAAGTTGTAACAGTATCAACAGCACTATATACAGCATATTGCTTGGAAGTGCAAGAAGAATGCCATTACCTAGAAAATATGTCTATAACCCTTTCCCTCATAGAAGCACCTCTTGACGCCATTACCAATACGACATACATTAACCCTTTCCCTCATAGAAGCACCTCTTGACGCCATTACCTAGAAAATATGTCTATAACCCTTTCCCTCATAGAAGCACCTCTTGACGCCATTACCAATACGACATACATTAACCCTTTCCCTCATAGAAGCACCTCTTGATGCCATTACCAATACGACATACATTAACCCTTTCCCTCATAGAAGCACCTCTTGATGCCATTACCAATACGACATACATTAACCCTTTCCCTCATAGAAGCACCTCTTGACGCCATTACCAATACGACATACATTAACCCTTTCCCTCATAGAAGCACCTCTTGACGCCATTACCAATACGACATACATTGACAATGTAGTAGCCAAACCAATGTTCATAATAAAGGCCAGAATCTCATGTAGTCCCAGTAATATCTATATAGTTGGGATAGATATGGCGACTACTTATCCACTGCATGATAGCTAAATGGCTGTCATTTGTATGGAGATATCATAGTATATTAACCTAAATCTCTCTGTAGTCCCAGTAATATCTATGGAGGTGGGATAGATATGGCGACTACTTATCCACTGCATGATAGCTAAATGGCTGTCGTTTGTATGGAGATATAATAGTATATTAACCTAAATCTCTATGTAGTCCCAGTAATATCTATGGAGGTGGGATATATATGGAGACTACTTATCCACTGCATGATAGCTAAATGTGCTATCATGTGTATGGAGATATAATAGTATATTAACCTAAATCTCTATGAAGGAAAGGGTTAATACAGAAATATTATTTTCTATTTTATGCACAAACAATGATACTCACCTATACTTCCAGTAGCAAAACCAGATGCAAACGCCTTGGAGAGTTCTGGAGCAAGTTGTCTATAGAAGTTTGTATCGGGACAAATAGTCGCCGATCCTCCCACGTCTTCCGGCCACGACCTCAGATGCCGTGGAAATGAGAATAACACTAGTGGTAGAGTAAACAGAGGTAAGAGCGGCACTGACAATGCCGACGCTATTGCAATAATTCCAAAAATCACAGGGAATAATATTATTGACACTAGGATGATCGGGATTGTCGATTCTCGGCGCTGTTTCTTGTCCGACCATGAACTGATGAGTAACGTAATGAAGAAGTAGAGTTTGTTGCAGAGTTGATACAATCTATCTCGGCAAAGGCTCGCTAACATCGCTAGTATTGGAATTCCCCATTTTTTAACAATAGGGTCTGTATCCATGGTTACCAGTATAATGTGAACGACGGACAACTCTAAGAGGGCGTGTACCGTACTTTGCCAAATCTGAAAGAACAAACATTCAAAATAGAACGTAACTAATTAACTTTACAATCTGACAAAAAATCTCATTTCCAATACTTTTCTGAAAATTAATAAATAAAATAAAATGATTATGTCTGATGGCAATTCATCAATCTGTTAGTTTGTACAAAATTATTTTAGATTGACTGAGAAAGTTCTTACATTAGTCTAATCATTCTTGGAACCTCATTACTGATGGAATCCATCATCGTCAGTGAGAGAGAAGGAAAGCATTTTGCCTAAGGACACAATGGTGGCTAACTTAAATGATTCTGCCAGCAGAATGTGCAAAGGCTGATCCTTCATGTGTTAATATTAATTTAGTAGTTGGCAGTTTTTTCGTTCGATTGTTTTGGGTTTTACGCCTTCATCAGCACCATGTTGGGCAATATCGCCAGTGGGCAGTTTTTTCGTTCGATTGTTTTGGGTTTTGCGCCTTCATCAGCACCATGTTGGGCTATATCGCCAGTGGGCAGTTTACCTAACACCTTACTGCATTAGAAATAGGAGAAACAACTACTACATACCCATCTGAATGCCCGGACAGTTCCGAAGACGTACCAAACCCCTGTAGCGAGGTCGAGGTGATCGCGTATGGACACGGACATAGGATCTGTGCTGGTTATGGCGATTGATAGGTATGATAACATCAAGAATGGACCAACTGAAACAGACATAACATCTAACCATAGAACAAAATCTACAATAAATCTGGTTCCAGGCTCTCATCTGGATTTGCTTTTTTGGGGGGATAAAGTCGCGCCAACGGCTTAGGTCATATAGCGACCCCCCATCTATTATGAGGAAGACCCCGGGTGGCCCGCTGAGCAAGTATTTCAGGCACGGACAGGCACACGGGTAGAACCATAGAGGTTAGGGGCAAGCGATTTGATGGTAACTACTGTAACCACTCGACAACGGAGGCCACTATCTTGGTTTTGAAAATCGTTGTTCAGTCAAAACAGTCCTTCTTGAGCGAGTTAAATTGCTGGATTTGTTTGTCAATTCAATTCTCCAATTAATAATGTGAATAAAGCCAAATTAAAACACTGTGCGAATACAATGGCATACAGTTCTTTCATGTCTTGTTAAAGGATATTTTATTCGATACATGTACGATAGGGTATTGAAAAGTACAAAATACTTTAGTTTATACAAATTTATTTTAGCTCGATTGCGAAACAAGTTATTTCAACATATATTAATCACTCTCGAGACCTCAGTCATGATGGAATCCATCGCCACGAAGGAGAGAGAAGAGGCAACGTGGAATTTAAATGCCTTGATAAGGGCACAATCGTAACAGCTCCAGCGGGGCTCGAACTCCAGACCTTTCACACCTAAAGCGAACGCGCATCCACTGCGTTATAACGACTTCCACAAAATACTTTACAGCATCACTAAATGCAAACAAGCATAAAGTTTCATTCTAAAGACTACGATATGAGTCATTTTAATATAGCATAGCGGGGGATCGAACTTGCAACGCCAGGATTACAACTCCAGCTATGCCTGCAGAAGTACTGATGAGCTATTAGCAGGCGCTATGTATCTAGTGCCTAATGCCATATTAACTCAATACAAAGAGAAGAATAAACATACGGGCATGGATCAATTGTTTGTTTGTTTGGGTTTTAAGCCTGCATAAGCAGCATTTTGGGCTATAGCGCCGGCGGGCAGTTTACCTAACAACACCTCTCATGGGCAGGCTCCAGCGGTTAACCAGTACTTGGTGCACCAACCTCTGTAAGAAACTGCCAACTTTTTCATATAAATGAGATACGGCCTGAGCGGCGGGGCTCAAACCCGTGACCATCAGTGGATGACTTTAACCACTCGACAACGGAGGCGGACTGCTGCACGGATCAAGATCTAAAAATGATTTCTTACCCCAGTTAACAAGTCCTCGACGCAATATACCAAGGGGCGTCAGCCAGAATTTCCTCCTATGAAATATTCTCTGCGATCTGACAGTTCCAGGAAATAACATATTCCGCCATAGGCCAAACACAACGAAGACCCCTTGCAGATCTCGTGCAATCTTCTCCACAACACAAACTCCAATGATACAGTAACCAAGGATCTTCCAACTGTCCGAGTAAAAGTTTTTGCTGTTCTTGTTTAATAGACCTGAAATTACAACTTGTGTTTGTTTCACAGTTATTTTAATAAAATTGTTATTTAAATGTAAAATGAATGACCACATATATGCTTTCATCCGAGCCAATGAGAGTGATTAATATAGTATAACATAAATAAATGTAAAAGCAAAACATGAATTTGAGCTATGAATGCTCTTGATGAAATACAATACAATACAAAGCCGAAATGTGTATGCAGGTAATTTTGCTGTTTGGCCAAAGGGGAAAATGCTTAATTAATAATAAATATAAATAATATAAATATAATTTAGATGTTTTCTACCATTATGATGATATCATTAATTGCCAATTTCATAACATGTAAAATACATGGGTGTACCGTTAGCCTGGGAACAGGCGTCGATATATTTTGCCTGGTCAGTCAAATAAATATATTTTAACACCGAGACTATTAATTGGGCCGTATTGAGCTTCTGGGGAAACTTGATGGGTTGTCCGTGTAATTACTGACTAGCATTAATCCTATTAATAGGCCTATTAGCATGTGACTTAATTAATGACGTACTTGAATCGAAAGCTAGGCACTGCAATGTTGATAAAACTTTATAATTGGCCGCCATTGTTTACTGGTCAACGGAATGATAAATAGTTTTAAAAGTACAATTTTCGTCTGATTTGACATATTCACTCAAGATTTAAGTCGTCCTTAGTTCAATTACGCCGAATCGACCCATTACCACCTAAACGTAATAGCTAAAAATCTGCCATCTCATCAATATAATACAGAAACTGGAAATTATATGTTTGCAATGTAAATGAGGCTACGGGAACATTCGTATTATTTGGAAATGATCGTGTATAATCGTGCCTGTTTGGCGATTTCCTTTAAAAAAAACGTTTCTATATTTAGCGATATTATCCTGTAGAGATGAGTTGTCTTTCTTCAAATCTACACCCTCATAAATTATGGTGTAAGTAGATGGTGCTACGATCGGAAATCAAGTTTCCCCAGGCTGTCATTTTGCCAGAAGTTAAAAAGTGAAAATAGACAGACTGGAGCCCAGGCAAGTGTGTACCAGATATTATTAATTGACTATAGAATATTGTCTGCAACATGACGTCATTTGTTAGTGAATACAAGCGTGAGCTCGTCAGTATCGATGCTTAACTCGGCCAATATGGTGTATCACGGCCAATATGAGATTTACGCGGCCTGTATGAAACTGTCGAAATCTGATTGGTTGTTGGACCTCGGCCTGTATGTGATTGCCTGACAAAATTATTTTGCAGTCGCCATCTTGGTTCTTAATTTTTGCTACTTTGTTAGTTAGAATCTTTAAAAAAAGAGCGTAATAGCGATCTTTATTTGGTCACGGCAATTTAGAATTGATTCAATTTTAGTTGTGATAGGCCTAGCGTTTGCAATACGCACAGTTCAGAACTTCTCACGTCGACCGTGAAAACTGTCGTCTGGCTGTGTTGACAAACACTAAACAGAAAGTAGAAATACCAGGCAGTGATGAGTGACGATGAAGGTGAGCTGATGCTCAAACTGTTGATGATATAGTGCATCTTGTTATATTCTATAGTCGATTAATAAAATTGTCATTAATGAAGTGATTTCATATTGGCATTGTTATTGGTATTCAGCCTGTCATATTGGACCTCGGCATTCGTTGGTTGGCCTCAGTCCAATATGACTGGCTTCATCACAATAACAAGGCTAATATGAAATCACTTAATTAATAACATTATATTTATGCTGGCTGATATTTTCGCGAAAAAATACAAATTTAGATGTTTTCTACCATTATGATGATATAATTAATTGCCAATTTCATAACATGTAAAATACATGTGTGTACCAATAAAGAGCTGTGAATAAAAGGTGAGAAAACCTCTAGTCAACAATGCCAGTGACACACGGCTGATTGTGTTCATAGCAAAGGTGTTAGTAGTAATTTAGCCTGGGAACAAGTGTTGATATATTTCTGCATTGTCCATCATATATACATATTTATTTAACACAGAAACCGTTAATTGAGCCGTGTTGAGTTTCTGATCATGTCATTTTGTCAGAAGTTAAAAAGTGAAAAATCGACAGACTGGAAGCCCAGGCTAGTAGTAATTAATCAGACTGGTGATCTGGTTCGAGAGTTCCAGTTATCTGTGCGAAAATTATGGAAGGTAGAAAAGTGTTGGTAAAAATAATGGGATGTCAGTGGACACAGCATACACTATTTACCCATTTCATTCTGGATACCATTCAAACAGTATTTGCAAAGAACATAGAGCCAGATCAGCCGCCATGGAACGTACCGTCTGATCGGGCTCTATGCTGTTTGCTACTCAGACGATCTTGCTAAGACACTTGGCTATGTAGCAAACAACATAGATCCTGATCAGCACGCAGCGTCACGCTGCGGTTGATCTGGATCTATGTTGTTTGCAAAAGCCTTTAAATGTATCCAGAATGAAATGGGTTAATTGTGATTATTTTTATGCATAAAAATCATGCTAAACTTCATAAAAAGTTGTTTCAGGGATGTCACTTACAAAAGTTTGTTCATTTGTTTGTTTGTTCAGGTTTTATGCCTTAATCAGCACCATTATGGGCTATATTGTCAGCGGGCAGATTACTTAACAACACCTTTCCTGGGCAGGTTCCAGTACTTGGTGTACCAAACTCCGTAAGAAACTTTCAACTTTTTCATATAAATAGACACGACATGATCGGGGCTCAAACACGTGACCATCAGTGATGATAGGTTACAGTGGTACAACTTATATTAATCATTCTCGTTAGAGCAGATGTAAGTGGAAATGTGGTAATTTGTCTGGGTGGGGAAACAGGCATACTTGTCCAATCTGGCGATCATCGTACAATCTCACATACTTCCAAGTGAGACACAAGTGTGCTAACCACCGCCGCCCTAATATCGCCAGTATAAAACAACAACCAATAAAATATGCATACGGTAATATAAGAAATCTGTACAAATACCTGCTATTACTCCAACAACTGCCAGCATAGCTAAATGATAGAGAAATTCAAAAATCCCCCACTTCCACAGAAATTTTCTCCTCGATTCCCCTCCGTCTGGTTCTCGAACTTCAGTTCTGCTGGCCGACACCTTGTTTCTGGTGATTAGTGCCAGTAGCTGGGAACCAAGACCACCAAGATCTGTACTGAGCAGGTAACCAGCCAGTGCACACAGTATGATGGTACCCAGCGACACTTTGATGAAATAAGCACCAAGGTACACACACGTTGACAGTACAATCATTACCATCAGTCTGAAACAACAAGGTCAATATAGTTTTTGTTATTAATATTACATTAACTTTACTTACTCCAAAATATGTGGTGTAGTGGATATAATGCACACCTTGAAACCGATGGGGGTATGAGTTGGAGCCTGCTAGAACCATGATGGTGGTGGTAGCCATAGGCGCGACACTTAAGTCTACATTGAGTCTTTTTTTTCATTTTGAGGCCCCTAACGGGTAACCCCTTTTATTTCCAGTTATAGACATATAATGTACAACATACATATAAGTGATATGGCTATATATATTGACATGAATAGTTATACATTCACATATTTGATGCAAGGTCATTTCTTTTACAGAATTATTTTGATAACTTGTCTATGTCATGCATATTCGCATTTTATGTGTATAATAGGTATTGATTTGTTTTTGAGAGTGATGTAGAAATGGGGAAAAGAGAGACCTTAAATGTGGCGTTGATCGTTTCCATCTGAAGGATTCATTTGTAACAGTTGTTTTAGCAAACAATATGTTCAAATAAATCTAGACGATTTTATCTTGTGGTTTTCTAATTTATCATTCATTAGTGCGATTTCCCTTTCTAATGAGTCTCTTCTGTCTACCTCATAGCGACGAATTCCATCAATTATGAGATTTCGAGTGATATTTGTCTATAGCTACAAGAATTAGTGGAAGTCGTGATAGCGTAGTGGATGTGCGTTCGCTTCAGGTGCGAAAGGTCCGGAGTTCGAGCCCCGATGTAGCCGTTATGGTTGTGCCCTTAGGCAAGGCATTTAAATTCCACATGCCTCTTCTCTCTCCTTCATGGCAATGGATTCCACCAGAAATGAGGTATCGAGAGTGATTACTATAAGTTGAAAGAACTTGTTTCACAATCGAGCTAAAATAAATTTGTATAAACTAATTAGTTTCGCAAGCCAGCTAAAACAAATTTGTAAAAAATAAAATCACTTATTGCCAAAATGCAGCTGGTTTCAAACAAATCTGAACTCCGCTGTTGTTAACTTGATGTGTGTTAGCAAAAACTCAACTCAGCTCGTTTTAGAATAAACTCAACTTAGCCAGTTTTAGAATAAACTGTATTGAAAAAATAGCCAGTTTTAATATAAACTGTATTGGAAAAATAGCCAGTTTTAGAATAAACTGTATTGAAAAAATAGCCAGTTTTAGAATAAACTGTATTGAAAAAAATAGCCAGTTTTAGAATAAACTGTATTGAAAAAAATAGCCAGTTTTAGAATAAACTGTATTGAAAAAAGAGCCAGTTTTAGAATAAACTGTATTGAAAAAAATAGCCAGTTTTAGAATAAACTGTATTGAAAAAATAGCCAGTTTTAGAATAAACTGTATTGAAAAAAATAGCCAGTTTTAGAATAAACTGTATTGAAAAAAGAGCCAGTTTTAGAATAAACTGTATTGAAAAAAATAGCCAGTTTTAGAATAAACTGTATTGAAAAAAATAGCCAGTTTTAGAATAAACTGTATTGAAAAAATAGCCAGTTTTAGAATAAACTGTATTGAAAAAAATAGCCAGTTTTAGAATAAACTGTATTGAAAAAATAGCCAGTTTTAGAATAAACTGTATTGAAATAATAGCCAGTTTTAGAATAAACTGTATTGAAAAAATAGCCAGTTTTAGAATAAACTGTATTGAAAAAAGCCAGTTTTAGAATAAACTGTATTGAAAAAAATAGCCAGTTTTAGAATAAACTGTATTGAAAAAAGAGCCAGTTTTAGAATAAACTGTATTGAAAAATATAACGACCACAATATTAATTGCTTAAATATATGTTATTGTACAAATATGTTACATGTACAAATATATGTACATGTACAAATATATGTTACATGTACAAATATATGTTACATGTACAAATATATGTTACATGTACAAATATATGTTGCATGTACAAATATATGTTGCATGTACAAATATATGTTGCATGTACAAATATATGTTGCATGTACAATATATGTTGCATGTACAAATATGTTGCATGTACAAATATATGTTGCATGTACAATATATGTTGCATGTACAATATATGTTGCATGTACAATATATGTTCATGTACAAATATTGTTGCTGTACAAATATATGTTGCATGTACAAATATAGTTGCATGTACAAATATATGTTGCATGTACAATATTGTTGCATGTACAAATATGTTGTGTTTTTGTGTTTGTTGTGTTTTGTTGTGTTTTGTTGTGTTTGTTGCATGTACAAATATATGTTGCATGTACAAATATATGTTGCATGTACAAATATATGTTGCATGTACAAATATATGTTGCATGTACAAATATATGTTGCATGTACAAATATATGTTGCATGTACAAATATATGTTACATTGTACAAATATATGTTACATGTACAAATATATGTTACATGTACAAATATATGTTACATGTACAAATATATGTAAATATATGTTACATGTACAAATATATGTTACATGTACAAATATATGTTGCATGTACAAATATATGTTGCATGTACAAATATATGTTGCATGTACAAATATATGTTGCATGTACAAATATATGTTGCATGTACAAATATATGTTGCATGTACAAATATATGTTGCATGTACAAATATATGTTGCATGTACAAATATATGGCATGTACAAATATATGTTGCATGTACAAATATATGTTGCATGTACAAATATATGTTACATGTACAAATATATGTTACATGTACAAATATATGTTACATGTACAAATATATGTTACATGTACAAATATATGTTACATGTACAAATATATGTTACATGTACAAATATATGTTACATGTACAAATATATGTTACATGTACAAATATATGTTACATGTACAAATATATGTTACATGTACAAATATATGTTACATGTACAATATATGTAAATATATGTTACATGTACACATATATGTTACATGTACAAATATATGTTACATGTACAAATATATGTTACATGTACAAATATATGTTACATGTACAAATATATGTTACATGTACAAATATATGTTACATGTACAAATATATGTAAATATATGTTACATGTACACATATATGTTACATGTACAAATATATGTTACATGTACAAATATATGTTACATGTACAAATATATGTTACATGTACAAATATATGTTACATGTACAAATATATGTTACATGTACAAATATATGTTACATGTACAAATATATGTTACATGATTTACAAACATGTTATTTATGTTTTGATGAATACTATATTTATGCGCTATTTTAAATGCATTAAATACAGTCTTATTATTCATTCTTTCAATACTACGTTATACAGACTTTAGCTAAGTTTTCAAAATCTGGCCACAATTGAACTGGTCTTTTACGAAATTACTATTTGTAAATTACCTCCCTTTATGGATATTAATATAACAAAGAAAAAATTGGTAAATTTTAAAATGCTTACAGAACTTGACGCTAGGAAAAATTTGCCAAACAATTTTCAATAGCATTATATTATCATATAGATGTTTCGTTATCGAGAACTTTGGTGGATTATCATTTCTGGATAATTACTGAATGACCCAAGAATCTGATGATCAGCCACAGGTTACTTACGGCTTTGTCATTCAAGCAACTCAGCATTAAAATGTTCATTAAAGTAATTGGTCAACCGGAATGAAATTCCATAATTGGAATTTGGAATACGATGGTTTGCAATGCATGACGGTGTGGATTTTGTCTTTGATTGCAGAGAGAGAGTGGACATTTGGGAGCATACTCTAGTTTATTTAAATTTTATTTATTTTACAACGATTACGTAACAAGCTTTAACAACTTATACCTGTATTAATCACTCTCGATGGAGCGGATGAATGTGTTCTTTCGTATGGGAGGAAGCCGGAGTACCCAGAGAAAACCGACCTGTCGAATCTGGCGACAACCATGTAGTTATTTAACCATGTACCTGATGTCCGATGCCATGAACGATCCGCCAAACAGGAATACATGTGCCTGCTCCAGGGAGTAGAGGATGAAGCAATCTACAGGGGCAAGTACACCGATTGTCCAAAATAATGGCAAGAATATAAATATCACATGCATTACTTGATTCGTCAACAGGAAACTGTCGGAATGATACCTGAAAATACACAAATATCACGTGCATTACTTGATTCATCAACAGCAAACTGTCAGAATGATATTTGAATATATAGGGAATATCACATGGTTTTATTTTTTTATTTGCTGCATGGGTTTATATCATTTAGTTTAAACATATTTATTTTCTGTCAATACATGATTATTTACAACAACTGATATAAGGAATTGGACAGAAAGCTGTATAGCTTATGATTGTCCTCTCCTTTCTAAATAATATACACAAACATTTCATGGAATAATAGTTTACAATTTCATAAATCAATGATTTTTCTTTAGGGAAAATGTAATGTTTTAGAATGATAACATATATGTACTTACATATAACATTACTAAACTTAATTCATAATATTTATATAAATATGTAATACTTAAGAGTACAGAACATGACAGGTTTTGAAAGTTAAATGAAAGAGAAACAACAATTAGAAGATGAGAAACAAAGAGTAAATGAACATAGAGAAGGAGAAAAAGAAATATACAGAATTAATGAACAACACTCCACCATGATTCTTGGAAGCGACAGGGCGAGAATTTCGACACGAAATTGCACTACATTGTCAGTGATGGAAAGGAAAATCTACTCATTCGAAATAAAATGTATTATAAACCATTGTATACCTACTTCATTTCACAAACTAACTGAAGTAAAACCGTTTTGTGTCTCTAATATAATTATGTATAACACTGAACAATGCTGCGTTCGATTCATATGTAAGTGTTGGATTTCCTTGCAGAATGACATCCATTGTAGGACTACAAACTTGAGAGATTGAATTCAGCATTTCTGTCCATAAATGTGTGTATTGTGAACAAACAAGGAAATAGTGGTGAGAATTTTCAATTGCTCCACATTCGCAATATGGCGAATTAATTATGTTCTTATCAAACAAATCAGAACAGAGAGAACTGCAGTGAGTACGTAATCTTGTGTGAAGTATTTGAAGTTTTCGATCTCCTGTATAGAAATAACCTGGCACTTTCGGTAAGTCATTGTTTAACAGACGTTTGAAGGCTGTTACTGTGCCTGCATTTTGTGTCAAAATGGGAAGAGCATTAAAATCTCTAATAACTGATGGACGAAATGACTTGTAATAAAAATCTGTACGTGTGAATATGGTCTGTATATTTTGTGAATTTCTTAATGGATACCGATGAACATTACCAACAGATGATGGAACAAGATTTGAAAGATAGGTTGGAGTAAGATTGTTTTTCATTTTATAGAAGAGAATTAGTTTATGCTTGAATCGTCTTGTTTCAAGTGATTCCCATCCAACTTCTGTCATAAGTTTAGCAATTGATACCAGTTTCGTAGTCCCAGTAACAATTCTGGCAGCCTCTTGTTGAATTTGTTCCAAATCTATTTTTTCATATTGGGTACAGTTGTCAAATAGAATATCACCATACTCGAGAATCGGTCGTATAAATGTTAGATATATTATCTCTAATGACCTTCTATCGAGTTGGAATTTTAATTTTTTCATTATATTTATCCTTTTCCATACTTTAGTTTTCATGTATTCTATATGTGTGGACCAGCGAAGATCATGTGACAGATGCACACCTAGGTGCTTATGATGCCGGACTTCTGTTATCTGTTGAGTTTGCATTTGAAGTGGAGGGTGATAATTATTTCTTTGGTGTTTACGTGATATTAGTAATGATTCAGTTTTAGTAGGATTGAACTTTACAAGCCATTTTGAAGCCCATGAATCTATTGTGTGGAGATCAGAGTTAAGGATAGCAGAAGCCGTAATTGGATTTTCAACAACAATGTATAGACTGGTGTCATCAGCATAAAGTCTAATATTAGCTTGAATATCTCGAACAATGTCGTTAATATAAATAAGGAAAAGAAGAGGTCCGAGAATTGATCCTTGTGGCACACCAGCAGTGAGAAAATTATCCGAAGATTTACAACCGGGGAGAACCACACGTTGTTTTCTGCTACGCAGATAAGACGAGAACCAGGATAGCAAGGGTCCAGAAATACCGATTGAGTTAAGTTTAAATAATAACCCGTTGTGCCAGACACGCTCAAAGGCCTTACTGATGTCACAGAAGATCGCTCTGACTTCTTTACCAGAGTCAATTGCCTGTGCGAAAACATTATACATTTGATACTTTGTGATACAGACTTTATATAATTAAGCAATATGGTGATACAATCTGACAGAACAACATACAACACTTAATGTTCTCTTTATAATAAGCCTACCATGAACAAATATGTACATATTCAACATTCAAAACCCAAATTATGCTACAGAAACAACAATCTAGCTTCATGAACGGCGATACGTAAACATAGAATGCTCAAGAATGTGATTGGCCGCAATCAAGAATGCGATTGGCTGCACTCAAGAATGCGATTGGCTGCACTCAAGAATGTGATTGGACGCACTCAAGAATGTGATTGGCCGCAATCAAGAATGCGATTGGCCGCACTCAATAATGTGATTGGCCGCACTCAAGAATGCGATTGGCCGCACTCAAGAATGCGATTGGCCGCACTCAAGAATGTGATTGGCCGCACTCAAGAATGTGATTGGCCGCACTCAAGAATGTGATTGGCCGCACTCAAGAATGTGATTGGTCGCACTCAAGAATGTGATTGATCGCACCGCAAGAATGTGATTGGTCGCACTCAAGAATGCGATTGGCCGCACTCATGAATGCGATTGGTCGCAATCAAGAATGTGATTGGCCGCACTCAAGAATGCGATTGGTCGCAATCAAGAATGCGATTGGCCGCACTCAAGAATGTGATTGGTCGCAATCAAGAATGTGATTGGTCGCAATCAAGAATGTGATTGGTCGCACTCAAGAATGTGATTGGTCACAATCAAGAATGTGATTGGCCACACTCAAGAATGTGATTGGTCGCAATCAAGAATGTGAGTGGTCGCACTCAAGAATGTGATTGGTCGCAATCAAGAATGTGATTGGCCGCAATCAAGAATGTGATTGGCCGCAATCAAGAATGTGACTGGCCGCAATCAAGAATGTGATTGGCCACACTCAAGAATGTGATTGGCCACAATCAATAATGTGATTGGCTGCAATCAAGAATGTGATTGGCCACACTCAAGAATGTGATTGGCCACAATCAATAATGTGATTGGCTGCACTCAAGAATGTGATTGGCCGCACTCAAGAATGTGATTGGCCGCAATCAAGAATGTGATTGGCCGCACTCAAGAATGCGATTGGCCGCACTCAAGAATGTGATTGGCCGCACTCAAGAATGTGATTGGCCGCACTCAAGAATGTGATTGGTCGCACTCAAGAATGTGATTGATCGCACCGCAAGAATGTGATTGGTCGCACTCAAGAATGTGATTGGTCGCAATCAAGAATGTGATTGGCCGCAATCAAGAATGTGATTGGCCACACTCAAGAATGTGATTGGCCACAATCAATAATGTGATTGGCTGCAATCAAGAATGTGATTGGCCACACTCAAGAATGTGATTGACCACAATCAATAATGTGATTGGTCGCACTCAAGAATGTGATTGGTCGCAATCAAGAATGTGATTGGCCGCACTCAAGAATGTGATTGGCCGCAATCAAGAATGTGATTGGCCACACTCAAGAATGTGATTGGCCACAATCAATAATGTGATTGGCTGCAATCAAGAATGTGATTGGCCGCACTCAAGAATGTGATTGGCCACAATCAATAATGTGACTGGCTGCACTCAAGAATGTGATTGGCCACACTCAAGAATGTGATTGGCCACAATCAATAATGTGACTGGCTGCACTCAAGAATGTGATTGGCCGCAATCTAGAATGTGATTGGCCGCAATCAAGAATGTGATTGGCTGCAATCTAGAATGTGATTGGCCGCAATCAAGAATGTGATTGGCCGCAATCTAGAATGTGATTGGCCACAATCAAGAATGTGATTGGCCACAATCTAGAATGTGATTGGCCGCAATCTAGAATGTGATTGGCCGCAATCTAGAACATGATTGGCTGCAATCTAGAATGTGATTGGCCCCAATCTAGAATGTGATTGGCCGCAATCAAGAAAGTGATTGGCCGCACTTGTCTATGTGACATCATCGTATGCGACATAAGCAGTTTATCGGATGTCACCATTGGAAACTGTATATTGCGATGCTATATACGATGACTGTAAGATAACAGAAGTGATGTCTATTCGGAGCATAGAAAGTAACTGACATTGGCGTTGGATAAAAAAAGTCTGATAATGACTGGCCAAATACAAGTAACTAGGCAGTATAGCATCGTCCTCTGGATGCAGCTATAACCCGGAAATAATAAAACAGAAGTCAGTGTTTACATCATAAATAGATATGTTATCGTGCTCATTAAAATGATACTGCCTGTATTGTCGGTCAAACATTTATAGGTCTATAATAAACATAATCATCACATGTAGCACAGACGGATCTGTAGTACAGTGGTAACACGCTGGACTGGTAATCCACGGATCGCAGGATCGATACCCCATCTGACCTTACAGGCAGATCTGTAGTCCAGTGGTAACACGCTGGACTGGTAATCCAGGGATCGCAGGATCAATCCCCCATCTGACCCTACAGGCGGATCTGTAGTCCAGTGGTAACACGCTGGACTGGTAATCCAGGGATCGCAGGATCGATCCCCCATCTGACCCTACAGGCGGATCTGTAGTCCAGTGGTAACACGCTGGACTGGTAATCCAGGATCGCAGGATCGATCCCCCATCTGACCCTACAGGCGGATCTGTAGCCCAGTGGTAACATGCTGGACTGGTAATCCAGGGATCACAGGATCGATCCCCCATCTGACCCTACAGGCGGATCTGTAGCCCAGTGGTAACACGCTGGACTGGTAATCCAGGGATCGATCCCCCATTTGACCCTACAGGCGGATCTGTAGTCCAGTGGTAACACGCTGGACTGGTAATCAAGGGATCGCAGGTTCGATCCCCCGTCTGACCCTAATAAAATTAAAAGTCTTTCAGATGTGACGTTAAACCGAGGTCTCGTGTCGGTGCTATACACCGTGCACGTAAACAAACCAGAGGAGACTCTGGAATGGGTCTCTGTCTGTATCATTGCACTATCCTCCAAAAATCTAAAATGACTAATCTCTTCAGGAGGCGTCGCTCATATGGGCAACTGGTAGCGACGATAAATAAACGTAAAACACACAAAGGTATCAAAGACTTGTCACAGTCAGACTCAAAATACTATCCAATTATAAGTAATTTCAAGACAGTAGACATATGACACATTTCTAGTACTTAGGTGTCACCTCTCTCCCTAAGCATGACAACTAACATCTATATATAGAACAAAGAAACAGGCTGAAGCCTCATCTTAAATATAGATGAACAGTCCCCTCTCCCTTGAAAGGGGGCACTTTATGTGTGTGAGGCTGTGAAGGTGAACACACAAGATGGCTGCACTCAACCAACATGTCGTTGTTGATACTAACCTGTGTTGCAGATATATACCAACATATGTTGCAGATATATACTAACATATGTTGCAGATATATACTAACATATGTTGCAGATATATACTAACTTATGTTGCAGATATATACTAACATATGTTGCAGATATATACTAACATATGTTGCAGAAATATACTAACTTATGTTGCAGATATATACAAACATATGTTGCAGATATATACAAACATATGTTGCAGATATATACTAACTTATGTTGCAGATATATACTAACTTATGTTGCAGATATATACTAACTTATGTTGCAGATATATACTAACATATGTTGCAGATATATACTAACTTATGTTGCAGATATATACTAACTTATGTTGCAGATATATACTAACTTCTGTTGTAGATTAATACTAACATATGTTGCAGATATATACTAACTTATGTTGCAGATATATACTAACATATGTTGCAGATATATACTAACTTATGTTGCAGATATATACTAACATATGTTGCAGATATATACTAACATATGTTGCAGATATATACTAACTTATGTTGCAGATATATACTAACTTATGTTGCAGATATATACTAACTTATGTTGCAGATATATACTAACTTATGTTGCAGATATATACTAACTTATGTTGCAGATATATACTAACTTATGTTGCAGATATATACTAACTTCTGTTGCAGATATATACTAACTTATGTTGCAGATATATACTAACATATGTTGCAGATATATACTAACTTATGTTGCAGATATATACTAACTTATGTTGCAGATATATACTAACTTATGTTGTGCAGATATATACTAACTTATGTTGCAGATATATACTAACCTGTGTTGCAGATATATACTAACTTATGTTGCAGATATATACTAACTTATGTTGCAGATTAATACTAGCAGATTAATACGTTGCAGATTAATACTAGCAGATTAATACTAACTTATGTTGCAGATTAATACTAACTTATGTTGCAGATTAATACTAACTTATGTTGCAGATTAATACTAACCTATGTAGAAGGTTGAACATGATGAATATGTAAACATAGAAACTTATCATGTTGCAGATTAATACTAACTTATGTTGCAGATTAATACTAACTTATGTTGCAGATTAATATAACTTATGTCGCAGATATATACTAACAAATGTTGCAGATATATACTAACATGCGTTGCAGATTAATACTAACCTATGTAGTAGGTTGAACATGATGAATATGTAAACATAGAAACTTCTCATGATGGCTGATAACTCTAGTATATCTGTGGTCCTATACGCAGCAGTCTCGGGTGGGGCGCCCGTTGTCAATGGATACAGGGCTATCAGAAGCGTTAGCCAACCAAATATGATCAACATCACCGTGGCACCTGCAATAAACATGTATTTGTTATAGTGGCCTTGCTTACCTGTGTTGTTATACTGACAGTACCTGTAGTGTTATACTGACATTACCTGTGTTGTTATACTGACAGTACCTGTGTTGTTATACTGGCAGTACCTGTATTGTTATACTGACATTACCTGTGTTGTTATACTGACAGTACCTGTGTTGTTATACTGACATTACCTGTATTGTTATACTGGCATTACCTGTGTTGTTATACTGACATTACCTGTGTTGTTATACTGGCATTACCTGTATTGTTATACTGACATTACCTGTATTGTTATACTGACATTACCTGTATTGTTATACTGGCATTACCTGTATTGTTATACTGGCATTACCTGTATTATTATACTGACATTACCTGTATTGTTATACTGGCATTACCTGTATTGTTATACTGACATTACCTGTATTGTTATACTGGCATTACCTGTATTGTTATACTGGCATTACCTGTATTATTATACTGACATTACCTGTATTGTTATACTGGCATTACCTGTATTGTTATACTGGCAGTACCTGTGTTGTTATACTGGCAGTACCTGTGTTGTTATACTGACATTACCAGTGTTGTTATACTGGCATTACCTGTATTGTTATACTGGAATTACCTGTGTTGTTATACTGACATTACATCATGTATTGTTATACTGGCATTACCTGTATTGTTATACTGACATTACCTGTGTTGTTATACTGGCATTACCTGTATTGTTATACTGACATTACCTGTATTGTTATACTGGCATTACCTGTATTGTTATACTGGCATTACCTGTATTGTTATACTGGAATTACCTGTATTGTTATACTGACATTACCTGTATTGTTATACTGACATTAGTTTTTTTGCCTGTATTGTTATACTGGCATTACCTGTATTGTTATACTGGAATTACCTGTATTGTTATACTGACATTACCTGTATTGTTATACTGGAATTACCTGTATTGTTATACTGACATTACCTGTATTGTTATACTGACATTACCAGTATTGTTATACTGACATTACCTGTGTTGTTATACTGACATTACCAGTGTTGTTATACTGGCATTACCTGTATTATTATACTGACATTACCTGTGTTGTTATACTCACATTACCTGTATTGTTATACTGACATTACCTGTGTTGTTATACTGACATTACCTGTATTGTTATACTGACAGTACCAGTATTGTTATACTGACATTACCTGTGTTGTTATACTGACAGTACCTGTATTGTTATACTGACATTACCTGTGTTGTTATACTGACATTACCTGTATTGTTATACTGACAGTACCAGTATTGTTATACTGACATTACCCGTGTTGTTATACTGACAGTACCTGTATTGTTATACTGACATTACCTATGTTGTTATACTGACATTACCTGTATTATTATACTGACATTACCTGTATTGTTATACTGACAGTACCATTATTGTTATACTGACATTACCTGTGTTGTTATACTGACATTACCTGTATTGTTATACTGACATTACCAGTATTGTTATACTGACATTACCTGTATTGTTATACTGACAGTACCAGTATTGTTATACTGACATTACCTGTATTGTTATACTGACAGTACCTGTATTGTTATACTGACAGTACCAGTATTGTTATACTGACATTACCTGTGTTGTTATACTGACAGTACCTGTATTGTTATACTGGTATTTGGCATTACGCACGTTGTTATAATGACATTAACTATGTTTTTATGAATGGCATTACCGGTGTTGTTATCATACAGTGTATTCAGTGTTGTTGGCAAGAGATAGGAGAGAACCAGTCCACACATGGGGCCGGCAACAAGGGCATGTATCAGCACATTGAGCTTGTATTTCTTCGGTGGGATAATAAACTTGACAGTCTCGGCATCACAACAAGATACAAAGTCTACTTCATCCTCTTCTGCAAGCAGGTTCTTCTTCTTGCTCATTAGCGGTTGTTCACTGGACTGGGATGCCTGAAACAACAATACAATAAGCGGACGTCGAGGATATTGACAATACCTTGATAAAGGAGGGTCGTCACTCTGATACATTGGCTATGGGCGTTTGTGAATATGAATAAAATTGACAGTCTATAATAATTTATTCTAGCTTGATTACGAAACAAGTTTATACCACATTAGTTTAATCGCTCTTGAGAACTCATTCCTGACGAGTGTCTTGCCTCGGGTCTTGCCAGACGGGGCTGAAATCCATTGGTCGATCCATTGGTTAAAAACACAACAAAAAGTATAAACTATATTTAGTTTATACAAATTTATTATAGCTTGATTGCGAAACAAGTTCTTACAACTTATATTAATCACTCTCGAGACCTCATTCCTGATGGAATCTATCGCCACGTGGGAGAGAGAAGAGGCAACGTGGAATTTAAATGCCTTGAATAAGGGCACAATCGTAACAGCTCCAGCGGGACTCAAACTCCGGGCCTTTATGACTGCGCTACCACGACTTCCACTCGGGTTTGATTTAGAACGATCTAGAAACAAGCTTTTAACAACATATATTGATCACTCTCGTTGGCGCGAATGAAAGCGTATATGTGGTTATTCGTGTGGAAGGAAACTAGAGTACCTGGAGAAAAACCAAGTAGGGCGGGCTTGTGACATTTCATTCAAATCGTCCCAGTAAGGAGTGTGACATTTCATTCATGTCAAGGCTTGTGACATTTCATTCAAATCGTCCTAGAAAGTAGGGCGGGCTTGTGACATTTCATTCAAATCATCCTAGAAAGTAGGGCGTGTGACATTTCATTCAAATCGTCCTAGAAAGGCGGGCTTGTGACATTTCATTCAAATCGTCCTAGAAAGTAGAGCGGGCTTGTGACATTTCATTCAAATCGTCCTAGAAAGTAGGGCGGGCTTGTGACATTTCATTCAAATCGTCCTAGAAAGTAGGGCGTGTGACATTTCATTCAAATCGTCCTAGTATGGCGTGTGACATTTCATTCAAATCGTCCTAGAAAGTAGGGCGGGCTTGTGACATTTCATTCAAATCGTCCTAGTAGGGGGGCTTACATTTCATTCAAATCGTCCAGGGCGGGCTTGTGACATTTCATTCAAATCGTCCTAGAAAGTAGGGCGGGCTTGTGACATTTCATTCAAATCGTCCTAGAAAGTAGGGCGGGCTTGTGACATTTCATTCAAATCGTCCCGATGTATAAAGTAACATTGATGATGTAGTAAGTGTACTAGGTATGTGTACGCTCCAATACATATATATATCTACATTACCTGGACAATATGGGATATCAACTGCACGAGTAACACGTATGCTGTCATAAGTGCCCCGAATGTGTAGATTGCTATATAGTCCTTGATCGTCTCCAGTTCCACGAGGAGAGTAAATATTGCGCCCAGCAGGAGCGGCACCACAAACAACACAATCTGGTTGACGTACACGTAGAAGGGAACATCGTCGCCGATTCTAAGCTTGAGACCTCCGAGTATCGTCTGTGGAAATCTTTTAGCGAAGAATTCGAGCTTGTATTCATTTAGCAGCGGTACTCCCGACCCCATGACGTAGGTTATCCACTGCTTGTGTCCTGTAAATGGTTCATGAAACATTTCAAAATCAATATAATTATATAGAGAGATACTTGGAATACAGTAGTAGTAGCTCGTAGACATATTACATTTACTTCTGTACCTGCTGGTATGCAGTATGAATGTATGTATGGAAGTGAGAGAGAGTGTGAGAGGATATGAGAGAGAGTGTGAGAGGATATGAGTGAGAGGATATGAGAGAGAGTGAGAGAGGATATGAGAGAGAGAGTGAGTGTGAGAGAGGGTGAGAGAGAGGAGTGAGTGTGAGAGAGAGTGAGTGTGAGAGAGAGAGAGAGAGAGTGAGTGTGAAAGAGAGAGAGAGTGAGAGAGAGAGTGTGTGTAAGGATATGTATCAAGGTAACTTAGAATGAGAGAAATTGCTAGTTGTTTTCTATTACCTCCCTTGGCAGATAAAGTCTGATTTATTGCGAAATGTAAAGTGGTCCTTTTAGTTGGAATCCTTTGTTATTACTGTTGTTCCCTAACAAGATATTACAGTATGATAAATGTGATTTTATCAAAATCATGTTAATAAATTGATAAAACGTTTACAGTATGGTATACATTGGATATTCTGTATGGTATCTATCGAGACATAAGAATGTCAATTTGAGAAAACAGCATGAAAATTGATAGGTTACGCATGTGTTACAAAGAAAACAGAGGAAACAAAGGCCTATCTTGGTGTAACTGACCAATGTATCTCATTTGGATCTCACTGACCAATATTCTAAAATGATGATGACCATGTATTTAACCTTCAATATAAATTGGATGGGCTCAAGGACTTAAGTCATATTTCCTTTCACTATAATGAGAAACATCTCTAATTTTCTATTACCTCCCTTGGCAGATACAGTCTGATTTATTCCAAAATGTGAATAGGTCCTTTCGGTTAGAATCCTTTGTTTTTACCGTTGTTCCTTAACCAGATGTTGCGGTATGATAAGTGTGATTTTATCAAAATCGTGTTAATTAAATGATAACATTGTTTTACAAATAAGTACACATTGCATATACTGTAAGAGATCTGTTGAGGTATAGTAATTTAATAATCATATAAAGCGATAGTGGAATAAAATTGCTAGCATGTTGTGCAAAGGAAATAACGATAAAAACAGAGGAAACCACTTAATAGGACCTATCTACTTTTAGGGAGTATTCAGGGGGAGTAACTGACCGATGTCTCTCATTAGCTCACTAGAGTGCTGAAAATAAAATGTCAGATGATACTGTAGTCTCTATAGGACCAGTGATCTGAAATTTCCACTCGGCCTTAGTAAACTTTAACTCGATGACAATGTCACTTGTAAAAGTTCACAATTTTACCATCATTCCATTACGCTGTTCTCTCATGCTTATCTGATCAATAATGAGAGACATTACTGGTTTTTCTATTACCTCCCTTGATGGATAAAGTCAGATTTATCCCTAAATACATATTGGTCCTTTTAGTTGAAATCCTTTGTTTTTATTGTTGTCGTCTAAACAGATTTTGTGTTAGGATAAATGTAATTTTATCAAAATCGTGTTAATTAATTGAACCAATTTTTACAGTAAGGTATCCATTGGACATGCTAAAGGATATCTGTCGAGATTTAATAATTTCATAATTATAAGACGCGAATACGGATAAGAATGGAAAACATGTTGTGCAAAGGAAACATCGATAAAAACAGAGGAAACCAATTAAGAGGACCGATATACTATTAGGAGTATTCAAGGGCAGTAACTGACTAATGTTTCTCATTACTTTGCCCACAAAATTTGCAGCATGCAAACCTATCATAGTCACACATTCTGGCAATATAACAAGTATCTGATGTTCTTGTGAAAATTGACGGATATGTAGTCCAGTGGTAACACGCTGGACTGGTAATCCAGGGATTGCAGGTTCGATCCCCTGTCTGACCCTAATAAAATTAACAGTCTTTCAGATGGGACGTTAAACCGAGGTCTTGTGTCGGTGCTTTACACTGTGCACGTAAAAGAACCAGAGGAGATTCGGGAATGGGTCTCTGTCTGTATCATGCACTATCCTCCAAAATCTAAAATAACTAATCTCTTCAGGAGGCGTCGCTCATATGGGCAACCGGTAGCGACGATAAATAAACGTAAAACAAACACACACACTTGTGAAAATCATGAGCGATTACCACATGCCGTTGTTCATGCGTCCGTCATATATCTACTTCCTGCAGTTCTTACAAAATATTCGATCTAAGGCAGCTACGATTTCCGTTGGCATCACTACCAATTATGCACAATATCTGGGAATTTCATTATTTTTTTGGGTTCTAATTTGCAAATTTGTGCTTCCAGTGGCGATGATCGTTGCAGAAATTTAACCTGTGCACACAATTCACGAGCATTTCATGCTTTTCCTGCTATTTTGAGAAATGCATTGAGATGTTTTGAGTTTTTTTATCGGAAATCCATTACACAATCGTGCAAATCTCGAGTTCTTACTATACTCAGCATTAAGAGCTTGTACTTTTACTGGCACTATACTCAGCATTAAGAGCTTGTACTTTTACTGGCACTATACTCAGCATTAAGAGCTTGTACTTTTACTGGCACTATACTCAGCATTAAGAGCTTGTACTTTTACTGGCACTATACTCAGCATTAAGAGCTTGTACTTTTACTGGCACTATACTCAGCATTAAGAGCTTGTACTTTTACTGGCACTATACTCAGCATTAAGAGCTTGTACTTTTACTGGCACTATACTCAGCATTAAGAGCTTGTACTTTTACTGGCACTATACTCAGCATTAAGAGCTTGTACTTTTACTGGCACTATACTCAGCATTAAGAGCTTGTACTTTTACTGGCACTATACTCAGCATTAAGAGCTTGTACTTTTACTGGCACTATACTCAGCATTAAGAGCTTGTACTTTTACTGGCACTATACTCAGCATTAAGAGCTTGTACTTCTACTGGCGTTGAAGCACAGCGGCATGTTGTATGTATTTCATGCAGCCACGATAGTTCACAACTTCACAAGAGTTTCGTATCTCCTGTAGAAATCGTGCAGCAGTCAGTTCTTGAGCAATATTGGATTGGAGACATGGATTTCTCGGTTCTAATCCGTGTTTCAATTTATACAAGCAGCACTTGCCCGATCAGACTAGCAGACAGGAATTTTAATTTGCTTAGTTCAATAGCAAAGACAACTCGCTACGACGAACAGTCAAGCGGATTATGTAACTCCAGAATGCAAGCTTTATTAAAACTAGCACAGCAGTGAATAGCAGCTGATTCAACGACTATAATGATCATATGATCGCCAGAACCATTCTGCTCTGGACTTAATTAAGATACCATCAAAAGAATATGACGTCAACACAGCATATAAAACATCCATGAAATCAATATGGACCGTGCATTTCCCCCCCCCCCATTGATCTCATTTTTGTCAATGTCAAATGTCATGTACTCTCTCACTCACTCTCTCTCTCTCTCTCTCATATCTGAAAAGATGCATTGTAGACATTTTGAGCAGGTTCTGCTCTATGACAATACTGTACATGAGCCACGATGTAGCAAAACCAACAATGGAGAGAAAACTTGTCTACTAGTAATAATAGAATGTTAAGACATTGGAAGTTGTGATAGCGCAGTGGTAGTGCATTCGCTTCAGGTGCGAAAGGTCCAGAGTTCGAGTCCAGCTGTAGCCATTACGATTGTGTTTTTATACCAGGCATTTAAATTCCACATTGCCTCTTCTCTCTCCCTCTTGGTTTAAACATATTTATTCCACTATATACATTCACAAAACAATACATGCACACACAATCAAAGAATAGGAAAGGATCAAAACGGAAGCAGAGCTTATATAGTTTCTCTCCCTCTTGGCGATGGATTCCATCAGGAATGAGGTCTCGAGAGTGATTAATATAAGTTGTAGGAACTTGTTTCACAATCGAACAAAAATAAATTTGTATAAACCAAAACATTGTTTAATTACTCTACTAGAATACCATATAGTTTCAGAGTGCATGTACTCTTGCACTGCAACATACATTTTTATCCATTTTAACCCTTTCAACACCACAGACCTCTAAATTGGCTTACAAAAAAGTGTAGATCCAGATGAGCTGGCTCGTGACGAGCTGTCTCATCAGGATCTGCACTTTTTTCAAGTAATATTTTTTAGAAAAAAATTACCCATTTTGATAAATGAACTGATCCAAATGTAATTTTGTTATTAATTTATTGGTCTAAAAATATCATGGACCAGTCCATGTCAGTTACTTGGTGTTGAATGGGTTAAAATCGTACAAAACGAAACTTTCTGGTTTCACAAAATAATAAAAAGAAAAAGAACTTCAAATAACAAACAGATACAACATACTATAATATGTACTAACGAGATATAATTTTTAATTAATGTTTCAGTAATACATATACATGTATTATTATATTACTTCCATGTGGATAACATTGAAGACAATAGTATACAGTACATACAATATACGGTATGTAATCGTCATAGCCTGCATGTGCATATATTAAAAATCATTTTATTTTACAGTAGAGTAATGTTAGTGTGCAGCATATATATTAAAAAATCATTTTATTTTACAGTAGAGTAATTTTAGTTTGCAGCATATATTAAAAATCATTTTATTTTACAGTAGAGTAATTTTAGTTTGCAGCATATATTAAAAATCATTTTATTTTACAGTAGAGTAGTTTTAGTTCGCAGAATAAGAAGTGAATAAAGAAGTGAATATGCTAAGGATTTACGAAAATGTCCAAATTTCCAACATTCGATAGTTTTTCACTAGAACATCGAGTACATGGCTAAGCAGCTGTATAATTATGTCTTAACCCGTAACCTGCCGAATAAATTGGATGGAATGTGCAAACAACATAGATCCAGATCAGCCATGGTGCAACGCCTCGTCGTATCAGGATATATGTTCTTTGCTATTCAGCCAATTATTTTAGCTCCACTATCCGAATAGCATAGAGCCTGATCAGACGGTACGTTCTGTGCCGTTTGATCTGGCTATATGCTGTTTGCAAAAGCGACTTTAGTCGTGATTGGCAGGTTAAGAGTTAACTTGGTTAGTTCAATGTGGATTACTGTGCATATAACGGCAGCATGGTCGTTGTGATCATCAGTTAGGACAGATCAGGAGTTCAGTGGACTGCGAACCCATGGATCACAGGTTCGATCTCCAGTCTGACACTAATAATAGTAACAGTCTTTCGGATGCGACTTTAAACTGTGGTCTCGTGGCGGTGCTTTACACTGTGTACATAAAAGAACCAGAGGAGACTCTGGAATGGGTCTCTGTTTGTATCATTGCACTATCCTCCAACTATCTAAAATGACTGATCTCTTCAAGAGAATAAATAAACATAAAACACACACATTTAGCATTCTACATGTAGGAGAACCTATTCTACCTATAGATCTATAATTTGAAGTTTTAACATACCTTGGTTGATCCGATAGTTCAAGCCATGTTTGCGTCTGCTGCGATGAATTGCGCCATAAAAGTTATATTCCTCGTAGCAGTCATCATGTAGGCTCTTCATACATCGTTGTTGCTCTGAAAGTACAATTAATTTCCGTCTTCAGATGAGACCCTGAGAAGAGACGAACGAGAATTAGAAAGAGAAGAGAAACTAGAATTAGAAAGAGGAGAGACAAATGAGAATTAGAAAGAGAAGAGACAAACAAGAATTAGAAAGAGAAGAGACAAATGAGAATTAGAAAGAGAAGAGACAAATGAGAATTAGAAAGAGAAGAGACAAACGAGAATTAGAAAGAGAAGAGACAAACAAGAATTAGAAAGAGAAGAGACAAATGAGAATTAGAAAGAGAAGAGACAAACGAGAATTAGAAAGAAAAGAGACAAACGAGAATTAGAAAGAGAAGAGACAGACAAGAATTAGAAAGAGGAGAGACAAATGAGAATTAGAAAGAGAAGAGACAAACGAAAATTAGAAAGAGAAGAGACAAATGAGAATTAGAAAGAGTCGAGATGAGAATTAAAAAGAGACAAACAAGAATTAGAAAGAGAAGAGACAAACGACAATTAGAAAGACATAACTATGAAGCTTAAGAAAGAGAAATGTTCTACCAGCTAATGACGGAACAGAAATCAATTTTTGTAATTTGCAATCTCAAAGTTGAACGTACAACATTTAGCTTGTTTAGTTTGGTACATTACCACAGGAACTTGACATTTTATCCATAAATCACCAAAACTCGTGTATCTCTTGCCTAATAGCCAACCAACCTACATATGAAACATCTTATAAATATATAATTATGATGCTGATGCTAGTAGAAATACGTTTGACAAGCGTAAGTTCATATGCATATCTTTTTCTTATTCTATATATATAATATCCTATTCTAGATTCTAAATGGAACAAATAAATAAATAAAAATTGGTTAGTGGTATACAATCACATATAAATTTTGTATACCGGTATATGCTTAAACGGTAAACAGTAATAATTAACACGATAATGGTCAAAGAAAATGTCCACGCACTACAATTTTTTCGGTGTCCATTTTCAAGAAATATTCACTAAATAATATAATGACAGGTCCACCACTTAATGAGCAGAATTAATAACGAGATATTGATTTCCACCACAACACTATTGTCACCCCATAATTGATGTCATTGCCATTCCTCCATCCAATTCTCATATTAACCATAATTGCTGGGTTTTCCCAAAAGAGATTCTAAAATCTATTCCCTCATTTCTGGCGACATTTTCATAATTCTATTAATAGAACTAATTCAATACCACAAATAATTAACAGGGAACGAAATGAACATTAGATAAACAACATTGGAGACAAAACACTCATGCCATTAATGGATATGAAAAGGGTCAGATTAACACATTCAACCCTAAGTAACTGACATGGACTGGTGCACCCATTCAACCCCAAGTAACTGACATGGTCTGGTGCATTCAAAAGCAAGTAACTGACATGGACTGGTGCACCCATTCAACCCCAAGTAACTGACATGGACTGGTGCACCCATTCAACCCCAAGTAACTGACATGGACTGGTGCACCCATTCAACCCCAAGTAACTGACATGGACTGGTGCACCCATTCAACCCCAAGTAACTGACATGGACTGGTGCACCCATTCAACCCAAAGTAACTGACATGGACTGGTGCATTCAACCTCATGTAACTGACATGGACTGGTGCACCCATTCAACCCCGAGTAACTGACATGGACTGGTGCATTCAACCCCAAGTAACTGACATGGACTGGTGCATTCAACCCCAAGTAACTGACATGGACTGATCCATGATATTTTTAGACCAATAAATGAATAAGAAAATTACCTATGGACCAGTTCATTTATCAAAATGGGTAATTTTATCTAAAAATAGTAATAATTATTACCGGCAAAAAGTGCAGATCCTGATGAAACCGCTCGTCACAAGCCGGCTCATCTGGATTTACACTTTTTGTAAGTCTATTTAGAGGCCTGTAGTGTTGAAAGGGTTAATCCAAGACAGATATCCCCAAAATAATTCTAAAATCGATGCATTCCAGGAGAAGTCCAAAATAGTTTTTACAGACATAGCTGTCATTTTGAATTTCAGATTGAATAATGTTAACCGTTTTTTGATACATTCTGATGCAGATTCGAAAACTCATTACACATTTTCAATTAGAAGATGCCTGTCAACTACCCAAAAAACACAAACAAATGTGGAGTAGCTGGACTGGTAATCCAGGGATCGCAGGTTCGATCCCCTGTCCGACCCTAATAAAATTAACAGTCTTTCAGATGGGACGTTAAACCGAGGTCTCGTGTTGATGCTTTACACTGTGCACGTAAAAGAACCAGAGGAGACTCTGGAATGCGCCTCTGTGTGTATCATTGCACTATCCTCCAAGAATCTAAAATGACTAATCTCTTCAGGAGGCGTCGCTCATATGGGCAACCAGTAGCGATGATAAATAAACGTATAACACACACAAATGTGCAGCTCGGATGTCAGCTAGGAAAACATTGCTTGCTTGCGTAGTCACAGGCACTCTCATAACAATTATTATGTCACACCAAAAATCAATAGCGCTTTTCTTCAAATGCAATTTTCCCTACGAAATCTCACAAAAGAATCCACAATTAAAATAAAGTATAAACTGAGCCACATAGATTTAACAACTTGCTATTTTAGGTAAGAGATGTGAGAGTTCATTCTTATCGCCTTTTATAATTCTTGTCGCCTTTTATCATTCTTGTTGCCTTTTATAATTCTTGTCGCCTTTTATAATTCTTGTGGCCTTTTATAATTCTTGTCGCCTTTTATAATTCTTGTCCCCTTTTATAATTCTTGTCGCCTTTTATAATTCTTGTCCCCTTTTATAATTCTTGTCGCCTTTTATAATTCTTGTAGCCATTTATAATTCTTGTCGCCTTTTATAATTCTTATCGCCTTTTATAATTCTTGTCGCCTTTTATCTGCTATTTTCAGAGCATGCATAAATCTAGTACATGATAATTATCAGGTCATCTCTCCGAACAGGTCACACATTTTAGACAGAAAACTAATCAATCTCCAAAAATATTACAAATCTGAAATTCAAATCATTGTCTGCAAGTGTTCATATCGTTTTTAATCAGAAAATCAGACAGTTATTCTGAGCATAATATCCATCTTGCATGAGGGAAAACGGGGATGGATTATGCACGGGAGAGAGGCTGGCAGTATGGAAGCAGAGCGTATGACTTGAGGAAGATGTATAGTGACAGATCTTACGCTAATCACGGAATAGCAATGAAGTCGGCTACAATGACGACCTGGCATCCTGTAATTTGTTCTTTGATATATGCTTATTACACGAGAGGCAATCACAAGTCTGAATTTATATCGGGAATACTATTATTTATTATTCATTGAGTGAACAGAAATGAGTAGGCCGAAATGAATTTTGGCTAACCATTTATTAGTGTCATTATGTTATACAGAGAGCCAATTGAAGCTGGTGTACTCTACATATACAGAGAGCCAATTCAAGCTGGTGTACTCTACAAAGGCAGATCTTGAGGAAGTGAACGTATAAATGCTTTGTCTCAAACTAAAGTACACCACAACAAGAAATGAAAATAAAAATAAATAACGTTTAAAGAAATGCTTATCAAACATCACTGCTCACCCTCTCTGCCCCACCCACCAACCCAAAACAACTAATATAACCTCAAAGTGGGTCATAGGTCACAGTGACCTTGACTTTCAAACCCACTTGTCTCAAATCAATGTGAATCTCGCTATGAACTTTGTTGCATGCTGGGTAAAATAAAGGCTATAAATAGTTCAAATAATTGTTGCAGACAACAATTCATTAATGTTTATTTCTTCTTATTTGTAACTGATACTATAGAAATGTGTCATGAAATTTCATTATCAACTGCAAAGTTAATTTTCAAGAACACAATTACATATATGCTCAACCTTTCTCAAGTTATTGTTTGTTTGTATTTTTAGTTTTAAAGTCGCACCACCAACTCATATGGCAACTTTCTCTGTATTTTTAGTGGAGGAAGACACCACCCCGGGTGCCCCTTCGAGCAGTACTTCAGGCACAACTGACCTCCTGCAATGCAAGCCAGCTGGATAGCTTTCTCACATGAAAGAATTTGACACCACCCGTGGGATTCGAACATTCAGCAGTGAAGGGCTAGTGATTTGAATGCAACAACTGTAACCACTCATGTGCATGCAGCAACCTAAAGTCACTGAGAAGAGATGCTCTTACTGTTCCTGACATTCTCGAATAACTAACACAAAAATAAAAACAACTAGGTCTGGACCATCCAAATATGTACAAACCATCAACCATTGCTCAAGTATCATTAACTCTTTCCACGCTAGTGGAGAAAATAACAGTCAAATATGTCACAACACAATTCTAATGAAATGCCATGACATATTTCCACAGTTTGCCACGACATATTTCCACAGTTTGCCATGACATATTTCCACAGTTTGCCATGACATATTTCCACAGTTTGCCACGACATATTTCCACAGTTTGCCACGACATATTTCCACAGTTTGCCACGACATATTTCCACACAACTAACCATTATTTTACCCAGCCTGCAAAGACGTTGAAGCATATCTCTTGCCCTGACATTATTATGGTGCCCATGAGAAGGGTTTATTGTATTGTAATTTTCGCAAGAGTAACATGGATTTTACTGATAGCTTCATCTGAATACATCTGTAAACACTCTGCAGACAGAAACACTGATTGTAACTGTCTAAGCACAAAGAACCATCAATACACAGTAGCAGGCTGACATCCTGTGTGCTGTCGATCAGTTACAAACAAATGAAGACAAACCTTCCAACAAAATCTAAAATAACTAATCTCTTCAGGAGGCGTCGCTCATATGGGCAACCGGTAGCGACGATAAATAAACGTAAAAACACACACAACAAACAGCAAGACAGTTGTACCGCGAATCCAGGGATTGCAGGTTCAATTCCCCGACTTACCCAAATAATATGAAGTCTTTCAGATGGAACTTTAAACAAAGCATATAAAAGAACAAGAGAAGACTCTGGAATGGATCTCTGTCTGTATCATTGCACTATTCTCCAAAATCTAAAACGACTAATCTCTTCAGGAGGCGTCGCTCATATGGGCAACTGATAGCAACAAAAACATAAACGTAAAAACACACGGTAAAACGATTCTCCAAATTAAAACATGTAACAAACACAATATGCACATTACACACCAAATTATCTTTACTGTTTACTTAAACACCTTTCCTGGGCAGGCTCCAGCAGTTAACCAGTACTTGGTGCACCAACTTCCGTAAGCAACTCCCAACTCTTTCATAATGAAATGAATAACACCAAACTTGAGCATACATTTGCATTTATCTCGATACAAGTCGACATCGCTCTACATTAATAAATACAGTAAAAACCCTCTATGCGAACACCCCGATTTCGAGACTACCCCGCTATTGCGAACGATTTTTTTCAGAACGGAATATTTCACTATATATGACAATGGTCGTTGACCCCGATAATCAGACCACCCCGTTATTCCGTAATACGACCAGTTAATTCAGACAAATGCCATTAATCCTATGCTAATTGAACCCCTAATACGACCGCGGGCAATTTTCTCACTTTCATTGATCGCACCCGACATGATAAAACGTTTTTAATTATGTCCCAGTTTTACTACAATTAAGCGACCACTTTATGGTATCGGTCAAGATTAAGTGAGATAAACACGGAAGTGTTGATTGTAAATGATTGGTTTTGATTGCTTTTAATCTTTTGTATATTGTCTGGAGTGGAGTATCGCAGCTAACGTTTTACTGCATGTGTAAGGATTTGGGCACTCTGTCACAGGACTTAGCTAAAACAGCCAAGATGAGATCGAGAAATAATCCGTGAAAGTGAAGTGTTTAAATAAGCAGTCAACACTTGAACGTTTTTGTAAATAATGAATGATTGATGATAATATGTACTTTCAAGGAAACTACTGTGCTGGTATACACAATATAATTAATGAAAACAAGAAAATAAATTTTGAAAATAAATGGATTAACTCATTTACATTGTTTGTACCTTTATTTTATTATTAATTAATTAATATACAGTTGTATATGATGGATTTCAGAAGTACAATCCTACCAATTCTTCTGTAATTAAAACAGAAACACCAAGAGATTATCATGTGTGAAAGTACATTGTACATGTAGTAAAATTATCATAATTTGGTCTTCTTGACCAAACTCGATAAATAAGACCAATTTTTGGAAGTCCCATAGGTGGTCTTATTATAGGGGTTTTACTGTACTACACTTTAGCAACTTTACCAAGAAAAGTGAAACCTTTTGGCATTTCAGCTAATATGTTCATATAAATGTTTATGCATTAACTGGGTAAAGCAGACATAAAAAGGGAGATAATAAAATTGGAATTTATAAAGGGAGATAATAAACTAAGCATACAATGGTTTTTATGTTTAAATCAATCATTATTTTAATTGTGCTTTTAGCTTACATATATAGCTTAGAGACGGATCTGAGGCCAGTGGTAACCCGCTGGACTGGTAATCCAGGGATCGCAGGTTCGATCCCCATCTGACCCTAATAAAAATTAACAGTCTTTCAGATGGGACGTTAAACAGAGGTCTTGTGTCGGTGCTTTACATTGTGCACGTAAAAGAACCAGAGGAGACTCTGGAATGGGTCTCTGTCTGTATCATGCAGTATCCTCCAAAATCTAAAATGACTAATCTCTTCAGGAGGCGTCGCTCATATGGGCAACCGGTAGCGACGATAAATAAACGTAAAACACACATAATATATAAATATATATAATAAACGTGGTTTTAAATTTTTTTTTATTTCTTTGAATTTTCAACCCAATTGCTTGTCAAATTTTTTATATATGTCCAGTAGCTTTTGCAGTGGTAAATGGTGGTAAATCCTGAGGTCTCGTGTCGGTGCTTTAATAATAAACGTAAAACACAGTGGTGGTAATGGATAGATTTAAAAAGGATTCTCCACCATTGTGAGATGAGCTGGTAATCCAGGGATCACAGGTTCGATCCCCCATCTGACTCTAATAAAATTAACAGTCTTTCAGATGGGACTTTAAACCGAGGTCTCGTGTCGGTACTGTACACGGTGCACGTAAAAAAAACAGAGACTCTGGAATGGGTGCCTGTATCATTGCACTATCCTCCAAAAATCTAAAATGACTAATCTCTTCAGGAGGTGTAAATAAACGTAAAACATACACTGTGAGATGAGGCAAAAATGGACGTGGCAGAGGTTTGCTAGCTTTTTATGAAATTATTATTTGTAAATTACCTCCCTTTATGGATCATTAAATGGTAGTTTACCAAAATTAACCCGAGGATGAATTTGCATCGGAATTGCAGTTTCACTTTTCCATTAATTTGAACAAGAAGATTAATGTACACAATTGAAACAAAAATAATTAAATTCATGTGGAATGCCTGACAAACAGACATTATCTCATGGCATCATATCCCTCCAGCAGACAATGATTATTTTACATCTCATTAGTAGAGCCCCCTACAGTTAGGCCAGTCTATAACAGCTTCCAGATTATCGGTTTACACAAATTTACGTTAGCTCGATTGGGAAACAAGTTTTTACAACATGATGGAAAATCCATTGCCATGATGGCGAAACAAGATTATTATTATATACCAAACTTATATAGCGCTCTTCATCTAAAAATTAAACGTTCAAAAGCGCTTTAATTATCACAAATATTGATAAAAACTTCCACATACAATGAGATAAAACAAGACAAAATAGCAAACACAATTACAATGGATTCTAAATATGCTATAAAATATTCGGATCTAAAATTATAACAAATTAAAATATAGATAATAATTAAATAAAATGTGTTCATTTGCAGTCTTAATCCTGATTGAGCACAGACACAGTTCGATATTTATGTTCCATATGAACATTTAAACGGGTGTGTCTTCAAAGCCTTTTTGAAAGAACACAATGTTGTTGCACTTCTAAGATTTGATGGAAGAGAATTCCAAAGTTTTGGATGCCATGTGGATTTAATTGTCTTGCCTGAGGACATTACAACAGTGGTTCTGATGGAGCTCAAACTCACAACATCTTGCTTACAAGGCAGATACTGTATCCATTACACCACAGAGGCTCCAAATGTTCTTGAAAATGGTGGTGGCAGACTAGAACATTTGTTTTTAGAAAAAAAAGTTTTTTTTGGAAAGTGTAAAATAAAATAAAATATTTCTAACATTTATTTTGTAAAAAATAAAACACCCAAATTAATTTGCAGTAAAAATAGAATGAGAACCCAGTAATGAATTGATAATGGCCTAAGAACTAATGTGCTGTAAACATCTCAGTAATGTAGACACATTTTTATGGATTCTGTAAGCTTAAATCAATGTTTCATATGGGTAATCTCCTTTTACACAGCAAGGTCGTGTTCATCTTTTTTAAATAGCTTACTTATACACCGATGTCATTAGATTGAGATGGGGGAAAAAATAGCAAAAGTTATGACAAAATTATTTTTTAATGAATGTTTTTCTTCCAGGCCCAGGGTTCCCTCTGTCTGAAATTTTGTCTGAGCCAATTCTGTTGCCAATTGAATCAAACTGGAGCCAATTTGTAAAACTTGGAGCCAACTAAGAACCATATAGTTCACAAATAATTATTTGAAGCCATCTGACAAAACATGTGCTAAATAATTAATTAAAACAATTCACAAACTTTAGCTGTTTATTTATTGCAATGGGCACCATTGGCGACCGTCAGCGGGAACCCTGCAGGCCGTGTATTAATTTCAAAATTTGGAAGCTCTTAGGAATTAGAGCTCACATTGCTAAAGCATTGTAGGATATTGTATTATATAGACATACGCCAGCGTTCTAACTTGCACCACTACACCCACGCTGCCTAGCAATAACAATTCTAACATGACATGATATTATGTTCCTATGAACAAAGAACAGATCTACACTTGTTAAATCTGCAATAAACTACTACTACAGCCACACAGGAAATATAGTGTTGATAGCTGCTGGTCCGTGCTGGAGGACGATTTTCAGTGCCACTGGAAATACAGCAGGTATTTTACAGGGAGGTATTTTGTAAAGCCTTCAGTCAAATAACAGACACGTAGACAAAATAACACAACATATTTATTCGTTTATAGCATCATATTGTATCATGTTAGAATAATATTTGTCTTGTGCCATTGTTTATCGGCGAATAAAACATGGTTTGAAGTTACGTAGGAATTAATCACCATGCGTAGGTCATAGGTCTAAGTAGTTAATTCCTACATATCAGAATGACAAACAGATAAACAACAGTAAGACAAATATTATATCCATTCTAACATGACCCAATATGATGCTATAAACAACAGCAAGCTAGACAAATATTATATCCATTCTAACATGACCCAATATGATGCTATAAACAACAGCAACACAAATATTATATCCATTCTAACATGACCCAATATGATGCTATAAACAACAGCAACACAAATATTATATCCATTCTAACATGACCCAATATGATGCTATAAACAACAGCAAGACAAATGTTATATCCATTCTAACATGGCCCAATATGATGCTATAAACAACAGTAACACAAATATTATATCCATTCTAACATGACCAATATGATGCTATAAACAACAGCAAGCTCCAATATGATGCTATAAACAACAGCAAGCTCCAATATGATGCTATAAACAACAGCAAGACAAATATTATATCCATTCTAACATGACCCAATATGATGCTATAAATAACAGCAAGACAAATATTATATCCATTCTAACATGACCCAATATGATGCTATAAACAACAGCAAGACAAATATTATATCCATTCTAACATGACCCAATATGATGCTATAAATAACAGCAAGACAAATATTATATCCATTCTAACATGACCCAATATGATGCTATAAACAACAGCAAGACAACTATTATATCCATTCTAACATGACCCAATATGATGCTATAAACAACAGTAACACAAATATTATATCCATTCTAACATGACCAATATGATGCTATAAACAACAGCAAGCTCCAATATGATGCTATAAACAACAGCAAGACCAATATGATGCTATAAACAACAGCAAGCTACAATATGATGCTATAAACAACAGCAAGACAAATATTATATCCATTCTAACATGACCCAATATGATGCTATAAACAACAGTAAGACAAATATTATATCCATTCTAACATGACCCAATATGATGCTATAAACAACAGCAAGCAACAAATATTATATCCATTCTAACATGACCCAATATGATGCTATAAACAACAGCAAGACCAATATATGTATAAACAACAGCAAGCCCCAATATGATGCTATAAACAACAGCAAGACAAATATTATATCCATTCTAACATGACCCAATATGATGCTATAAACAACAGCAAGACAAATATTATATCCATTCTAACATGACCCAATATGATGCTATAAACAACAGCAAGACAAATATTATATCCATTCTAACATGACCCAATATGATGCTATAAACAACAGCAAGACAAATATTATATCCATTCTAACATGACCCAATATGATGCTATAAACAACAGCAAGACAAATATTATATCCATTCTAACATGACCCAATATGATGCTATAAACAACAGTAACACAAATATTATATCCATTCTAACATGACCAATATGATGCTATAAACAACAGCAAGCTCCATTATGATGCTATAAACAACAGCAAGACCAATATGATGCTATAAACAACAGCAAGCTACAATATGATGCTATAAACAACAGCAAGACAAATATTATATCCATTCTAACATGACCCAATATGATGCTATAAACAACAGTAAGACAAATATTATATCCATTCTAACATGGCCCAATATGATGCTATAAATAACAGCAAGCAAGACAAATATTATATCCATTCTAACATGACCCAATATGATGCTATAAACAACAGCAAGACAAATATTATATCCATTCTAACATGACCCAATATGATGCTATAAACAACAGTAAGACAAATATTATATCCATTCTAACATGACCCAATATGATGCTATAAACAACAGCAAGACAACTATTATATCCATTCTAACATGACCCAATATGATGCTATAAACAACAGCAAGACAAATATTATATCCATTCTAACATGACCCAATATGATGCTATAAACAACAGTAAGACAAATATTATATCCATTCTAACATGACCCAATATGATGCTATAAACAACAGCAAGACAAATATTATATCCATTCTAACATGACCCAATATGATGCTATAAACAACAGCAAGACAAATATTATATCCATTCTAACATGACCCAATATGATGCTATAAACAACAGCAAGACAAATATTATATCCATTCTAACATGACCCAATATGATGCTATAAACAACAGCAAGACAAATATTATATCCATTCTAACATGACCCAATATGATGCTATAAACAACAGCAAGACAAATATTATATCCATTCTAACATGACCCAATATGATGCTATAAACAACAGCAAGACAAATATTATATCCATTCTAACATGACCCAATATGATGCTATAAACAACAGTAAGACACAAGCAAGACAAATATTATATCCATTCTAACATGACCCAATATGATGCTATAAACAACAGCAAGACAAATATTATATCCATTCTAACATGACCCAATATGATGCTATAAACAACAGCAAGACAAATATTATATCCATTCTAACATGACCCAATATGATGCTATAAACAACAGTAAGACAAATATTATATCCATTCTAACATGACCCAATATGATGCTATAAACAACAGTAACACAAATATTATATCCATTCTAACATGACCCAATATGATGCTATAAACAACAGTAAGACAAATATTATATCCATTCTAACATGACCCAATATGATGCTATAAACAACAGTAAGACAAATATTATATCCATTCTAACATGACCCAATATGATGCTATAAACAACAGCAAGACAAATATTATATCCATTCTAACATGACCCAATATGATGCTATAAACAACAGCAAGACAAATATTATATCCATTCTAACATGACCCAATATGATGCTATAAACAACAGTAAGACAAATATTATATCCATTCTAACATGACCCAATATGATGCTATAAACAACAGCAAGACAAATATTATATCCATTCTAACATGACCCAATATGATGCTATAAACAACAGTAAGACAAATATTATATCCATTCTAACATGACCCAATATGATGCTATAAACAACAGTAAGACAACTATTATATCCATTCTAACATGACCCAATATGATGCTATAAACAACAGCAAGACAAATATTATATCCATTCTAACATGACCCAATATGATGCTATAAACAACAGTAAGACAAATATTATATCCATTCTAACATGGCCCAATATGATGCTATAAACAACAGCAAGCAGACAAATATTATATCCATTCTAACATGACCCAATATGATGCTATAAACAACAGCAAGCTCCAATATGATGCTATAAACAACAGCAAGCTCCAATATGATGCTATAAACAACAGCAAGACAAATATTATATCCATTCTAACATGACCCAATATGATGCTATAAACAACAGCAAGACAAATATTATATCCATTCTAACATGACCCAATATGATGCTATAAACAACAGCAAGACAAATATTATATCCATTCTAACATGACCCAATATGATGCTATAAATAACAGCAAGACAAATATTATATCCATTCTAACATGACCCAATATGATGCTATAAACAACAGCAAGACAACTATTATATCCATTCTAACATGACCCAATATGATGCTATAAACAACAGTAACACAAATATTATATCCATTCTAACATGACCAATATGATGCTATAAACAACAGCAAGCTCCAATATGATGCTATAAACAACAGCAAGACCAATATGATGCTATAAACAACAGCAAGCTACAATATGATGCTATAAACAACAGCAAGACAAATATTATATCCATTCTAACATGACCCAATATGATGCTATAAACAACAGCAAGACAAATATTATATCCATTCTAACATGACCCAATATGATGCTATAAACAACAGCAAGACAAATATTATATCCATTCTAACATGACCCAATATGATGCTATAAACAACAGCAAGACAAATATTATATCCATTCTAACATGACCCAATATGATGCTATAAACAACAGCAAGACAACTATTATATCCATTCTAACATGACCCAATATGATGCTATAAACAACAGCAAGACAAATATTATATCCATTCTAACATGACCAATATGATGCTATAAACAACAGCAAGCTCCATTATGATGCTATAAACAACAGCAAGACCAATATGATGCTATAAACAACAGCAAGACAATATGATGCTATAAACAACAGCAAGACAAATATTATATCCATTCTAACATGACCCAATATGATGCTATAAACAACAGCAAGACAAATATTATATCCATTCTAACATGACCCAATATGATGCTATAAACAACAGTAAACAAATATTATATCCATTCTAACATGACCCAATATGATGCTATAAACAACAGCAAGACAAATATTATATCCATTCTAACATGACCCAATGATGCTATAAACAACAGCAAGACAAATATTATATCCATTCTAACATGACCCAATATGATGCTATAAACAACAGCAAGACAAATATTATATCCATTCTAACATGACCCAATATGATGCTATAAACAACAGCAAGACAAATATTATATCCATTCTAACATGACCCAATATGATGCTATAAACAACAGCAAGACAAATATTATATCCATTCTAACATGACCCAATATGATGCTATAAACAACAGCAAGACAAATATTATATCCATTCTAACATGACCCACTATGATGCTATAAACAACAGCAACACAAATATTATATCCATTCTAACATGACCCAACATGATGCTATAAACAACAGCAAGACAAATGTTATATCCATTCTAACATGGCCCAATATGATGCTATAAACAACAGTAAGACAAATATTATATCCATTCTAACATGACCCAATATGATGCTATAAACAACAGCAAGACAACTATTATATCCATTCTAACATGACCCAATATGATGCTATAAACAACAGCAAGACAAATATTATATCCGTTCTAACATGACCCACTATGATGCTATAAACAACAGCAAGACACATATTATATCCATTCTAACATGACCCACTATGATGCTATAAACAACAGTAACACACATATTATATCCATTCTAACATGACCCAATATGATGCTATAAACAACAGTAACACACATATTATATCCATTCTAACATGACCCAATATGATGCTATAAACAACAGTAACACACATATTATATCCATTCTAACATGACCCACTATGATGCTATAAACAACAGTAACACACATATTATATCCATTCTAACATGACCCACTATGATGCTATAAACAACAGTAAGACAAATATTATTTCCCCAATCTAACCAATCTAATCACTTCCTAATTTGGCTTTCGTACAAAAACATTTATAGTATATTTCTCTTATTGAATAATTCATTAGGACTGCATGGTATATTTATCTAGAGCTCTTGGGAATCATTAATAATACTATAAATACCATATATGTTGGAGAGAAATTTGGAGCCGATTCATGCTATTTAACCCTTTCAACACCACAGACCTCTATATAGGCTTACAAAAAGTGTAGATCCAGATGAGCTGGCTCGTCACGAGCCGTCTCATCAGGATCTGCACTTTTTTCAAGTAATATAACTATTTTTAGGAACAAAATTACCCATTTTGATAAATGAACTGATCCAAATGTAATTTTGTTATTAATTTATTGGTCTAAAAATATCATGGACCAATCCATGTCAGTTACTTGGTGTTGAATGGGTTAACCAGATACAATAAAATTGTCTTCATTGTGGAAAGATGATACAAAAAATTGTTATATTTATTTTGTATATATTTGTTTTGAAAATTTCTAAAGCGGCGCAATTCGCGTTGAAACGACGTTGAAACGAGCGTTCTGATTGGATTATTAGAATTAACTAGGTGCTTGTTATTTTATATGAAGAATAATCATAATCCAATCAGAACGCTCGTTTCAACGCGAACTGCGCCGCTTGAGAAATTTTCAAAACAAATTGAAAAATTCTCCGAAATCTCTTTTTGACGTACATTTTTGCCGAATAAACCTACACGTTAGTGGAAACATATTGTATTGATAATGTTATTCAGTTAAAACTCTCCCGTCGAAGATATTTTTTTGTTGCTGACAGAACCCGTGTCCTAGTATGGAAATGTGACCTGCTATGGCCAATGTCTGTGGCAATTGTTTGCAAAGTATACATGCACGCAGCTTAAAGTTGTGTTTTATTTGAAGAACAATATAAAGACTCGGGATAGGCGTTATATTTGGACAGATTTGTACAAAATTGTTTCAGATAGGGCCATTTTACTGATCGATGCGAAATCTGACATCCCACAGAGTAGAATCTCTGTACTTAAATATATATATACTAGTACCCCCAAACGTGCCGAATCCCTGTGGGACAGATCTAGGATTTCACGTTAGAGGGGGGGGGGGTGCAAAATGTTTTGTTGTCAATTGTTCAGGTTTATGTCACGCCTCGTAAAACTGCTTATTCAGAAAAAACATTATATGACTGGAATTTGGTGTGTTAATTAGTTTAAACTTTATTTATTTTATTAGTTTAAACTTTATTTATTTTACAACGATTGCGAAGCAAGTTCTAACAACTTATATTAATCACTCTCGTTGGCGCGGATGAAAGCGTATATGTGGTCATTCGTGTGGGAGGAAACCGGAGTACCCGGAGAAAACCCACCTGTCCGATCTGGCGACCATCGTACCATCTCACATACTTCCTGGTCATCGAACCCGGGTTGCATTGGTGAGAAGCGAGCGCGCTAACCACTGCGCTAATCGGACAGCCATCTGTTAATTAATACTGGATCTTCAAGCAACAGACTTATGGGGAAGTCGTATGGAAGAGTCAGGTACCCAATCAAACCCGCTATGGTAAGCGAGATAGCTCAGGGAGACCCAACTTGTCTTCTAGTTCAAGCCGCCCCAGAGTCTATCAGAATAATTATGAATTATCATCTACATCAGCTTAATCAAACTCGGCTACATGCATGTCAAATCCTCCGGTTATCTCGAAGTAGGGTCAAAGTCCCATTTCAGATACTACCATTTTACATATAACTGGCTCTTTTATATCAAATTTTGTTAAGTCAAATTTTTTGTTATATCAAATTAATTTTTTGGTCCCTTCAGTGTAAATGGGCAGTCAAAGCGTCAGCTTGCCACTGAAGTGCGACTTTCATTTGGCAAATTTATCTGATCAAAGACAAAAACAATTGATAAAGTTAGTTGATGGTGTTTACCATGACAGTAATTAGGCCTACAATATGTTAATATAGGTATACATTTATCGGCAATTAACCATTAATTGGATAAACGGCTCATCGTAATAATTATAATTCAGTTTGTTTCGACTAAACTTTAACTTGTCAATAATTAGTGCAAAATGATATTTTTATATTCCAAATGTATCGTATACTGCAATCATATAATTACATTTAATCTCTGATTTGTTCTTAATATTGTATGTATCTATGTAATGTATTGTATGAAAAAATGCAATAAAATATTATTTTAAAAAATCAGTTTTGTACATAAATGTTATTTATATGTATGTATGTGCTTCATTTAATAAATGTTCAATACGATATTAGTGTTTTTTATCATGCCACGGCTATTACAGACGATGGCAACTTGGAAAATAATTTATTTATGGGACAAATGTAAGACAGGTAAGGCGTGCGATCTACGAGAAACATGTACGGAAATATTGTCAATATCCGTCATGTCAAACTTATTTCAAGTATTTTGTTCAGTCCGACAGAATTCGACATAACGGATGTAGACTATATATATATATATATATGGATATTATACCTTTTGTTGAAGATCCATCCGATCCAGATAACCTCTCCATTTCTAAGAATTATTTTTGATACAAATTCACAGCTCAACTCTCCAAGTGTAACAAACATGTACAAGTTAACCAATATGCTTAGTGGATTAAAGTCCTGTTCACAACGAAACATAAAACACTTTCAACAATTTGTCATATTTTCTGTACAATTGAATATTAATAATTTCTCATAGAAATCCATATGAAATCCCCAGAAAATGTGTACTATCCATACATCAATTCACTATATAAATGCATAATTATTACGTTCAGTTGCAAATACGAACTAGACACATTATGTGTACATCTAAACAACTCCATTCTGAATCATTCTACAAATAAATGCCTCTTGTATGCATCCAGCAAGAAGTCCTTCGAGAAAACAGTATTAAACTCCACGGAAAAATCCATTTTAATCAACTGTGTAAATTTGACTTGCAAAGCCCAGTAGGCATGTCAATGCTGCGAAAAGCAAGAAATGTTGTTATTTCCAATGCCAGGCTGAGATTTACATGAAGGTAGAGTCATGTCTGCTACACCAGTTCTGTTGCATCACAATTCAAAATCACAAGGCTAGCCAGAAAACTTCAATAAATCAATAGCAACTCTCACTACTACCAGTGCAAGGATTGTGGTGTAGGAAGTGTTTCCTGAAGATTTTCCTCTACATTCAAAGCACGACATGTGTGGCAATATGAAATATTAAGTGACCAGATACTTGATTACTGGCATACAACTGACTTTATTACTTATAGTGATGCTCCCCTCTCACTCCAGTAATTGATAACATTGATGTCTCTCAATGGAGGACACTCATTTATTTTAATCAGAACAAATTGTGACTAGAGTAAAACACAATGAAAAATAGAGAATAGCACTCAGAGAGAATATGCGAACACCTGCGCTGGTATTTGACTTCATTTCACAATCCTCACATGACCTTAAATTGACCTTGAAAGATCAACCTCAAGGTCACACACAGGGTATGGCTTATTTGGTTCAAACATATTTTATTTATAAGGATACATGTAATATACATTGAGAAAAATATACAGAAACATACATTTATATCGTGATATGTGGATTGAACTGAAAGCTAAAAGCTTAAGGTAATCTTTCCACTGTGTACTAAGATGGTACCAGGTATATATGGCAATTTTAATAACTTGGCATAATATTGGAAATTACCAGAACTGGCTTATTTGAAAGGTCGAATGAGGTTAATTTCTTATAAGTGTTCCATTGAATCTACATGTCTCTCTTGCTCAAGCATGCACACTGCACTATGAAAGGGAGTGGACAGTGACTTTGCCGACAGCCCTGATGACAGACCTTCTACCAAAATTGAAACACCTCCTCCTAAACCAACCTTCTATACATGGATACTATACTTGAGATTTGAATTCTCGGGTTAATCATTTTGTCCATTTTTGGATATAATCAAGTATAGCCATTGAGTATCTCAAGGTCGATTATGTATAAATTCACCGGATATGTCAAAGTCGGGTCACATTTAAAATACGGTACTATCATTTTGCTTATAACTGGCTACGTCATGGTTACTGTGTCGATCCGACGGAATTCAACACACTGGATGTAGACTGTTATCTTATTTGAAAATGTGACAACAGTAAAAAAAAACATCAAAATATATTTTGTCGACGGTCACTATTGGATAGGATCAATAAATATCTTAAATAGAACAAGAAGCTAGCTGTAGGGATGTCCGTATAGTCCCATACCAGGCTTATCACATGACACGTCATCATGACCCTACCGTATTGTTCCATATCTAAACAAGTTCCCATTGACCTCCAAGTGTGACCTTGGCCTTTGAGCAATGAGCCTGGTTGTTTGTGCGACACCCTGTCTCATTATGGTGAACAGTTTTGTTAATTTATTTAAATATCTACCCCAAGGGTTTAGGTATTATACTGCAGACCAGACATTTTGAAAACTTTGACCTCTAAGTGTGACTTTGGCCTTTGAACAATGAACTTGGGTCTTGCGCTCGACACTCTTATCATGGTCAACATTTGTGTGAAGTTATTTGAAAATCCATCATAGGGTTCAAGATTTATTCTCCAGAGACGGGACATTTTGAAATATAAGTTATAGGCGCGAGTCTTGACAAGTAGGGAACTAATAAATGGTGCTGTGGTAAAACTAAAACACAGGTACGACGATTCATCCACTTATGAAACTAATTAATTTGGATACAGTAAAATCATTAAATTCTAGTAGCTACTTTGCAGTTATAGGATATGAATCGAAATTAAATAAATTCTTCTAGAATGATCTACCGGTACTTTTAAAACTGACAGAACTTTTTAAGAAACTAAAACAATGCCATCAATTATATCTTCGAGTTACTTACAAAATACTTTACGACTAATAAATAGTCCTAGAAATGCACACGATTCAAAGTAAGACCCCGGCTGCCCGTCCAAGCAGTAGTTCAAGCATGGACGGGAACCTGGGTAGAACCAGCTGGATAACTTCCTCACATGAAAGAATTTGACAAATTAATAGGTGCCCATCAGCGTGAACACTCGCCCAAGTAGAACCAGCAACATTTTACAAGACAATGACACAGACAGACTGCCGTATATACCTGGCCATAAGTCGACCTTTTTCTTTTTTTTTATTTATTTGATCATTAACCCATTCAACACCAAGTAACTGACATGGACTGGTCCATGATATTCTTAGACCAATAAATGAATAAGAAAATTACATTCGGACCAGTTCATTTATCAAGATGGGTAATTTTGTCTAAAATTAGTAATACTACTTGCAAAAAGTGCAGATCCTGATGAGACGGCTCGTCACGAGCCTGCTCATCTGGATCTACACTTTTTGTAAGCCTATTTAGAGGTCTGTGGTGTTGAAAGGGTTAATCGTGTGAACTGTGCTAATAAACTTAAAGCGACATTACATCGCAAAAAGCAAATAAAATGCGCATTTTTTCACGTATAAATGCATTGCTACTACAAATTCTTCCGAATACATTCGAACACTAACCTTGAATCAATATACAGTGTTTTTGTGGATTGAAAGTAGGATTTCATATAATGGTCAACCACGCTCCTGAACTGACATTTGTTTGTCATCGGAGTCAATACTAAACGCGAGATACTGTCGATTAGAGATAATTTAACTAGTCTAGACTAAATAAATAAGCACAAATGTGAGATATAATGGTAAATCTGTACCATAAATCGTGTTATTCAGGATACCCTAGTTGTATTATGCATGTATGTTTACATTATTTTGTTATGTCAACAAACCGCGTATACGACGTTTGTTTATTTGTTGAAATACTCAGTTTTTGAGGCAAATATTTGAGCGGAAATTATACCATATAATAGCAAATTACATTCTGCAGACATTTGCGTTTTCACCAATGTAGTGTCGCTTTAAGTATATACCTGCACTTGAGTAGTAGATTTTACAGAATACAGGCAAACCTGTCTTAAGCAGCCAGCCAAGTGCATCACAGAAAGTGGCTGCTTAATAGAGGTAAAAAGAATAATAAAACAAGATATTTGGAATCTGGAAACCGGCTCCTTAATACAGGTTGGCTGCTTAATGGAAGTGACCACTAAACCAGGTTTGACTGTACTGTGCAAATGTGTTAAGGAAAAATAAATTGTGGTAATTCAATACAAATATATTGGATGAATGATACAGGTCTACCATAACATTTATTTACATTACAGACCATAGAAATAGCTGATACACAAACTACATAAATCAGTGCATTATTTTTATGATTTAACCCATTCAACACAAAGTAACTAACATGGACTGGTGTGTGTGTGATATTTTTAGACGAATAAATTAATCAGAAAATTACATTTGGACAAGTTCATTTATCAAAATGGGTAATTTTGTCTAAAAATAGTAATATTACTGGCAAAAAGTGCAGATCCTGATGAGACGACTCGTCGCGAGGCTACATTTTTTGTAAGCCTATTTAGAGGTCCGTAGTGTTGAAAATGTTAAATGTAATGGAATTTGATAGCTCAAATTGAGCAAAGTTTCTTTGAAAAATGAGACCAAAAAAAGTCCACAAAGTTAATACCCTCCAACTTATGGAAGAAGGATCAAGCTAAAAATCAGCTTTGACAGCAAGTGAAAACTTGACCCTCGACTTATGGCTGAGATCGACGTATGGCCGGATATATACGATATTTAATGTCCTCTTTGGTTTAAACATATTTATTCATTCATAATGTACAGTACATATCTATTGTATACAGAATGAAAATGTGTGTGTTTTACGTTTATTTATCGTCGCTACCGGTTGCCCATATGAGCGACACCTCCTGAAGATATTAGTCAGTTTAGATTGAAAATGGATTTAATTGAAAGCTTAAAGCTTATTGAGAGTTCTCTTTTTGAGAATTACTGGCAGTCATAAAGTGTGCAACCTAACATATACCATCTCATCAGTCAATAAAAATCAATCATACTGCAGGATAATAGGATTTTGATCTGGCATCAAAACAAATCAAGTGAACAAAGCACGAAAGCAAAGTGTCATCCATCATCTATACGTCATCTTTTTTATGTTCTTTCCTTAACCCTTTCAACCCCAAGTAACTGACATCGACTGGTGCATGCTATTTTTAGACCAATAAATTAATAAGAAAATTACATTTGGACCAGTTCATTTATCAAAATGGGTAATTTTATCTAAAAATAGTAATAATTATTACTGGCAAAAAAGTGCAGATCCTGATGAGACGGCTCGTTACGAGCCGGCTCATCTGGATCTACACTTTTCATAAACCTATTTAGAGGCCTGTGGGGTTGAAAGGGTTAATTGTATCACAGATGGATTACTTTTCCATAGAAAGAAATGAAAAGATAAACCAAATACCGGTGTAACCGGGGGGGGGGGGGGGGGGTAATTTCCAGGTAGTCTGGAAAATACCCCCCTTCCCTCGGGGAGAATTTTTGGGTAGGTTTAATTTACTATCACACTGGTACACTGTTCAATGAAATATTCCAATTAGAACTACCCTATAGAAAGCTGGAAATACCCCCCATCCCTCGTGGGGGGAATTTTTGGGGAGGGTGGGGGTAGGTTTAATTTCCTATCACACTGGTACACTGTTGAATGAAATATTCCAATTAGAACTACCCCCCACCAGAGAAAGGGTAGCAGGCCTGGTAGTTATATATGCACTCTAGTGGTTATTTAGAGTAGGTATCTAGTTAAATGTTTTTGTATACGATTATATATCGTCGCCCAACCCGGATAATCTGGGCGACGCCTCAAGAAGCATGTTAGTAATTGTATGTTGTGGAGGACAGCGATACAGAAGAAGCACCAATGAGAGACATCTATAATTTTCTATTACCTCCCTTGGCAGATAAAGTCTGATTTATCCCAAATTGTGAATAGCTCCTTTTAGTTAGAATCCTTTGTTTTTACTGTTGTGCCCTAACCAGATGTTGCGGTATGATAATTGTGATTGTATCAAAAACGTGTTCATTAAGTGATAAACATTATTTTACAAATAAGTACCCAATGCACATACTGTAGGAAGAGACCTGTTGAGATACAGTAATTTAATAATTATAAGAAGCGATATTGGAATAAAATTGCTAGCATGTTGTGCAAAGGAAACAACGATAAAAACAGAGGAAAACACTTAATAGGACCTATCTACTTTTAGGGAGTATTCAGGGGCAGTAACTGACCGATGGCTCTAAATTCCAGAAGAATCCCTGGTTCTATTATACATCCGGTGTATAGCACTGATTCAGGAGACCTTGGTTTATAGTCGCACCTGAAACACTGCCATTATTATTATGGTCAGAGAGTGGACCAAACCACTATTTAATGCAGTGTACTCACTTAATGCCCAATTCATTCAAGTGCAATTACATTCACTGTTTGGTAAAAGCTAAGCAGAAACAGGGTGTATCACAATATGCAAATTCAGTTAGGTCACAAGGTAGATTTCAGGTCAAAGGGTGTCATTTTCTTTTGCATGATATAAGACCTATATTGCGTATAGATATTATTCAAAATAAAATAAAACCATGTTATCGCTGCCACATGAATCTGGGTGGGTAATTTATTACCTCAATATGATTATATACAGTCTACATCCATTATGTCGAATTCCGTCGGATCGAACAAAATACTTTGACATAACCGAAGTTTGACTTAACGAAATTTTATATAAACGGAGCCAGTTATATGTAAAATAATAGTGTCTGAATTGGGACTTTAATCCGACTTCGAGATAACCGGAGAATTCGACATAACTGACTGCATATGACCTGTTGGTGTGACACTAAACTACAAAAAGCGCACGTGGAAGTCGTGATAGCGCAATGGTAGCACGTTTGCTTCAGGTGGTCTCGAGAGTGATTAATATAAATTATAAGAACTTCTTTCGCAATCGAGCTAAAATAAATTTGTATAAACTAAACTACAAAAACAAACAAACCTCACGACTGGTTAAGGGTTATGGCGTCAAAAATGTACTAGATATTGACCCACAGCAAATACTTTGAAAATAAACAACAAAAAGCACTGGCACCACGCTACTTTTATTAAATTAAATATTGGCATAACTGAGTTTGAACGTGTATGGTTAATTAATAAACAATAGACTATTGATTGAGCATCAAAACGACCATAAGGAATGAACAGTTTATGTCAATATTTACACAGCTATAAGATGGGTAATTATAGCCTGGGTTCCAGTCTGTCGATTTTTCACTTTTTAACTTCTGGCAAAATGTTGATATCACCAGAAACTCAATACGGCCCAATTAATAGTCTCGGTGTTAAAATATATTTATTTAACTGACCAGGCAAAATATATCGACGCCCGTTCCCAGGCTATATGGGTAACTACATCTAGAACTTTCAATTTTGGAAATTTCCACTGACTTGGCGTGATAAGATATCATTTACGGTCGAGTAAACAGTTGTTGATGTGCGGGCAATTGTATGGTTCAAGTGAACGAAATGATGTACCACAAGAAACCACTCCACAACGCCATGTACATTGAAATCTAAATTAAACATTTATCAGTTATGAGCTTAACGGTATTCATTTATTATTCATAGCGTTCATGCAAAGGTGTTCCATGATCAGTTTACCTTGTAGGACCAGTAACTTTATGTGGAGTTGTAAAGATCATCGACATCAAATGACTTGCCCTATTCGATTCCAACAGGATTTTCGAATTCTTTCATGTGAGGTAGCGCTAATGTGCTATCCAGCTGGCTTGCGGAAGGTCGGTTGTTCTACCAGGGTACCCATCTGAAATACTGCTCTGAGGGGCATCCGGGGTCTTCCTCCACCAATAATAACTGAAGAGTCGCAATATGACGTAACCCTTTCAACACCACAGGCCTCTAAATAGGCTTACAAAACTGTAGATCCAGATGAGCTGGCTTGTGAAGAGCCGTCTCATCAGGATCTGCACTTTTTGCCAGTAATAATTATTACTATTTTTTTGATAAAATTACCCATTTTCATAAATGAACTGGTCCCAAATGTAATTTTCTTATTAATTTATTGGTCTAAAAATATCATGCACCAGTCCATGTCAATTACCTAGGGATGAATGGGTTAAGCTGTTGGTGCATGCTACATGTATATCAAAATGTTTGCCATAATTACTTTTCTAAAGCAAAGAAATATTAAAAAACTTTACACATATTTGCTTTTAGATATTTGTTTCTCTCGAAGTACCACAAAAATGAAGAAACACAGTATATATGTAATTAAAATGGTGCAGGCCCATAGCCAGGTCGAATGAAGCACTATATCGGAGTCTGTTAGGTACTGCATTGCCGGAAATGATATGTAGTGTCATTGAGGAAGCCACCTCACGTGAGTGAGTAAGTGAGTATTTGGTTTAACGACGCATCAGCACAGTTCAGGCTATATCGCGCTGGGTTAAGTATATTGTATACAAGATATCTACAATTAAAAATATATGTAGATAACATACTGTATGTATTAAAATTGTAGTGACAAAAGGTCAATTGCAACAAAATTTATCAAGCTGTAAAAATGATAAAAAAACGTTAATTAACTTACAATTTATGGAAAAGATGTGATTCTTTTAAAAATGCAATCAGCCACCTCACATGCTTTGTACTGGTTAATAGATTAGGTTGGCTAAACCTGCCCAGGATTTATGTCTAGGTCCCCCTCAAGGCATTTGACACAAATGGAATATAGAATAGAATACAGTAACATAGAGCCTCAGTGGCTGAGTGGTCCAACGTGCTGTCGTTAGAACTCGCCTTTCATCGCTAATCATCAGGGCTGCAGGTTCACTGCCTATCAGGGACAAGTGATAAATGGTGATATGTGAGAAAGAAAAAGTTGTCAGTCGCCTACGGAGGTTTCAGTCTGTCTTCAGCTCCAAATCCCCACTAAGACTTACCTCCATTTGTAAAATGAAAATTCAGGACACAAATGGTCAATCCATTCCAAACATGAAGGAGATCACAGTAAGTTCAAATGGCATAGAGAAACTTCTCAATAACCTGAACCCCCATAAGGCTAGTGGTCCTGACCATATTAAGCCAATCATACTTAAAACCCTGTCTAAAGAACTCTCACCTATCCTTGGAGTCTTCTTCCAAAAATCCCTCATCGAAGGATCACTGTCGGCCCAGTGGAAGTCAGCAAATGTTACTCCCATTTACAAAAAAGGGGACAAGTCAAACCCAGCAAACTATAGGCCTATCTCACTGACATGTGTTCTACACAAGGTATTAGAACATATAGTTTCCTCTTCGGTAGTAAAACACTTCACTAACAACAGTTTCTGTACCATTTGCAGCATGGTTTTATAGAAAAATGGTCATGCGTGACCCATTTAGTAATGCTAGTCAATGACTTGGTTACCTCTGTCTACAATAACCATCAAGTAGATCTCATCCTATTAGACTTCAGTAAGGCTTTCGACAAGGTCAATCACAATAAAGTACTACTAAACATGCATGACTATGGAGTCAGAGGTCAAACATTAAGGTGGATTAAGAGTTTTCAGTAGACTCCAATCAGTTGCCCTTAATGGTATTAGTTCAGAAGCTATTCATGTGTCTTCTGGAGTCCCACAGGGATCCGTACTTGGACTCCTGCTATTCCTAGCCTATATAAACAACCTCCCACAAAACATCAGTTCCAAAGTCTGTATCTTTGCAGATGATACTGAAGTCTATCTATCACTGACATGTGCAAATGAGTCGGTCACATTCCAAAATGATCTTAAGAGATTAGAAGAGTGTGAATTGGAGTGAGACATGGAATTTAACCCCTCCAAATGTCAAGTTATCCACGTCACCAGAAGGAAACATCCTATTCCCAGTCAATATAAACTCCATGGAGTCCGACTTGAGTCGGTCACCTCAGTCAAATAACCTGTCGTGGGACGCTAACATAACAAGGTCAACAAAGAAAGATAACCAAACATTAGGATTTCTACGTAGAAACATCCAGGTCAAATCCTAACACCTTAAGTCCATAGCTTACAAGACACTAGTGAGACACCAGCTATAATATGGCTCCTAGGTTTTGGTCGCTCCATACCCAAACATTGATAGACCAAATTGAAGGTGTCCAGCGAAGAGCAGCCCGTTGGATAAAGGCTGACTTCTATCATACCTCTAGTGTTACATACATGCTAGCCTGGGTTCCAGTCTTGTCGATTTTTCACTTTTTAACTTCTGGCAAAATGACAGCCTGTGGAAACTGGATATCCGATCGTAGCGCCATCTATTTACACCCACTTTTATGAGGGTGTAGATTTGAAGAACGACAACTCTTCTCTACAAGATAATATCGCTAAATATAGAAACGGAATTCTATCGGAATTATACACGATCATTTCCGAATGCTCCCGTAGACTCATTTACATTGCAAACATATAATGTCCCTTTTCTGTGTTATATCGACGAGATGGCAGATTTTAAATATTACATTTAGATGGTAATGGATCGATTCGGCGTAATTGAACTAAGGACTTAAATATTGAGTAAATATGTCAAATCAGACGCACATTGTACTATTTAAAACTATTTGTCGTTCCGTTGACCCGTAAACAATGGCGGCCAATTATAAAGTTTATCAACATTACAGTGCCTCGCTTTCGATTCAAGTACGTCATTAATTAAGTCACGTGCTAATAGGCCTATTATCCTGGGTATACCGGTAACCGGTGACATAAGCAATAGCCTGTGTATTTTTGTTCCAAAACGAGGCAAATCATGTTCACTCTCAATTAAGCATAATCATATTTATTTATTGTATGCAACGAAATTCACCTAAATATTTTTTGTTTAAACATAATTTATTGCCAAATAGCAAATATATACAGCAAAAGGTTTGGACCTAAATATTGACTACATGAACGAAAACTTACGAGTGTAAGAAGAAAAACCACAAGTTTTGAATAAATTACGGTAAATTTACCAGTAGAAATGACATTTCAGCTAGTTTTTGCTATGGACAGTTGCAGAAATCCGATGTAAATTGTCAATAGTAACCACAGAATGAACATGTGTGCTTCATTTGGATTAATTCTGATATCACCACTTATTAGTATTCACCGATATTAGGGTCACTGGGGAAAATAGGATTATTACCAGGCAAAATATATCGACGCCTGTTCCCAGGCTATAGACATGCTATATTCCCTAAATCTTCTACAAAAGATAAATTGAAAAGAACTAAGACTAAGACAGTGTCTGTGGCTGACACTGTGTGAGGCTGTGACTGTCACAATTGCGGGCTGTATGTATTATTTTATTTGTTTGAGTTATCTTACCTGTCGTTGTAAATAAGGTGGCGAAATCTCAAAAAACTTCGATACAGGTATATTCTGTTTTCCTTGACACTGAAGTATGCTTTGTCACGTGACATTTGTAAAAAAAAAAAAAAAACAGAGTTATGTAAAGCTGAAGAATGTTTTAGTTTCGTAAACAATTTTGTTAATAATTCTCACATATGAAGGCTTCAGTGTTAAAAATATTATAATACTGATTTGAAACATTGCCATAAATGGAGAATATACTGTATACATAGTATTTTATTAGGTCGTTTAGTCGGCTAATCAGAAATTCCCAAAATGGCCGTCGCTGGAGTTTCAGTGGCGATAGAAGCTGTTCATGAAAATCAAATTCAAGAAGTATCTTTAGATGGCCAAGAAATTTTGGTTCCGTAAGTATTTAGAAACCTACGTTTTTGTCAACATCGTGATAGTAAATACGTAATGTCGTTCTCATGGTCGTGGAATTAGGTAGGAATATACAAATATTTGGATCATCATCATTTAGACGCTTATTAAATTGTATGTATCCCGGTGTTACTGGTTTCCGACGATGTAGTACATAACGGACTCCTATAGGTTTAGAATTGTCATACACTGCAAACAATTTTATGTCACCAAATAAACAATATTTTACCATTCATACACAAAAATCTCGAAGAAAATCAATTGTTTACTTTTTGAGAAAAGTTGACAAAATAGCGGTACGTATAGTCGTTTCTTAACATACCGCTGGTCGTAACATACCGAGGCATCCACACTTTTTCAGAACGAGGTAAAATAACGCCACCTATCATTCTTTACATTGGATCATTGGTGACCCAGAAAGATAAACATGTCTTGATAAACAAGAAATCATAAACTGTCAACGTAAGTGGTTTGAAAATTACTTTATCTGATAAAATGCTCCAAATGTCCATAATATATATTTATGTTCATTCCAACTTTGTAAAATGGCGGTCTGCTACCTGGTATTTACGAATGAAGCTGTTTTGATGACGTGTTTAGGTTACTACGTAATTCCCGTATTACCAAATATGGGCATAATTTTAAGGTCCGAGACGCACTTTTTCTACTGAATGATTATTTTTCAAAACAGATTTCCCACCAAAGTTAGTACTTTTGATTAAAAACAAGTTGATGTTCATATCTATTGAACTTTCTTCCGTGATGTAAATTTATTGACATGTGGTGATATAGCCAGATTCCCGCATTTTATTATTCATAAAAAGTAGGCCCATCGTGGGCCTAAGGCTGTTTGTTGTTTTCTGGTGGGAGATTAAAAAGATATTCATGTGTTATGTTAAAATGACAAATTTACTACTAGACTTACATATTATACAGATTAAGGTCTCTATCAAATATTCACATAATTGTATTATGACTACCTTTGTATAAACATCCAAATCAGGGCCTCGTCCATTTGCCGCGGTATACTCGGAACTACTGACTACGTAACTTCTGACACGATGGCGCCAAAAACATGATAAACACAAGTGATTCCCAATAATATTTCTTCTTTGTGTATGTGTAATGTTGAAGTGGAGAAGTCATAAGATGATGCAAAATGAGTTTTAAATTCAGGTACATAATATTATATCTGTAGTTTGGTTTTTAATAGCTAGTACCGCGATATACCCATAATGCATCCTACTACCTTATTCTCAGTAATCTAGAATTACGTCACATGTTTTCGCCTAGCTCTGGAAATTGCCTACCGCACAAGCATTAGTATGTAAGCAACAGTTCTTTTTAGCAAAACAATATAAATAAGGAAGACTTACTTTAATAACCGGCTTAATTTATCATTTTCACTCAAAATTCATTTGTTGGACAGCATTTTAACACACATGAGGGCTGGCATTTTTTGGAATTTCGGGTACAAGGGCTGCCCAAAAAGGGGCAGGGAGGGCGGCCCTCCCATTCCTGCTTAGGGGAAACATTATAAACGGTCGTTTACATAATTTTGCTCGCGCTGTAAGCAATTTCCACAGTTGGGCGCAAAACTGGTGACATCATTCCGGATTACTGAGACCGACGCGCTGCTATTTTAGCGACTTTATTCAGAGAGTAAATAATCAATTTTATTACAGTTTTTTATGAATGAAAAGTAAAATATTGTTTATTCAGTTTCTTAAAATTGTTTGCAATATCTGAATATTCAAAATCTATAGGAGTCCCGTTATGTACTGCATCGCCGGAAACCGGTATCGCCGGGATACATGCCGTGACCGAGTATGGAACCCCCTCCCCCAAGACCCTTCAATTCTATATCCAATTCTTTATGTACAAAATTTCGATGCCACACAAATAGCTGATGATGATAATAGTGTTTAGCTGATGATAATAGTGTTTAGCTGATGCTAATAGAAATGGTTTCTATTATTTACTCCTGTATATGTATATTTATTTAGAAAGATGGTCAATGTGATACTGTTACTGCTACGTTTGTGTATTATGGCCAACGATTATGATATTGTAGTGCATAGTAATATTACTGCAAAGATATTGCAATATGAAGTTTAAAAAGAAAGATGTACATGTATCTAACTGAAACTTCATAGATTTAACTAGACTGGTGAGTGTATGAACTGCTACTGCTCCCAGACATTTTCTTAGACAGAATTAAAACAAAGATTAGGAGACACCAAAGAAAATGATGCTTTTGCGACCCAGGGTCATCATTACCGTCTCATTTCAATGCTGAGATTTTCTTGTAGGCCAATGTCTATGTCAGAATGTCTAGCCAAGAGTGCTCAGAAGATTGACTTTTCGGAAGAAGAAGGTGAGGAGAAAGGGAAGACAACATCAGAAGAAGATACGGAAGTTAAAGAAAAAGACGCATCCACTTTCCAACCATCTTTATGGCCCTGGGATAATGTCAGAATCAAGCTGAAGTAAGATTCAATGTTCTTGTCGCTTTCTAGTATTTGACTGCGAAACTCGTTCAAATTCAAGTCTGTCTGTCCTTCCAATCTGCTTTACCAGAATTCCGTAAAAAAAAAAAAAGACAACAAATTTTGTTATAGCTGGATGGTCAAATGGTACATATTTTATTTTTGCAATAATATCTTTCATTATGACATATTTGGGAAATGTCCAAAATTGCAAGGTTTTACTTGATTAATCGTAAAACATAAATTATGTCTCATGAAGATAATTCCAAGAAATAAACCTGGCTTCAGTTTATGTTGAAATCCCTCCACAAGTGTAGAATTCTTAAATGTTAGGAATCTGTCCAGATGCCTTGCAGGTTCTTAGTTCAATCTCTATAGTGTCAGTTTAGTGTATAAGCTCACTTCAACTATGCAAAGAAGACCACAGATCCACAGATATACACAGTCGCGCGTGCACACACGCACGCACACGCACACACACACACACACACACACACACACAGAATATTTCTGAGTACCGTAGTCATCTATATATAGGTCGCACTGGAGTATAAGACGCAGTTAAAAACAGAAAATCGAGGGGAAAAAAGCGTGTTTCCAAAAAAAATGTTTTTTGATGAATTTTATTTTTAAATAATCAATTTTCTATCTAGATGTTCTATATTTTATCTTAAATTAAATTTAAAAAAATTAACTTTGAATGATTTTCCACACACGATGTACATATTTAGACTCAACGAAATCCGGAACAAGTATGGCACGTATGGGACTTAGATTAAAATAGTATGAAACATTTATTTCCCTTTGTTCAAATATCCAATTATTTGCCGTTTTTGAGTACTTGGTTTTGAAATTTAGTTCTGAACTGGAGGATAAGACTCAGCAGACTTTTGGATACTATTTTGGATGAAAATACCTGCGTCTTATATATAGACGATTACGGTAGTTTATCATCAGAGTTCTGAAAAGATAAGAGAGAGAGAAAACATGATATATTCCAGGGCAGCATACACAGAAATGGGGGTACTGTTGGATGTATTGAACATTGCAAAGGAGAAGAAATACATGATCCTTGACCATGTACAACAAGAAATCACGGAGCAGAAATCTGCTATCCAGCTTGTTGCAAAGAAAAAGGTACGCAGCCAAGTGAAATTGTCTATCATCTTGCTTCTGGCTTCATGATTCTAGTACCCGTGTGTCACAATGCATATACAGTGAAACCTGTCTTAAGAAGCTAGTCAAGGGAATCATAGAAAGTGGCTGCTTAATACATGTGGCTGCTTAATAAAGGTCAAATGTATAACAAAGTAACATATTGGGAATGATCAATCTGGAAACTGGCTGCTTAATACCGGTTTGCTGCTTAATAGAGGTGACCACTAACACAGGTTTGACTGTACACCTATTTAATCTGTTGTGGTTATATCTGATAATCTCTCGAACAAAGCACTTGGCTGCTTAATACCGATTGGCTGCTTAATAGATGTGACCACTAACACAGGTTTGACTGTACACCTATTTATATCTGTTGTGATTATATCTCTCAAAGCACTTTGAATATTTGCAGTTAGCTAGGCTAATACATGTAGTAGTAGTAGTACGTACACCTTTGGCTTTAAATATAGTAATACCAATATTTTCTATCAGCATTAAAGTCATATTCTTGTTTTAACCCATTCAACACCAAGTAAATGACATAGACTGGTGCATGGTATTTTTAGACCAATAAATTAATAAGACAATTACATTTGGAGCAGTTCATTTATCGAAATGGGTAATTTTGTCTAAAAGGAGTAATATTACTGGCAAAAAGTGCAGATCCTGATGAGACGGCTCGTCACATGTTGAAAGGGTTAAAACGACTCGCAATATCTAATATTCATGATTGCTATCATGTAATTATATTCTTTACGCAAGTGACTCAGTGAAGAAAACCAACCTAACAATGGAGATAATCTCAATAAGCTTTAAGCTTTCGATTAAATCCATTTTCACAACCAACCAAAAAAATGGAGATAATCTCAATAAGCTTTCGATTAAATCCATTTTCATTCTGTATACAATAGATATGTACTGTACATTATGAATGAGTAAATATGTTTAAACCAACTTAAAACATTTTTTTATTGTTCTTGAAATTTTTAAAATTTTATTTCAACTTGGATAGTCTTTTTTTTTGTTTGGCTCTCTCTCTCTTTCCCTGTAACTCCATTTCTACATAGCAAATCATAATTGCAAAGAAATGAATGTGCGTGCATCACATGATAGCATGTTTTATTAAATTGTTGTCATAATATACTGGACACTCTCCCACTATCATACAGTACAATTTCATGTCTATGAACTGGAATATGACTTTAATTATTATCATTTCTTGTTTTAGCTTTTATCAAGAATTATTTTGCGATAATAGTGATTTTTATATATTATGCACCTAAAACTAATACCGTATAGATTAATTGCTGGATTCTCTTCCCCACTTCCCCACCCCCCCCCCCCCCCACTCCACCCACCACTACACACACAGAATGCCCTGCCCCCATAATGAACACATTATGGACCTGAATGGAGCAATTAATTTATAATGGTGAACTCCCTTTTTATAGTGGCGAACTCCCTTAAACGGTTTTGTAATTAAAACATCATAATTGGCATAGGACAGACATCGGAAACAAATTGTGTTATTTCACCCGATTAGTGTTATTTCTGTTATTTTACGGGTAGTTACATTTTGTTAATATATATATATACATTGAACTATTCAATATATTGAACATATTTGTTGATTTTGATGTTCATCAATTCGATTTCGAACAAATTAAACGGAAAAACATGAATTTTAAGAAAACAGAATCTATGATTAGTAAATCTGCCTCCTAAATTGCTATGCGTATTGAAATGCTTAGCAGCCCTCTTTAAGGAGATATTGCTTTCTCAAGAGGGAGATATTGCTGTCTCAAGGGGGAGGGAGATATTGCTTTCTCAAGAGGGAAATTTTCAAAAATGTAGTAATAGAGATCAAAGTCAATTTGCATGTTAGTTTATACAAATTTATTTTAGCTCGATTGCGAAACAAGTTCTTACAACTTATATTAATCACTCTCGAGACCTCATTCCTGATGGAATCCATCGCCATGAGGGAGAGAGAAGAGGCAATGTTGGACTTAAATGCCTTGCGGCTCCAGCGGAGGCTCGAACTCTGGGCCTTTCGCATCTGAAGCGAACGCGCTGCCACCGCGCTATTACGACTTCCAATTTGCATCTTTGTAAGAGAGGTTCTTAAAAATGGCCTCATTTGAAAAACATAAAAGAACCCTAAAGATGGAGGATTGGTAAGAATGTACACGGCTTAAGCAAGACTTTCAAAAGAGGGAGAAATACATTGTACAAGGGACTTGAAGGGAGAAGTTTGTTCATTCAGCTACAGGTCCTCTGTGTGAAACACTACTCCCTGACCTCAGAATAGGAAGGAGGGAGGTAACTGAGGGAGAACTGAGAAAACTCTGTAAGTGCCGTATATATCTCCAGTCCTGTATTGTTTCATGTAAGCAGAGGAACTCTGTAAATAGTTTCATGCTGAATAGTAAGTGAGAAATGCAGTAATCGGCATGGGATAGCATAGCTAGAAATGATATCTATTCTAAATAGCTTTACAATAACAGGGTTCATTCTGGGTCAGAATGTTTGCGAGAAGTGAGAAGGCGTGCGACCGCGTCCTTAAATTGTGTTATTTCATCAATTTCAGCAAAATATAGTTAAAATGCACACAATATGACCATTAAATAAAACATTTGAATAGAAGGGGTGCTTTATAAGGGGCCAGTGTATGTTACTGGACAACATTTTGTATGAAAATTGTAAAATAAATAAAATAAAAATTTTATTATATAGGGAGAAGTGGGGCCCCAGAGGGCGAAGTCAGGGTCCCTATGGCGACTATTTCGCCCACATCGCGACTATTTCGCCCACATCGCGACTATTTCGCCCACATCGCCATCTAGAATGATCCCTGCAATAATCTATTCTAAATAATTTTACAATACCTAAAAAAATCTATTTTCTTCATTGTATCCAATGATCTGTTTGTTTGAAGTGTTTATATGTGTGTGTACATCTATCTCTTTGCTGTAATCCTTTCAAGGCTATTGGTCTGCAATCTGTTTGCACAGTAAGTATAGGAAATGGGCTGCTTGTATGTATGAATGTATTTATATACATTATCCTGGAATATGGGCTGAAACACCGAGAATGCTGGTACCCAAGCTTTAATTTAATGCTGACTGCTACGTGAGGTTAACTTACATATGGGTTGGTACCCTGTGTTTGTTACTTATGTGTTAATCAGTGCCCTTGTACCCATAGTCATTTCGTTTTAAATAATCGTGTTGCACATTTACTCGATGAAATATTTACACATGCGTGTAGACATCTAATTAAAAATTAATGAACACATAATACCAGGTAGTTGTGCCACAATCTGTACTTGTTTCTTTCTGAACGTCTGTAAGTCGTATGACTACAACAATCATGCAACCAGGCAAGTTTCTGTGAGCTATATATAATCATTATTCTGCTTATGTGTGCGTGTTTTACATTTATTTATCGTCACTACCGGTTGCCCATATGAGCGACGCCTCCTGAAGAGATTAGTCATTTTAGATTTTTGGGGGATAGTGCAATGATACAGACAGAGACCCATTCCAGAGTCTCCTCTTGTTCTTTTATGTGCACCGTGTAAAGCACCGACACGAGTCCCCGGTTTAAAGTCCATTCTGAAAGAATTTTATTAGGGTCAGACGAGGGATCAAACCTGCGATCACCAGTACAGCATGTTACCACTGGACTACAGATCCGTCTGTTCTGCTTCTATTAGCAAGGCCATTATAACTGAATTGTCAGATTATAAACCCGGCTAATTAGGTGACTTATTGTGTAAATAATAATATAAAAACCAATATAAAACTATTTTAAAGGTAATATTTTAGAAAACACATGGTACCCTTCCCATTTTAACCCTTTCCTTCATAGAGATTTAGGTTAATATATTATTATATCTCCATACAAACGACAGCCATTTAGCTAACATGCAGTGGATAAGTAGTCACCATATCTATCCCACCTCCATAGATATTACTGGGACTACATGAGATTCTGGCCTTTATTATGAACATTGGTTTGGCTACTACATTGTCAATGTATGTCGTATTGGTAATGGCATCAAGAGGTGCTTCGATGAGGGAAAGGGTTAAACAAAATATGAAGGAACATCAACTACAATGTATTCTGTGCCCTGGTAGTCGGCATTTAGCAAAGTCCTAATCCACAGGTACTTGAGCATTTGTTTCAGCCCAGTCGGAACTGTAGGACTGTATACGATTCACTGACCAGGTGTCAATAATCGTGGACGGCCCTACCTGGAGTGGCTGTTAATTCTCACCTATGTCATCAATACACGTTAATACTGATCAATTATACACTGTATGCAAGTTAATACTGATCAATTATACACTGCATTCAAGTTAATACTGATCAATTACACACTATACCCATTAATACTGATCAAGTATACACTTTATACAAGTTAATACTGATCAAGTATACACTTTATACAAGTTAATACTGATCAAGTATACACTTTATACAAGTTAATACTGATGTGTACCACGTTTTATACAAGTTAATACTGATGTGTACCACATTTTATACAAGTTACATGTAATACTGACCAGTTATGCACTTTATACAAGTTAATACTGATGTGTACCACACTTTATACAAGTTACGTGTAATACTGACCGGTTGTGCACTTCATACAGGTTAATGTTGACCTAGGAATTTATATATAGTGTTCCTTGAACATTTCTTATGTAGCCAATAACATTGAGCATTAAATATGCTGCAGCATGCATGTGTGTTTTACATTTATTTATCGTCGCTACCGGTTGCCCATATGAGCGACGCCGCCTGAAGAGATTAGTCATTTTAAATGTTTGGCGGATAGTGCAATGATACAGACAGAGACCCATTCCAGAATCTCCTCTTGTTCTTTTACGTGCACGGTGTAAAGCATTGACACAAGACCTTTATTATAGTCAGACGGGGGATCGAACCTGCGATCCATGGATTCCAAACAGCATGCATTGTATCACCGTGTTTATTATTTATATGTACAATAGTAATGTGATGATCCACAGATGTTGGTTGTTTGTGTTTACAAGATGAAATAACTGATAACATAAATTATGATCTGTACCCAGAATTCCATTCATTTAATGTCTCGAGATTATGCAAATCTTGTAAATCGTCACTGTAGCTCCTCCCAGCAGGAAGTTACCATTACTAGTATATCGATTTTGCTAATGTTTGCGCTAAGTAAAATGCTTGAGTTTGGTTGTAACAGTGTGATATATGTCCTTGTCTAATTTGTCACAAAGAAAAAAAACACAGTTTTTCTTGTAATGGTGGTGTATGTATATATTGGTAGCTAATATAGCCCAAAATAAAATGCTCAACTTTTGTGATAACACCATCCTCCGAGTGATGGTAGGCATGTTCCTTAAACATTGGCAATACTCTTTACTTTTGGAATATTAACCCTTTCCTTCATAGAGATTTAGGTTAATATAAACATACAAACGACAGCCATTTAGCTATCATGCAGTGGATAAGTAGTCGCCATATCTATCCCACCTCCATAGATATTACTTGAGATTCTGGCCTTATTATGAACCATGGTTTGGCTACTACATTGTCAATGTATGTCGTATTGGTAATGGCGTCAAGAGGTGCTTCTATGAGGGAAAGGGTTGATAAGTACACTTGTAATACATAAGACAATGTTGTTTAGGTGTATGCACTTTTGAACAATAATTATATAATTTTTATGTATATCTGTCAATGTTACTGGTATTTGGATATTTAAACAGGCTACATTTTGTCTACCGGTACTCAAAATTTAAAAAAACGTTTTAGCACTTTTATTTCTAGATATTTCTTGATCAACTAATGGATGGAATTTGTGGTGTAGGCCATGAGTATTGTTTATCTATATCTGTTTATGATTTCATTACATATTATATAACCGCCACCATGTTATTGGGATGTTCGTCGGATAATACAAGCTATTAACGTTACATTCCAAGTCAGAGCCAGGCTTGAGATACACCAGGGCAGTCCTTGGAAAGAGGTCTTGTTAGGCCATGATTTACTTGCTTGATATCCATTCCCACTTTAACCCAGCCCTTATATTAAGAAAAGTAACATTACATTATACAATGATAATATTGTTTAACTAATAGTTTACAAATTCAAAATTAAATATCAGCTACCTCGTATTTCCAATTTTGTAACAATTTCCCTTAAATTCCACCTACCTTTATGTATTTTTTCTACAAATGGAAAAATATAACTATTATTCATAACTATGATATTTTATATTTTTTTTATCTTTTGTTTAAATTTTATTGTTTTATTTTCTAGTTTTAGTAATAATAGCTTAAGTAATAATAACCAAATTTAGCTTCTGGTTAATTTGTAAAAAAAATATCGATAACGGGTGGAGAGGATATTAGTAAAAATATTAATTTCATATAAAGCAATTCAGTTTTAGACAGATGTTCAAAATTTACTTATAAACAGAATAGTTTGAATCTGTTTGTTTTAATATATTGATGTGCCATACATTGTTAGTAAACAGTTATCTACAATGTACTAAAGCAATGCCTTGGTGTACCGGTATCGCAGCTTAGCTACGGCCTTGTGTGTGTTTAGTATATTTTAAGCTTTGCATGCTGTTCTAATCTGCGTTCACAGAAAGTCAAATCTGTTGATAGCAGCTACCTGTGTGTGTTTAGTATATTTTAAGCTTTGCATGCTGTTCTAATGTTTGCAGCTAATCTGCGTTCACAGAAAGTCAAATCTGTTGATAGCGCAGCTAGGTCAGGGAATTGCTGAAGGCAGCTACTTCATTGTGCTTGTTAAGATGTCAGTTTGGGCCTTCATATACATAAAGTCATTGACTTGAAATACATGTAGCTTACCCATCATTGCTGTAGATTGAGATCTCACTAGGGGTGCCAAATTCTTTCGTATGAAAATGCTATCCAACCGACAAACAACATCTCCTAAACTACTTATTAGACTTTGACTACACTTGATCTGCAGCATCTTTATACAATGGTCAAGGTTATTCAAAGTAGGTTATTACATCAAAGAACTAGAAAGTAGAGTATTAGTTTGTGTTGTTATTAGGTCAAATTTGTTAGCTGAATTACCGAGGTGTTAGTCTGAGCCCTTGACATATTCTTGTGTACAGATTTTAGAAATATACATCATTTACTATCACTTTCATTTGCTATCACTTTCATTTGCTATCACTTTCATTAAAAGAAGTTCTTGACACATCTGCAAGTAAATGTTTTACAGTATCTAATATGATGTATTAAAATAGGGTTTTGAACACAGCTGCAAGGAAATATTTTACAGTATCTAATATGATGCCCTTATCGTTTTTATTGAAATAGGGTCTGAACACAGCTGCAAGTCTGTTGATGAGTGGAGCCGAGAGACTGAAGCGCTCCCAGCAGGAGATCGGGAACCGGCAACAGAACGAGTTCCATATAGAACTTCTGAAGTTGCGACAGAACTGGAGATTAAAGAAGATCGGAAATGCAATTATCGGCGACCTTAGTTACAGATCTGGTATGTCACACATTTAACTTGTTTCGGCCATAGATGGACGCAATGGTCTAGTTGCTAGAGCATCAGCCACCTCGCCTTGTAATGGAGGAGGTATACATACTGCATCGCGATAGCGCAGTGGATGCGCGTTCGCTTCATGGGCGAAAGGTCCAGAGTTTGAGCCCCGCTGGAGCCGTTACGATTGTGCCCTTAGGCAAGGCATTTAAATTCCACGTTGCCTCTTCTCTCTCCACCGTGGCGATGGATTCCATCAGGAATGAGGTCTCGAGAGTGATTAATATAAGTTGTAAGAACTTGTTTCGCAAACGAGATCAAATAAATTTGTATTAACTATACTGTGTCTTCATTGCATGATACAACACATGGCAATGCTTCTGGATTACAGAATAATAAGAGCTAAGCATTGTATATTTGACCATGTGGAAGACTAGTCACTGGGTTAACTTGCTGTTCTCCATACAGCAAGCTTTAAAACAGGAGAACGGAATTTATGACCTGGCAGCGGATTTTTAGAAAGTATTAGAAAAGTAGATTGCAGAAATAGAAGTAGAAATACATGGGTGAGCAAGTGAAAGGACAATGTATGCTTCAAGTGTATTATCCTTTGCTGTTATAAGCTTCTTTCAACTTTATTTATTTTACAACGATTGCGAAGCAAGTTTTAACAACTTATATTAATCACTCTCGTTGGCGCGGATGAAAGCGTATATGTTGTCATTCGTGATAGGGTGTTATTTTCTTTTATGCTTTCCAATGAATGATTGAATTTTTCTCAGTGAAAGAAAATGCTATATTTATTTCACTGTTTTGAAACATAAAAATAATATGTTCTAATGAATTTGTTTTGTCTGCCGTTTTCAATATTTGACAGCAGACAGACACTAAATTGAAAATTATAACGAACATTTTTTTATTGCGAACGTTCACACTAATGAAAGTGGTTGTGTGGTTGTGTAGTGAAATGAGGCTCGCGGCAGGGCAGTTAAATTGAATAAAATTGATAAGAAATATATTAGCCAAAATCATTGAAAGTCATAAAAGAAAAGAAGATTTGTGTTTATTAGTGTGCGTGTGGAGTGTGTGGTTGATGTGTGTGGGGTGTGGGGTTGATGTGTGTGGGGGGAGGGGTATGTGGGGTTGGTGTGTTTGTCTGATATGATTTTATTTCATCTCGTAATCACCGAAATATATTTTTCCACAAATGGCATAGCCTGGGATCAGCGTCGATATATTTTGCCTAGACAATCAAATAAATCTATTTTAACACCCATACTATTAATTGGGCCGTATTGAGTTTCTGATCATATCAACGCCTGGGGAAACTTGGCAGGTTTTCCGTGAAATTATTGATTATCATTAATCCTATTAATAGGCCTATTATCATGTGACTTAATTAATGACGTACTTGAATCGAAAGCGAGGCACTGCAATGTTGATAAATCTTTATAATTTGCCGCCATTGTGTACGGGTCAACGGAACGATAAATACTTTAAAAAGTACAGTGTCTGATTTGACATATTTACTCAAGAATTAAGTTGTCCTTACATCAATTACGCTGAATTGACCCATTACCACCTAAATGTAATAGTTAAAATCCACCATCTCGTCAATGTAACACAGAAACAGGAAATTATATGTTTGCAATGTAAATGAGGCTACGGGAACATTCGTGTATATTCGGAAATGGTCGTGTATAATCGTGCCTGTTCGGAGATTTCCGATAAAATTCTGTTTCTATATTTAACGATAATATCTTGTAGAGGAGAGTTGTCGTTCTTCAAATCTACACCCTTAATAATGAGGGTGTAAGTAGATGGCGCTACGATCAGAAATCAAGTCATTTTGCCAGAAGTTAAAAAAGTGAAAAATCAACAGACTGGAACCCAGGCTACAAATTGCACACAAGTGGTGTTAATTTCGGTGATCACTTCTACTTGAAATCAATTGCAATCTTACACTAGTAAACACAAATATCATCTATATAAGTATATGTTTTCGGTTTCAGCTGGTTCGAGATACTGGCAAGGTGGTACATTTGAGGTAACAAAGAACACAATGTTGCCATCTGAGCAGACCGAGTGTGGGGTGAGCAGTCACAGCGCGCTAGAAGTGATCATTCCAAGCGAGCTGGACGGCTCCTCTTATGTACAGGTGGAAGTGAAGTGTGTACCTGGTAAGTTAGAAAGATGATTGTCAGGACTAAGGGAGGACTTGCAGGACTATGATTGTCAGGAATAATGGAGAACTTGCAGGACTCTTCCTCAGGTTTCCCTCTGTTAAATTTTGTCTGCGCCTCTTCTGTCGCCAATTGAACAGCACTGGAGCCAATTTGATAAACTTGGAGCCAACTAAGAGCCATATAGTTCACATATAAATATTTGGAAGCTATGTATTTGACAAATCATGGTTCATTAAATACAATATTTTGATAAGCTTTACAATGGCCAAGATTTGGTATGAAAATTGTAAAAATAAATGTTTTTATATAAATATGTTTTTATTTTAGTGAGAAGTGGGGTTCCCATGGGGGTGAAATCGGTGTCCCTATGGCAACTAGTTTAACCCATGTCACCCCCTAGAATGAGTCCTGGTTTGATTAATCAACATATTACACAAACGTAAATGAAATACAAGAACAACTATTGTTGGGGGAGGGGTTGCCCTGTGATCCAGTGGCTATGGTCGTTGATTTGAAATCACTTGCCGCTGAGCACTGTAAGTCTGAATCCTAAAACCGGGTTTTCAAAATTCATTTGAGACAGGTGCCTGCCCACCTGAGTTACCCATTGGGGCACCTACAGTCTTCCAATAAATACTGGAGTCACAATATAACTCAATCTGTACAAACAATGGCACACTCTTTAATAAAACATCAAATATCTACACGAAACATAAACAAAAATCCGAGAACAATTTCAGGAAAGCTGTCTGACTTAGGATTATGCTGTATATTCTTGTAGAGTCGATGGATCTGGTTACGGCCACGCTGAGAATTCCCGATGGTTTTGGACGCTATCCCTCCGATGCTCACTGGCAGACCAAGCTTGAAGCAGCTCAGAATGTACTCTTCTGTAAAGAACTTTTCTCGCAGGTTTGTGTTTTCTTAATGGCAGGGCTGGCTGGAAATATTTTATTTCTCACTGCAAAATTGCACATGGCCATGTATGACGTCCTTTATGGTGGCCTAAGCACAACGTTCTAGGACCAATAATACTGTTGCATCATTTTCTATCATAAAAATACTTCAGTCTAAAATAGAAAGAAAATTTGTTTGTTTAACCCTTTCAACACCACAGACCTCTAAATTGGCTTACAACAAAGTGTAGATCCAGATGAGCCGGGAGCCGTCTCATCAGGATCTGCACTTTTTTCAAGTAATATGACTATTTTTAGACATAATTATCCATTTTGATAAATGAACTTGTCCAAATGTGATTTTCTGATTCTGATTCATTTATTGGTTTATGAATATCATGGACCAGTCCATGTGAGTTACTTGGTGTTGAAAGGGTTAAGTTAATGATTAGGGATGGCAACGAATATTCGCTCGAACGTCAGAATATTTCTAGTATCAACTATCAACAAATCCACCCCAATGTATCTTAAATATTTAATTAATTGCTCAAAATTACCATAAAGTACTATTTAACCCATTCAACCCCAAGTAACTGACATGGACTGGTGCGTGATATTTTCAGACCAATAAATTAATAAGAAAATTACCTTTGGACCAGTTCATTTATCAAAATGGGTAATTTTATCTAAAAATAGTAATAATTATTACTGGCAAAAAAGTGCAGATCCGGATCTACACTTTTCATAGCCTATTTAGAGGCATGTGGGGTTGAAAGGGTTAATGTACGATTTTTAGGATATTGTCCTCAAAAATGTCGCCCACACGTTTGGAAAGACTTCAATCGCTCTTAGAATAAGAAAACTGCTAAGTGTAATCTATGCAAATTGGATTTAGCATATTCGGGTACAATATCAATCTGAATAATCATTTGAAAAAGAAACACCCTTCAACGGGAAAGCAGTTCAAGTGACAATGTCTTCATTTGTGAAAACGCCCATGAATGTACAATGGCTGATAACAATAACTGAATGAGTCGTCCTCGTATTTGCATGAACTTACAGGAGGAAGATGACGCTTACGCGTAAAACAGAAATTGGGTTTATTTGGCAATTTTTATAAGAGTTTAAGTGATTTTTGATAGAATTCTATCGAATATTCGAATACCTTCCCGATCGAATATTGAAATAGCAAAATCACTATTTGTTGCCATCCCTATTAATGATCAAATAATATTATTATACAAATTTATTTTAGCTCGATTGCGAAACAAGTTATTTCAACTTATATAAATCACTCTCGAGACCTCATTCCTGATGGAATCCATCGCCACGAGGGAGAGAGAAGAGGCAACGTGGAATTTAAATGCCTTGCCTAAGGGCACAATCGTAACGGCTCCAGTGGGGCTCGAACTCCGGACCTTTCGCACCTGAAGCGAACGCGCATCCACTGCGCTATCACGACTTCAAATAATATTTCACTCATGAACATAGAAAACTATTATTTAAGTATACCAAAACAAATGATTACAACAGTGATTATTAACAGTAAGACTTTAAACCGAGGTCTCGTGTCGTTGCTTTACACCGTGCACGTAAAAGAACCAGAGGAGACTCTGGAATGGGTCTCTGTCTGTATCATTGCACTATCCTCCAAAAATCTAAAATGACTAATCTCTTCAGGAGGCATCGATCATATGGGCAACCGGTAGTGACGATAAATACATGTAAAACACACAAATGACTACAACGTTATTGTTGTGTATGTTTCAGCTTGCAAGAGAGGCAGTCCAGCTGAAGAGCAATGTACCACACGTTGTGGTTGGGAACCAAATCATTACAAATGTAAGTCAGGTATTTACTTAGAACATGGAGCCAAGTGGTATGGTCGTCGGCTACAAATCAATTCCGCCTGGTTCAAATCACACCAAGAGTTTGAATTCTTTTATAGGCTGTCCGATTAGCACAGTGGTTAGTGCGCTCGCTTCTCATCAATGCAACCCCGGTTCGAACCTCAGACCGGGAAGTATGTGAGATGGTACGGTGGTCGCCAGATCGAACAGGTGTGTTTTCTCCAGGTATTCCGGTTTCCTCCCACACGAATGACCACATTTACGCTTTCATCCGTGCCAACGAGAGTGATTAATATAAGTTGTTAGAACTTGCTTTGCAATGCAGAGTGACAACAATGTCTTATGAGAGACACCATATGACCTGAGCTGTTGGTGCAAGTTCATCTGTTGCAATAATGTCTTTTGAATATTTGTCTGCCAGCTCGTAGGATAGGTCAATATGCATTAACTATACTTTACACCGTAAATTTAATGCCAGTATGTTGTTTATGTTGTTTTGCAGATATTTCCGAGCATACAGTTGTCCATTGTCTTATGTCATTCAACGGGGAAAGCTGAGAAAAAGGTATATATTTAAATCAACTTAATCTTTTACTCGATATGAACCCCATACAAAACCTTTATCGCTTCCCACATACATGTATAGCCAGTCTGCCTTCGTGGTCGAGTGTTACGGTCGCTGACTTGTATACCACGGTAACCTGATGGTCACGGGTTTGAGCCCCGCTCAGGCCGTTTCTCATTTATATGAAAAAGTTGGCAGGTTCTTACGGAGGTTGTTGCACCAAGTACTGGTTGACCACTGGACCCTGCCCGGGAAAGGTGTTGTTGGGTAAACTCCCACCGGTAATATGACTTATGAAAGTCGCCATATATCACCTGAGCTGTTGGTGCACCTCTAAAAAACCCAAAACAAACACAAAACTGAGCAATCGTTACTTTTTCATCAACAGTAGAAACATGCAGTTATATGTTTTCATCAACAGTAGAAACATGCAGTTATATGTTTTCATCAACAGTAGAAACATGCAGTTATATTTTTCCATCAACAGTAGAAACATGCAGTTATATGTTTTCATCAACAGTAGAAACATGCAGTTATATTTTTTCATCAACAGTAGAAACATGCAGTTATATGTTTGCATCAACAGTAGAAACATGCAGTTATATGTTTTCATCAACAGTAGAAACATGCAGTTATATTTTTCCATCAACAGTAGAAACATGCAGTTATATTTTTTCATCAACAGTAGAAACATGCAGTTATATTTTTTCATCAACAGTAGAAACATGCAGTTATATTTTTTCATCAACAGTAGAAACATGCAGTTATATGTTTTCATCAACAGTAGAAACATGCAGTTATATTTTTTCATCAACAGTAGAAACATGCAGTTATATTTTTTCATCAACAGTAGAAACATGCAGTTATATGTTTTCATCAACAGTAGAAACATGCAGTTATATGTTTTCATCAACAGTAGAAACATGCAGTTATATTTTTTCAGCCACAGTAGAAACATGCAGTTATATTTTTCAGCAACAGCCACAGTTGAGTAAAGTGGAACACAACCATGTGTTAGAGCACTCGTTGCATCAGCTCTTGCGTGAGGTGCACCACAAAACCTTACATCTGGACTCGCCTCAGCCAGTCACAGCAACATTTGGTATGAGCAAGAGACGCCGATTGGCAGGTCCATCCGGAATATCTCGATCAGAACTCAAGCAAATGTTGGACAGGTAAGTTCTGCATTTGAAAGGTATGAGCCGCCCTGTGACAAAGCCAACATTTAACTCAATTGCACGGTTTCCTCTAGCATTCGCCAGATTTGCCAATGGCAAATTTTCTCTCAATCTGACCACTATGTATTCAATCTGACATATTTCTGAATAGTTCTCCTTACGTATATATGTTTTGAAAATCGATTTTCCATGACCAACGTATTTTCCCACAATCCTGTGGAATGATACCTAATTCTGGGCTATACACAGCCATATAAACTTGTGTACAATGTATAAGTTACAGAAGACATGAAAATCATGGACATTTCAATGTGTTTAACGTTTATTTATCGTCGCTACCGGTTGCCCATATGAGCGACGCCTCCTGAAGAGATTAGTCATTTTAGATTTTTGGAGGATAGTGCAATGATACAGACAGAGACCCATTCCGGAGTCTCCTCTGGTTCTTTTACGTGTACGTTGTAAAGCACCGACACGAGACCTCGGTTTAATGTCCCATTTGGAGAGGAATTAATATAAGTTTTCTGAAAACTTGTTTTCCAATCCAAACCATTCACAATTTATGTAATTTGTAACATTGTTTGTGTTATACATGTAAATTTATTGGAATAAATACTGTTTAAACCAATGTCCCATCTGAAATACTGTAATTTTATTAGGGTCAGACGGGGGATCAAACCTGCGATCCCTGGATTACCAGTCCAGCGTGTTGCCACTGGACTACAGATCCGTTTGTATAACAAATGAAATGTAACAAATATTATACGAGTGAAACTGTTATAATTTATATAAAGTAATTGAATTTGAATAAAGTTTAGCATGTTTTTATATAGAATTCTTCATTTAGTGTCAGACGGGGGATCGAACCTGCGACCCCTGGATTACCAGTCCAGCGTGTTACCACTGGACTACAGATCCATTACACAAACATCCATTTTATATACAATATACACATTATTTTTTGTTTCAGTGAATCACTTCTAGAACAAATCATAAAACAGGCGAGGCACGAGGTATTACGTGCGAGGTATGATATTTATATTGACTTCATATGTTATGCTAAATATTTCTAGAATAAGTAAAACGGGCGAGACACAAGGTATAAAAAAGTGGATGGAATTTATATACCCCATATCTGTAAGTGTTAGTGAGCCAAATCCCGATCATTGTGGCTGATCAAGCCATGTGTCAAATCAGAGACCTGCATATGTTTTTAACGCATTAATCATGCATTTTATAAATTGGGAGGAAAGTGGACTTGTTGTGTTTAGCACAATGTATTATAATGTCTGTTCTCAGCTATCGTCCATACTCGCCTATTAGGCGATCTCACCTATAAGACGACACTTTACTTTGGTCCTGAAATCTATGGGTTTTGGCATGCACTCGCATATAAGACAGGTTGATAAAATGGACACAAGTATAAATTGCATACTTAGTCAGTGTAAGTCGAAGAAATGTTCAGTGTCAGGGTGCTTGCTTTCTTTTCTAAAACGTAACTATGGATACCTAAATTTAAAAATTTAAATTGAGAATTGAATATATATTTTTCCGCACTCGCTTATGAGACAGGAAGCCACTTTGAGGCCATAATCTGCTGGTAAAAAAATTGTCTTATAGGCGAGTGTGAACTGTAATAGAAAACACTTCAAGGTGCAATGAGACATGTACACATCGAATCATGCATAAAGTTTGATATTTAAATTTTTAGAACGATGGCAACTATAGACAAACTGGCAACCAATATACCGGACCCCCAGATCATGGCACATTGGAGCTGTTTAAATAGTCCCCTACAATCTAACGTCAAAATCATCATCACGTCCAACGGTTACGAGGGTCTCAGGTGAGAGAATATTCTATTGTTACTGTTAATAGTAATACGGGACCATCAGGAGATATATCTACGTGGCCTTACTTACAACGGTTACGAGGGTCTCAGGTGAGAGAATATTCTATTGTTACCGTAGTACGGGACCATCCGCAGATATATCTACGCGGCCTTACTTACAACGGTTACGAGGGTCTCAGGTGAGAGAATATTCTATTGTTACCGTAATACGGGACCATCCGCAGATATATCTACGCCGCCTTACTTATACCTATCTTGCAACTTAATGGAGAAAATTAGCATTCATTGCACTCTGCCAATGTCTGGATGGACACCAAGCGTCTTTCTGCACCGTTTAAAACGGGAAAGTAACTATATGACCACAACTGTTAGTGAACCTCTAAACCTACAGAACTATCTATTCATTTTTTAACCCTTATCCTGCCAATCACGACTAAATTCGCTTTTGCAAACAGCATAGAGCCAGATCAGAACATCCTGTCTGATCAGGCTCTATGCTATTGATGTTTGATAGGGAAACTAAAACACTTGTCCGAATAGCAAACAACATAGATCCTGATCAGACGTGGCGCTACGCCGTGGCTGATCTGGATCTATGTTGTTTGCACATTCCGTCCAATTTATTCGGCAAGTTACGGGTGAAGTCGTAAATTCAAGTCATGTTATCACTGTTGTTCTTCGTCGTCGCCCATCTTTCTTTATATTGCAAATATATTTTGTAGAACTCTCGCGAATTACAATATATTAATTTATCACATAACTTTGCTTGTATTCAGTTTGTACACACGTGTAATACAACCTGGAAGAGGTCCGCCTCAGTGGTCGAGTGGTTAAGGTCACTGACTTGTATACCACTGTAACTTATCATCACTGATGGTCACGGGTTCGAGCCCCGCTCAGGCCGTGTCTCATTTATATGAAAAAGTTGGCAGTTTCTTACGGAGGTTGGTGCACCCAAGTACTGGTTAACCGCTGGAGCCTGCCCAGGAAAGGTGTTGTTAGGTAAACTGCCCGCCGGCGATATATAGCCCGAAATGGTGCTGATGCAGGCGTAAAATCAGAAATATAAATAAATAAATATAAATAAACAACCTGGAAGGATTCTCATTGGCTAAGAAAATAATCCTTATAACTTGTAAATTAAACTTTAGATTATGCATATTTCTAGGTGAATTGGTACGTAACGTTAACGATAAGATAACGACTATTTAAAAGAAGTCTCAACATAATTATTACGCTGTTTAAGACATAGATATAACTCTGCTTTTTATAGTGATGTCATGACAATTTATTGATGTCATGACAATTTATTGACGTCATGACAATTTATTGATGTCATGACAATTTATTGATGTCATGAATTTATTGATGTCATGACAATTTATTGACGTCATGACAATTTATTGATGTCATGACAATTTATTGATGTCATGACAATTTATTGATGTCATAACAATTATTGACTGGCTCTATGCTTTTTGCAAGAGTGATTTTATTTGCCGTTGCCATTCAAAATTGTTAATACCGGTACTTCTCTGGCATACGGTTTGTCCTCGATATCTTCAAATCATATGAAACTTCAACACTTTTGATGAAACTTGAGGAGATAAAAAGAAGTACAGTCAAACCTGTCTTAAGCAGCCAGCCAAGGGAGTCAGCAAAAGTAGCTGCTTAGCACAGGTGGCTGCTTAATAGAGGTCAAATACCGGTATATAATAAAACGACCAATTGGGAATCTGGATACTGGCTGCTTAATACAAGTTGACTGCTTAATGGAGGTGACCACTAACACAGGTTTGACTGTAGATAAAAAAGAATAGCTTTACGATCATGCCACTCGGAAATAAAAGATGGCCCTTTCCTTGACCATGTATCCATTTCTACTTCTACTCTCTTGATAAGATTTGGCATGGAGGACGGGAGCAACTGGTAGATAAAAATAAATCAGATTCAAAATCTAAATTAGCTGTCGAGGTTTCTCCCAAACTGTTGGGCAATTTAGCCCGAAATCTTTACTCTGGCATTATGATGACTTGTTGATGAAAGTTAGCTTAAAAATTCGAAATCCACTGGTACTGTCATCTTGAAAATCTATTTTTAACTTCTCGTCCCAAAACCGTTATTTGACTAAAACATTTGAAGCTTCGCATACATGTATATTCCTGATATTCATTATAGTACTAGACATTGAGGTTCACATCTATGCAGTATGGAGAGAAATAATATGTCCAATTCAAAAACAACTTAATAAAATAAGTTGTAAAATAAGTTGTTTGTGTTGATTGTTTGTTGTGTCGCCCCTTCACATGTCTTCATAAAATTCATCATGCAATGTTGGGGCATCATGCAATGTTGGGGCATCATGCAATGTTGGGGGCATCATGCAATGTTGGGGGCATCATGCAATGTTGGGGGCATCATGCAATGTTGGGGGCATCATGCAATGTTGGGGGAATCATGCAATGTTGGGGCATCATGCAATGTTGGGGCATCATGCAATGTTGGGGGCATCATGCAATGTTGGGGGCATCATGCAATGTTGGGGCATCATGCAATGTTGGGGTATCATGCAATGTTGGGGGCATCATGCAATGTTGGGGACATCATGCAATGTTGGGGCATCATGCAATGTTGGGGGCATCATGCAATGTTGGGGGTATCATGCAATGTTGGGGGCATCATGCAATGTTGGGGCATCATGCAATGTGGGGCATCATGCAATGTTGGGGGCATCATGCAATGTTGGGGGCATCATGCAATGTTGGGGGCATCATGCAATGTTGGGGCATCATGCAATGTTGGGGTATCATGCAATGTTGGGGACATCATGCAATGTTGGGGGCATCATGCAATGTTGGGGGCTTCATGCAATGTTGGGCATCATGCAATGTTGGGGGCTTCATGCAATGTTGGGCATCATGCAATGTTGGGGGCATCATGCAATGTTGGGGCATCATGCAATGTTGGGGGCATCATGCAATGTTGGGGCATCATGCAATGTTGGGGCATCATGCAATGTTGGGGGCATCATGCAATGTTGGGGCATCATGCAATGTTGGGGCATCATGCAATGTTGGGGGCATCATGCAATGTTGGGGCATCATGCAATGTTGGGGCATCATGCAATGTTGGGGCATCCTCATGCAATGTTGGGGGCATCATGCAATGTTGGGGGCATCATGCAATGTTGGGGCATCATGCAATGTTGGGGGCATCATGCAATGTTGGGGTCATCATGCAATGTTGGGGCATCATGCATGTTGGGGCATCATGCAATGTTGGGGCATCATGCAATGTTGGGGCATCATGCAATGTTGGGGCATCATGCAATATTGGGGCATCATGCAATGTTGGGCATCATGCAATGTTGGGGGCATCATGCAATGTTGGGGCATCATGCAATGTTGGGGGCATCATGCAATGTTGGGGCATCATGCAATGTTGGGGCATCATGCAATGTTGAGGGCATCATGCAATGTTGGGGGCATCATGCAATGTTGGGGCATCATGCAATGTTGAGGGCATCATGCAATGTTGGGGCATCATGCAATGTTGGGGCATCATGCAATGTTGGGGGCATCATGCAATGTTGGGGCATCATGCAATGTTGGGGGCATCATGCAATGTTGGGGCATCATGCAATGTTGGGGCATCATGCAATGTTGGGGCATCATCATGCAATGTTGGGGCATCATGCAATGTTGGGGCATCATGCAATGTTGGGGCATCATGCAATGTTGGGGCAATCATGCAATGGTTGGGCATCCATCATGCAATGTTGGGGGCATCATGCAATGTTGGGGCATCATGCAATGTTCGGGCATCCATCATGCAATGTTGGGGCATCATGCAATGGTTGGGCATCCATCATGCAATGTTGGGGGCATCATGCAATGTTGGGGGCATCATGCAATGTTGGGGGCATCATGCAATGTTCGGGATATCATGCAATGTTGGGGCATCCATCATGAAATGTTGGAGCATCATGCAATGTATATTTTATAGATTAACGTGGCAGTCATTTGATCTTGAGATTGATGCAAATAAGGTTGTTCTATGTATATTATAGATTAACGTGGCAGTCGTTTGACCTTGAGATAGGTACAGACAACATCAAGGTCGTTACCAAGGACAGGAGGACTTTGTCGCTCAGTTTTCAAGAGAAGGAAGTTGAAGATCTCATCAGATGGCAGGTATACCTTGCACTCCATTATTCTATGTCAAGCCCCATTTAAAGGTCCAAGCATTAGAGGCCTCTGTTTCCGAATTGTTGCGGTCATTGACATCAAATCACTTGCCTCTCACTGCTGTAAGTTTGAATCCTGCTAGATATATCAAATTCTTGCAAGTGAGGAAACTATGGAGCTGGGTTGTGGAAGGTCGGTGGTTCTATCTGTGTGCCATCCATGCCCGAAATACTGCTCGGAGGGGCACCCAGGGTATTCCTCCACCAATAATAGATGTAGAGTCGCTATATGACATAAGCTGTTGGTACGACTTTAATCGCCCTAAAACAGTCAAACAAATGATCCAAAGATGTCATTTTGTCACTTAAATACCGTAATCGTCTATGTATAAGACGCACTTTTGTTCCCTCCAATATAGTATCGAAAAGTCTGGTGCGTCTTATACTCTAGTTTAGAACTAAATTCCATTGTTTCAAAGACTCAATAACGACAAATGGCGCATTACAACAAAGGGAAATAATTGTTTCATAGTATTTTCTCTAAGTCCTGTAAACGTGCCGTATTTGTTCCGGATTTCGTTCGAGTCTATATATCTATATCGTGTGGAAAATCATTCAATGTTAAAAATGTTTTTTAATTAAAATAGAAAATCTAGATAGAAAATAGATTATTAAAAAATATTAAAATCAACAAAAGCAACGTTTATTGAAGGAAAATTAATGATGGTTCACATTTATCGAGTTTTGCAAACAACCAATTACCGACTGATGTTTGGCGTATGTGATGCTAATTATCATTGTTAATGTGTTGAGATTGACAAGTTTGACTAGGTGTTGACATAATAAAATCACTTTAAATGCTAGAACTTGTTGGTATGTGTCCTAAAATGACATAGTTAATTAAGCATGAGCATATTTATGAACAGTGGGTGAACATAAGTCTACTCTACAGACGGATCTGTAGCCCAGTGGTAAAATGCTGGACTGATAATCCAGGGATCGCAGGTTCGATCCCCCCATCTGACCCTAATACAATTAACAGTCTTTCAGATGGGACGTTAAACCAAGGTCTCGTGTCGGTGCTTTACACTGTGCACGTAAAAGAACCAGAGGAGACTCTGGAATGGGTCTCTGTCTGTATCATTGCACTATCCTCCAAAATCTAAAACAGTGGGTGAACATAAGTCTACTCTAAAATGACTAATCTCTTCAGGAGGCGTCGCTCATATGGGCAACCGGTAGCGACGATAAATAAACGTAAAAAAAAAAAAATCTTGCTATATCCTGAAGTCCTAGAAACACTTGTGTACCGCTTCATTCCTCTCAATAAATAATTTGTTAACCAAGTCTTCAATGTCTCTCTATTCCGCTCTGTCTTCAATGTCTCTCTATTGCGCTCTGTCTTCAATGTCTCTCTATTGCGCTCTGTCTTCAATGTCTCTCTATTCCTCTCTTCTCAAGTTCACCTTTTTATTTCACTCATTCACTCTCTCCTTCCAAACTCTTTCTCTCTCACGTATTTATATATTTATGAACACATTTGTAAAACATAATGTATATAACATGTATGTATCCCAAATTATGTATAATCAATGTATGTTTTTGTTTTGTGTGTTTATATGTTTAAATGAATTGGCTGTCCGATTAGCGCAGTGGTTAGCGTGCTCGCTTCTCACCAATGCAACCCAGGTTCGATCCTCGGACCGGGAAGTATGTGAGATGGTGCGGTTGTCGCCAGATCGGACAGGTGGGTTTTCTCCGGGTACTCCGGTTTCCTCCCACACGAATGACAACATATACGTTGTTAAATAAGTTGTTAAAACTTGCTTCGCAATTGTTGTAAAATAAATAAAAGTTTAAAATTAAAAAATTAATTAAATGAAAATAAAAGGAATATATATATTTAAAAAAATGATATAGATGAATGCTGATCAGGCAATAGGTAATCAACGAGCCATAAATTTACTGGACTTGGAAGATAAGTTTGTGTTGCAATTACAAACTTTCTCATTTGTTAATAGTCAACATTAACAGTAAACTCATGACTGTGGAACAATATTATATGTCGAATGTTCCTAGCAGGGAACTTGTAATATATATATGTTTTCCTCTCTATATCCGAATTTTCGGCTTAAAAAGTCTTTTTCACGGTAAACATAAATCATTCAGCTAATACATTGTCTTTAAGATTCATTAGCCGGATGATTTATGTTTCCCGTGAAAAATACTGAACGGATGTTTTTCTGGTGATAAAATTAAAAAAGAACAAAAAAAAGAACAAAAAATCGCTGTCCTGTTGATGTTCGTAACTATGCCGATTAATACAAGAATATATATATAAACAATTATTCATTTATTTCATGCCAAGACCTTTAGCAGGATGTGTCTCTATTCTAGGTATCACAGCATCACATCTCACTGTCTCAGAACCTGGCTAGGTTGATGGGCTGGCAGATACTTAGTTTTAATGGCTGTAGTGGCATTGGCGAGATGGAGGACTTTGCTACGGCCTCATCTATACAGCTTGTAGCTCCAAATAATGACAGGTAAAAATAGACAGCATATTGGGGTGGGGTTTAGCCCGAAGCTGGATGGGGGTGTCTAGCCTGAAGCTGGGTGGGGGAGTCTAGCCTGAAGCTGGTGAGGGGTCTAGCCCGAAGCTTGGTGGGTGGTCTAGCCCGAAGCTTGGTGGGTGGTGTCTAGCCCGAAGCTTGGTGGGTGGTGTCTAGCCCGAACTTGGTGGGGTGTCTAGCCTGAAGCTGGATGGGGTGTCTAGCCTGAAGCTGGTGGGGGTGTCTAGCCTGAAGCTGGATGGGGTGTCTAGCCTGAAGCTGGGTGGGGGTGTCTAGCCTGAAGCTGGATGGGGGTGTCTAGCCTGAAGCTGGGTGGGGGTGTCTAGCCTGAAGCTGGATGGGGGGGTCTAGCCTGAAGCTGGGGGGGGTGTCTAGCCTGAAGCTGGATGGGGGGGGTCTAGCCCGAAGCTGGATGGGGTGTCTAGCCTGAAGCTGGGTGGCGGTGTCTAGCCTGAAGCTGGGTGGGGTGTCTAGCCTGAAGCTGGATGGGGGGTCTAGTCTGAAGCTGGGTGGGGGTGTCTAGTCTGAAGCTGGGTGGGGGTATCTAGCCTGAAGCTGGGTGGCGGTGTCTAGCCTGAAGCTGGGTGGGGGTGTCTAGCCTGAAGCTGGATGGGGGTGTCTAGCCTGAAGCTGGGTGGGGGTGTCTAGCCTGAAGCTGGGTGGGGGTGTCTAGCCTGAAGCTGGGTGGGGGTGTCTAGCCTGAAGCTGGATGGGGGTGTCTAGCCTGAAGCTGGATGGGGGTGTCTAGCCTGAAGCTGGATGGGGGGGTCTAGCCTGAAGCTGGATGGGGGGGTCTAGCCTGAAGCTGGGTGGGGGTGTCTAGCCTGAAGCTGGGTGGGGGTGTCTAGCCTGAAGCTGGGTGGGGGTGTCTAGCCTGAAGCTGGGGTCTAGCCCGAAACTGTTCTTGTGTATTAAGGTAAAGAAGGCAGATTGAATCGTTTTGCGTGGTTACGGTCGTTGACTTCAAACCACTTGCCACTCACCGCTGTAGGTTTGAATTTCACTTGGGGTGTCGAATTCATTCAAGTGAGGAAGATATCCAGTTGGCTTGTGGTAGGTTGGTGGTTCTACCTGTGTGTGCATGAAATACTGCTCGGAGAGCATTCAAGTTCTTCCTCCCAATACTAGCTGGAGAGTTGCCATATAACCTAAGCTGTTGGTGCAACGTTAAACCCCAAAAACAAACATAAATAATTTTGTTTTTCACGTACAAATTATCAGAGCTGCAACTGTTGGTCCTCGGCAGGATGTTATTGTGCCAGACCGATTCAAAAGAAATATTCATTCAATAAAGTTTCGATTCAAACCTAAGTGGACGGCATAACCAAAGCATGTCCCGTGGCTCAAATAGATGAATGTGGATGTTGATAGTTTGTCCAGAGACATTTCCCAAGATAATGAACTGATTAAGGCATAGTGTGATTTGGGGCCAAGATTGACTAGGATTTGAACATTTTACCAGCACCACAGGCACAACACATAATATTTTTCCCTATGGTCATATAGTAAATAATGTTTGCTGAACACAACCAACGGAAATAAAACATGCATGCAGAAACATTGACGACTGAAGGCAACCAACGGAAATAAAACATGCATGCAGAAACATTGACGACTGAAGGCAACCAACAGAAATAAAACATGCATGCAGAAACATTGACGAGAAACTAAGTAAAATCGACCAGATCACTTGATATGTCCTTGTGGTCCCGATAGGAAGACCTTTTCTATCAACAAATACTTTTTTGTTTGATGGAGATCGGTCAAATAACACCAGAATGGCACATTGTTTCATCTTGAACAGCAGAAAAATGCAATGTTGTCGATATTAGCTGGCCTTCAAGCATAGGATTCGGGAAGTACTGATGTCCATAAGAGGTGTCTCATAAGTCAGAAATGGCTGACCCTTTCAATAGAGGTGACACTATAATAAACAAACACTTATAGTCACAGAGATTCATGTGTTTCTAAAAATAGAATTTGTTCTCACTGTCTTGCAGATGATCTAATCAATTACATTTCCTTTCAGAATGTTGTCTTTAAGAAGTGGACCAACCACAGGGCTTCATGTGTTTCTAAAAATAGATGACAAGGACAGCATTGACCCCAGCATGGCTGCTTTGGTGGACCCTAAATGGCTCAACATGAGCGGATCTTTCAAAGAAATCGATATGGAACAAATTGATGGCAGAAATTTAGCAGCAAAGTTGGAACTTATTTTGGCTATGGTGAATAAGAAAAGATGACAAAATTCATCGACTGTTTCTTAAAAATTGCCGTTGCAAATAATGTATTTGTTGTGAATGGTGTGGACGGACCAGAGATAAACCTTAGGCCCCTGAGACGAGACAAGCTCAAGAGATCGGACACACCCAAGGTACGGGAATAATCCAAGAGTCGAGAAAATCTCAAGAGATCGGACACACTCAAGGTGCAGGAATAATCCAAGAGTCCAGACAAGCTCAAGAGATCGACACCCAAGGTGCGGGAATAATCCAAGAATCGAGAAAATCTCAAGAGATCGGACACACTCAAGGTGCGGGAATAATCCAAGAGTCGAGAAAATCTCAAGAGATCGGACACACTCAAGGTGCGGGAATAATCCAAGAGTCGAGAAAATCTCAAGAGATCGGACACACTCAAGGTGCGGGAATAATCCAAGAGTCCAGACAAGTTCAAGAGATCGGACACACCCAAGAGACAAGGTGTATCCAAGAGACATGACAAGTTGAATCGTAAGAAAGAATGAGCCCAAGAGACAAGGCTAACCTAAGATACAAAACAAGATAAAGCAGAAGGGACAAGCCCAAGAGACAATTAGGGTGTTACATTTGTCTGGGTAGAACTTTTGATTGTTTGAGTAACGGATGGATGATTTGCTCAAGAGATTTGGACGAGCTAAAAACGACTGGGCAATCCCGAGAGACAAGGCTAGCCCAGTAAAACATGTCCTTATTAAGTGGTTTATTGTAGATACAGTAAAATATTACCGATGTGTTCACTATAGTGCTAGTCATCAATTACCTTAATTGAAAATGGACTGTTTTCTGCTATCTAAGTACACCCATAAAACTTAGCATCCGAAAACCTGAATCAACCAACCCAAGCATTCATCTGCCAGGCCGTAACAAGCATATGCTACAATACTGAAGAGTTCATTCGGATGATTTCTCATATATTAAGGATTTCTCATATATTAAGGATTTGTCATACATTATGGATTTGTCATACATTATGGATTGGTCATACATTAAGGATCTGTGATACATTAAGGATCTGTCATACATTATGGATTTGTCATACATTATGGATTTGTCATACAATATGGATTTGTCATACATTATGGATTTGTCATATATTAAGGATTTGTCATACATTATGGATTTGTCATATATTAAGGATCATTATGGATTTGTCATACATTATGGATTTGTCATACATTATGGATTTGTCATACATTATGGATTTGTCATACATTATGGATTTGTCATACATTAAGGATTTGTCATATATTATGGATTTGTCATATATTAAGGATCTGTGATACATTATGGATCTGTGATACATTATGGATTTGTCATATATTAAGGATCTGTGATACATTATGGATCTGTGATACATTATGGATTTGTCATATATTATGGATTTGTTATATTATGGATTTGTCATATATTAAGGATCTGTGTACATTATGGATCTGTGATACATTATGGATTTGTCATATATTATGGATTTGTCATGCATTATGGATTTGTCATATATTATGGATTTGTCATATATTATGGATTTGTCATACATTATGGATTTGTCATACATTATGGATTTGTCATACATTAAGGATTTGTCATACATTAAGGATTTGTCATACATTATGGATTTGTCATACATTATGGATTTGTCATGCATTATGGATTTGTCATACATTATGGATTTGTCATACATTATGGATTTGTCATACATTAAGGATTTGTCATGCATTAAGGATTTGTCATACATTAAGGATTTGTCATACATTAAGGATTTGTCATGCATTAAGGATTTGTCATATATTAAGGATTTGTCATGCATTAAGGATTTGTCATACATTATGGATTTGTCATGCATTATGGATTTGTCATACATTATGGATTTGTCATGCATTAAGGATTTGTCATGCATTAAGGATTTGTCATGCATTAAGGATTATATTAAGGATTTGTTGTATGTTACGGATTTGCTGTATATTAAGGATCTTAAGATATTTTCGTACATTAAGGAAAGGATTTGCATTTGATTAAGGATTTGTAGGGGTTACAGTTATTACATGCACTATGTGGCAGATGTAAGACTGTATTTATGTAATAGGCTTAACCCTTTCAACCCCACAGGCCTCTAAATAGGCTTATGAAAAGTGTAGATCCAGATGAGCCGGCTCGTAACGAGCCGTCTCATCAGGATCTGCACTTTTTTGCCAGTAATAATTATTACTATTTTTAGATAAAATTACCCATTTTGATAAATGAACTGGTCCAAAGGTAATTTTCTTATTAATTTATTGGTCTAAAAATAGCATGCACCAATCCATGTCAGTTACTTGGGGTTGAAAGAGTTAAACTAGACTTCAAGAATAGGTAGAAGGTTTTGAAATAATGAGAACAGTTTTGACACAGTTTTGTGTGATCTCTATGTAATCTATTGAAAACAAACTTCTCCCTCATCTATCCGAATATAGGGAGAAGTGAGTCGGAACAAGAAGACTATCGCTTCAAATTCACCCTCTAGTTCGAGCCCTGTTACAACCGAAATTTATGTGTTTGCATTCTTGAAAAATATGTTCTCTTCAGTCAGTAAATGTAAATATATATTTTATACATCTGTTAGCGTTTTTCATAAAGGTGCTTAAATATGAACAACGACCAATGAAATCATGAATGATGTCACATGGTTCCCTCTGTCTGAATGTTTGTCTGCGCCACTTCTGTCGCCAATTGAAAAACTTGGAACCAACTAGAACCATATAGTTCACAAATAAATATTTGAAGCCATGTATTTGACAAAACATGTGCCAAAATAAAAAATAGTAAAAAAAAAAGTTGCGCCTAATATTTTTGCCAATTCACAAAATGTAGCGCCATTATTTGTTTTTTGTCCCAATTGGCGCTGTTTGCGACCGACAGCGGGAACCCTGTGTCATCAGTACAAAAATGGATGCCTGTGTTGATTTAGATATCCAGCAATCATACGGATGAACTTTATCAAATGGAATGCATTTATAAATGCCTCTTAGCCCTTTCCTTCATAGAGATTTAGGTTAATATATTATTATATCTCCATACAAACGACAGCCATTTAGCTATCATGCAGTGGATAAGTAGTCGCCATATCTATCCCACCTACATAGATATTACTGGGACTACATGAAATTCTGGCCTATATTATGAGCATTGGTTTGGCTACTACATTGTCAATGTATGTCGTATTGGTAATGGTGTCAAGAGGTGCTTCTATGAGGTAACGGGTTAATCAACGTAATGCTACAACAGTTCATTTGATTTCAATCCACTTGTCACTGTACTTAAACTTTATTTATTTTACAACGATTGCGAAGCAAATTCTAACATCTTATATTAATCACTCTGGTTGGCGCGGATGAAAGCGTATATGTGGTCATTCGTATGGAAGGAAACCGGAGTACCCGGAGAAAACCCACTTGTCCGATCTGGCGGCCACCTTACCATCTCACGTACGAGGATCGAACCCGGGTTGCATTGGTGAGAAGCGAGCGTGCTAACCACTGCGCTAATTGGACAGCCTGTACTATATATGTGAAGAATATGAATAGATCTGTGTTTTGTAAATTATGACTAATAAATATGATTAAACCAAAGATTATGTTATATTTCGGGTTTTACGCCGGCATCAGCACCATTTTGGGCTATATCGCCGGCGGGCAGTTTACCTAACAACACCTTTCCTGGGCAGGCTCCAACGGTTAACCAGTACTTTGGTGCACCAACCTCCGTAAGAAACTGCCAACTTTTTCATATAAATGAGACACGGTCTGAGCGGGGCTCGAACCCGTGACCATCAGTGATGATAGGTTACAGTGGTATACAAGCAAGCGACCTTAACCACTCGACCACGGAGGCGGACCCAATGTATATATATACACCACTCTACCACAGAGGCGGACTATTAAACCAAAGATGCTGTCCACATGTATACACACCCCAACAGTTCTCTGAAATACCAGCAGAATTTCATCACACATTAGTTTATACAAATTTATTTTAGCTTGATTGCGAAACAAGTTATTTCAACTTTATTAATCACTCTCGAGACCTCAGTCCTGATGGAATCCATCGCCACGAGGGAGAGAGAAGAGGCAACATGGAAGATAAATGCCTTGCCTAAGGGCACAATCGTAACAGCTCCAGCGGGGCTCGAACTCCGGACCTTAAGCACATTGTCTTAGCAGCCTGACACAAAGCAATCATGTTTGCTCAAATTACCAATAGATCATTTTGTAGTGTTGCTTAAAGCGACATTACATCGCAAAAAGCCAAAATAAAATGCATATTTTCCCGTTTAAATGCATCACTACTGCAAATTCTTCCGAAAAGATTTGAACACCTAACATTGAATCAATAACAGTGTTGTGGTTTACAAACATTCAAAAGTGAAAAGATGATTTCATATAGCGGTCAACCACGCTCCTCATTTGATATTTGTTTGTGATTGGAGTCAATACTAAACGTGTGATACTGTCGCTTAGAGGATATTTAACCCTTTCCTTCATAGAGATTTAGGTTAATATACTATTATATCTTCATATAAACGACAGCCATTTAGCTATCATATATTTGTTTGTTGTCGTCATATCTATCCAACCTCCATATATATTTCTGGGACTACATGAGATTCTGGCCTTTATTATGAACATTGGTTTGACTACTACATTGTCAATGTATGTCGTATTGGTAATGGCGTCAAGAGGTGCTTCTATGAGGGAAAGGGTTAACTAAGATTAGTCTAAAATTAGATATCCATAGGCACAAATGTGAGATATAACGTTATATCTGTGCCATAAATCGTGTTATTCAGGATACATGCGTCGTATTATGCTTGGATATTTACTCTATTTACATTATTTTGTCAACATCATTTTATTAGTTAAATTACTCAGTTTTTGAGGCAAATATTTAGAAAAAAATTAAACCATATAATAGGAAATTACATTCTGTTGAAATTTGCGTTTTCACCGATATAATGTTGCTTTAAAGAAATTAAAACCTTTCAAAATAAGTGCAGGTCTAATTAAAGAATGTATTTAACCCATTCCTTCTTAGAGATTTAGGTTAATATACTATTATATCTCCATACAAACGACAGCCATTTAGCTATCATGCAGTGAATAAGTAGTGGCCATATCTATCCCACCTCCATAGATATTACTGGGACTACATGAGATTTAGGTTAATATACTATTATATCTCCATACAAACGGCAGCCATTTAGCTATCATACAGTGGATAAGTAGTCACCATATCTATCCCACCTCCATAGATATTACTGGGACTACATGAGATTTAGGTTAATATACTATTATATCTCCATACAAATGACAGCCATTTAGCTATCATGCAGTGGATAAGTAGTCGCCATATCTATCCCACCTCCATAGATATTACTGGGACTACATGAGATTTAGGTTAATATACTACTATATCTCCATACAATGACAGCCATTTAGCTATCATGCAGTGGATAAGTAGTCGCCATATCTATCCACCTCCATAGATATTACTGGGACTACATAGAGATTTAGGTTAATATACTATTATATCTCCATACAAAGACAGCCATTTAGCTATCATGCATATAAGTTGGCCATATCTATCCACCTCCATAGATATTACTGAGACTACATGAGATTTAGGTTAATATACTATTATATCTCCATACAAACGACAGCCATTTAGCTATCATGCAGTGGATAAGTAGTCGCCATATCTATCCCACCTCCATAGATATTACTGGGACTACATAGAGATTTAGGTTAATATACTATTATATCTCTATACAAACGACAGCCATTTAGCTATCATGCAGTGGATAAGTAGTTGCCATATCTATCCTACCTCCATACTATCCATAGATATTACTGGGACTGCATAGAGATTTAGGTTAATATACTATTATATCTCCATACAAACGACAGCCATTTAGCTATCATGCAGTGGATAAGTAGTTGCCATATCTATCCCATCTCCATAGATATTACTGGGACTACATGAAATTCCTGGCCTTTATTATGAGCATTGATTTGGCTACTACATTGTCAATGTATGTCGTATTGGTAATGGCGTCAAGAGGTGCTTCTATGGGGGAACGAGTTAATGTATGTCGTATTGGTAATGGCGTCAAGGGGTGCTTCTATGAGGGAAAGGGTTAAGCAAGATGACATCAAGCGATATAGCAAAAGTGATATGGACCTGACTCATGTTTTACTAAGTACATGTATGTTCACTTTTTTCTTATTATTCTTTATTTATTTTACAATGATTGCGAAGCAAGTTTTAACAACTTATATTAATCACTCTCGTTGGCTCGGATGAAAGCGTATATGTGGTCATTCATGTAGGAGGAACCCGGAGTACCTGGAGAAAACCCACCTGTCCGATTTGGCGACCATCGTACCATCCTACATACTTCCCTGTCCGAGGATCAAACCTGGGTCGCATTGGTGAGAAGCGAGCACGCTAACCACTGCACTAATCGGACAACCCATGTTCACATTGATGGCAGGGGTTTTGCGTTTTCAGAGCTACTCGTCATCCAGGGTTAGTGACTATGTCGTCATATGACCTAAGCTGTTGGAGCGACATTATATCACAAACAACACAAATCTTAAAATCTGGAAGTCAAAGCAGCTATGAATTGATATGGAATTCAAAACGAGAGTCGATAAGGGAAACATGTATAATTGTTATACAAGCCTTTAAAAACTGAACTACTAAATATGATCTAAAGTGTTTATAACAAGATCTTTCTAATTAAAATTATTAATTTCGTACATTTACGCATAGGATTTAAAGCGACATTACAAAGCAAATAAAATGCATTTTTCAGGTATAAACGCATTGCTACTACAAATTCTTCCGAATACATTTGAACACTAACATTGAATCAATAAACAGTGTGTTTGTCGTCTACAAACTTTCAAAATTGAAAGTAGGAATTCATATAACGGTTATCCATGCTCCTGAATTGATGTTTGTTTGTTTGTCATCGGAGTCAATACTAAACGCGAGATAATGTCGTTTAGAGATAATTTAACTACTAAGATTAGTCTACAAATAAATAGGCACAGATGTGAGATATAACGGTAAATCTGTACCATAAATCGTGTTATTCAGGATACACTATTGTTTGGCAACATTAAACTGAGACATTTGCATATTCCGTGAACTTACTTCGTTAATAATCGATTTCCGAAGTAAAATATGAGCTTTAGATTATTGTATACTTACTTGATTCAAATATTAACGGTAAAACCCTAACGTATGTCCTGGTCGTAATTCACGAAAACTCACGAAGGCTTTGGCGGAGATTAATTAGTCTCAGTTTAAAAAGTTTTTAATACGCATGGATGTTTACATTGTTTTGTTATGTCAACAAACCGTGTCAACAAATCTGATCAATGTGTTAAAGGATATATAGATTTGTTTTTCAAATTTATTTTAGCTCAATTGCGAAAGTTCCTGCAACATTAGTTTAATCGCTCCTGCGACTTCATTCTTGAATCCATCGCAATGAGGGAGAGAGAAGAGGCAATGTGGAATTTAAGTGCCTTGCCTAAGGGAACAATCATAACGGCTCCAGCTGGGAGCGAACTCCGGTCATTTCCTGAGGAGGACGCGCAACCACCTTGCTATCACGACTTCCGTATATAAAATATAAACAACTAGAATAATCAGGTATATGATTTTTTATATCTAGGTACATTTAATATAAATATGAGACGCATATGAATTTGAAATCCACTAATATATTTGTGTATGGAATTTTAAGAGCTTGGAGCAAAATGAAATACTGATGAAGACATTGGAACACATTCATTGGAAAAACTTGCATATAAAAACAATAATGACAATATTATTAAGAAGAATACATGTCCCTGTATGACACACGATGTATAACACCATTCATTTGTTCGGTGTATGATATTTGAACAGAACCTGTTGAAACGAAATACAAGGATTGTTTCAATGTTTTCAAAAATATTCCAGTGATCATAAAAAGTGAAATGTCTTAATAAAGTGATGATGAACATAATGTGAGCCTTGGTGCTGTTGATTTATTAGTGATGATGAACATAATGTGAGCCTTGGGGCTGTTGATTTATTAGTGATGATGAACATAATGTGAGCCTTGGGGCTGTTGATTTATTAGGATGATGAACATAATGTGTGTTGTTTTTGTGTGTGTTGTGGTTGATTTATTAGTGATGATGAACATAATGTGAGCCTTGGGGCTGTTGATTTATTAGTGATGGTGAACATAATGTGAGCCTTGGGGCTGTTGATTTATTAGTGATGATGAACATAATGTGAGCCTTGGGGCTGTTGATTTATTAGTGATGATGAACATAATGTGAGCCTTGGTGCTGTTGGTTTATTAGTGATGGTGAACATAATCTTGCCCATGTCGTAGTTAGCGCTGTGGATTAATTAGTGATGGTGAATGTAGTCTTAACCGTGTCGTAGATGGCGCTGTGGATTAATTAGTGATGGTTAACGTAGTCTTAACCGTGTCGTAGATGGCGCTGTGGATTAATTAGTGATGGTGAACGTAGTCTTAACCGTGTCGTAGATGGCGCTGTGGATTAATTAGTGATGGTGAACGTAGTCTTAACCATGTCGTAGATGGCGCTGTGAATTAATTAGTGATGGTGAACGTAGTCTTAACCATGTCGTAGATGGCGCTGTGAGGGTGTTTACTTCCACATTCACCGTTGCAAATAGCTGGAAAGAAAGAAACACGTGTACTACATGTATATGTTTGATGCGGGTTCAAAATATAAATACATTACATGTTTTTCAATGACGATTATCGCCAATAATTGCCGTGTACTATTTAGGCAAGACTTAATCTATAGTACCCAATAATTACAATTATCCGGGAGAGTTAACCATATCACTGTAATGTTAGATAATACAGTACAGTTCAGTGCTACCCATTATCACATATATTTACATATTTTGACAGTGTATCCCGGAAAAGTTAACCATATGACTGTAATGTTAGATAGTACAGTTCAGTGCTACCCATTGTCACAAGAGACTTACATATTTTGACTGTGTAGTTGCCCGGAAGCCATTTTTCACAAACTCCTTTGGCAGGGTTACAAGATGGATCTGGTACGGCATTCAGTTGGAACATAGCCCTATAATATCCTGCAGGGGCCAGTGCAGTGTACATACTTTGACCTAGAAAATAAACAACGTATCAAAGCAAGCTCAATAATGAAGCACACTCAAATATATGTTCAAGAATATATAATGTATCGAAAGTATGACAGGAAATATAATATAGCCTATCAAAGTAAACGTAGTATGTGAACACGCAGGTATGGCAGAAATATATGTCGTATTAAAGCAAGCACAGTGTACACGTAGGTATGGCAGACATATATGTCGTATTAAAGCAAGCACAGTGTGCACGCAGGTATGGCAGACATATATGTCGTATTAAAGCAAGCACAGTGTGCACGCAGGTATGGCAGACATATATGTCGTATTAAAGCAAGCACAGTGTGCACGCAGGTATGGCAGACATATATGTCGTATTAAAGCAAGCACAGTGTGCACGCAGGTATGGCAGACATATATGTCGTATTAAAGCAAGTACAGTGTACACGCAGGTATGGCAGGAATATATGTAGTCTAGGAACAGGCGTCGATATAATTTGCCTGGTCAGTCAAATAAATATATTTTAACACCGAGACTATTAATTGGGCCGTATTGAGTTTCTGGTCACATCAACGCCTTGGGGAAACTACTTGTGTAATTATTGATTAGCATTAATCCTATTAATAGACCTATTAATTTGCCAGAAGTTAAAAAGTGAAAAATCGACAGACAGGCACACAGGCTAAGACTATACATCGTATTAAAGCAAGCACAGTGTGTAAACCCGCAGGTATGACAGCCATATATATCGTATCAAAGCAAGCGCCTGCAGTTATTTTTGATGTTCGTGTTTCATTGTAACAATTGTTCACAGTAAATACAGTATGGTGAATAAACCTGGAAAGATGACAAATGCAATCCTACCTATGTAAATATGATCAACAGTATCAATCTCCATGGAGAACTGCCCCGAGCCAGTACCATTCTTGGAGACGTAGTTAGCAGCAATCGTGAACGTACCTGAAAAAAACAGGACACATACATGTGATATTCTCTCCAATGGTGACATGTATTATCCCAAAGGGGATCTTTCAATATATTTACTGTAGAACAAAGAATTAAAAATCACAGGTCTCAACCACAGGGATTCGGCACATTTGGGGGTACTAGTATATATATATTTAAGTTACATAAATATATATACTAGTACCCCCAAACGTGCCGAATCCCTGTGGTCTCAACAGTTTTGTGAAAACATTGCTATGTTTTGAGAAACATGAACTCGTTCATGAAGGACAACTCCCACTGCAGAAGGATACTTCATGTATGTATGTGTATGCATATACCTTAAATATCAGACGGTAACACGCTGGACTGGTAATCCAGGGATCGCAGGTTCGATTCCCCGTCTGACCCTAATAAAGTCTTTCAGATGGGACGTTAAACCGAGGTCTTGTGTCGGTGCTGTACACCGTGCACGTAAAAGAACGAGAGGAGACTCTGGAATGGGTCTCTGTCTGTATCATGCACTATCCTCCAACATCTAAAATGACTAATCTCTTCAGGAGGCGTCGCTCATATGGGCAACCGGTGGCGACGATAAATAAACATAAAACACACATAATTTTATAAAAACGTTGTTATCAGGGATACATTTTCTTGGGCACGTGTATTTCATGCCATTGCACAGACAGTCAAGTAGATGAACTATTTTCTCAAACCTCGAGTTGCTTAGCAACCTACACCCAATCTATAAGATCTGTGAGAAACGTGTTTCAAGATTTCAATTGATTACCTCGAGGTCCGGATTGTGGTGAGACCATGAGCGAGGTGAAGTTTGCATCCCCGTGGTCGTTGATAGGACAGACAGTGATCAACTCGCAGTAGTAGAGAGGATCCAGGTCGGCTCTGAGAAAGGGATATGTTCACTATTAATAGGACACTTTATTTTATTCATATATTTATTTTAAAATCAATTATTATAACAATAATAATAGACTTTATTTTACGAGAGAACTCGATCAACAAACGTTAATCTACCACGAAGCCCTCGGCATATATACAACTCAAATGCAATCAAAAGACAGGATCTGTAGTCCAGTGGTAACACGCTGGACTGGTAACCCAGTGATCACAGGTTCGATCCCCCGTCTGACCCTAATACAATTAACAGTCTTTCAGATGGGACGTTAAACCGAGGTCTCGTGTCGGTGCTTTACACCGTGCACGTAAAAGAACCAGATGAGACTCTGGAATGGGTCTCTGTCTGTATCATGCACTGTCCTCCAAAATCTAAAATGACTAATCTCTTCAGGAGGCGTCGCTCATATGGACAACCGGTAGCGACGATAAATAAACGTAAAACCACAAAAGACAGGACTATATAAGTGAAAACTGCACACTGGAATTATATAGTAATTCTAAAGCTGAGAAGTAGAGAAACTATATATAATATGTTATGATATATGATAATATATGGAATTGTATAGTAGTAGAAATGGGGAATAAGACAATTAGGCTAATGACAGACATTCACAGAATCTATTAAATATACCAGTATCCTACGCTGCTGCGAGATGTGCCCTGACCACGACATACATGCCATGAGGAGGTCGGTCGGGGCTAAAGACTGTGTACAATTTCATTTGAATATTATACATTTACAGACACTATACCATTAGTGATATGGAAACAGAAAGAGTAATTTGGCTCATTCTGGACTATACATGTATATACGTACCGAGTTATCATGTCGATGAACGTTTGCACTCCCTCATAAACGCAAAACAGTTTGCACGCGTCACCTATATATGGTGACGTTTTTGACCCTAGTGCATTACATATCTCCGTACAACCACCGATAACTCCGCCCTCTAAAATGAAATTGGTACAAATATTTATTTTATATTTCAGAAATATATTTTCCGACAAATTGTATAGTGTTGAAAGAAAACTTGTTGAAGAAAAATATGTGACAAGAACACAATATATTGATATAAGATGGCATCTTTTGGAAAATATCTTTGCGAACAGTTGGAGAAAACGTTTCGACTTGTATATCGTATAGCCTGTACTATGCACATCACTTGATGAGCTGGCTGAGTAAATACATGTACGCGTTATACAAAATTTACTGTATATTATATAATAATAATATTAATAACAACGAGAGAACTCATGTATACAAATCAAGCGATATGACTATAAGTGAAAACTATAACGGTTATAATGAACAACACATTACGGTCAGCAAGTCAAAATGGCCGATTTTTCTATTATCTCCCTTGGCAGATAAAGTCTGATTTATACCGGAATGCAAATTGGTACCATTAGGCGGAATCATTTGTTGTTATTGTTGTTTCGTTACCAGCTGTTGCGGTATGATACATGTGATTTTATCAAAATCACGATATAATTGTTTTTACAATAAATTATTCATTGGAAACTAGTATATGGTAGGATATATATATAATTATAGTTATCATATATAAACTGGCCACTGACAATCAATGTCCGCTGGCTGGTATGCAGTTATCATATATAAACTGGCCACTGACAATCAATGTCCGCTGGCTGGTATGCAGTTATCATATATAAACTGGCCACTGACAATCAATGTCCGCTGGCTGGTATGCAGTTATCATATATAAACTGGCCACTGACAATCAATGTCCGCTGGCTGGTATGCAGTTATCATATATAAACTGGCCACTGACAATCAATGTCCGCTGGCTGGTATGCAGTTATCATATATAAACTGGCCACTGACAATCAATGTCCGCTGGCTGGTATGCAGTTATCATATATAAACTGGCCACTGACAATCAATGTCCGCTGGCTGGTATGCAGTTATCATATATGTGTATGTATGTATGTTCCATTAATGTCAAACCCCATGCGGGGATCTAGACATGTTTTCCTGGGCAGGCTTAGCCGACCTAAGTGGTTAACCAGTACTAAGCAATGTGTGTGTGGTGTCTTGCTCAATGACACTACATACGTGGCCTGACCGAGTATCGAACCCGGCATCGCTCGATTCCAAATCATACGCTCTACCACTGGACTACAGACGCCACACACATATACATGTATAAACTTGCCACTGACAAACAATGTCCGCTGGGTGGTATGCAGTTATCATATATAAAGTTGCCACTGACAAACAATGTCCGCTGGCGGGTATGCAGTTATCATATATAAACTTAATTGCCGCTGACAAACAGTGTCCGCTGGGTGGTATGCAGTTATCATAGAGATAAACTATCAACTGCACTGACAAACAATGTCCGCTGGGTTGTATGCAGTTATCATAGAGATAAACTGGCCACTGCACTGACAAACAATGTTCGCTGTGTGGTATGCAGTTATCATAGGGATAAACTGGCCACTGCACTGACAAACAATGTCCGCTGGGTGGTATGCAGTTATCATAGAGATAAACTGGCCACTGCACTGACAAACACTGTCCGCTGGGTGGTACGCAGTTATCATAGAGAGTCAAGAGTAACAACTATAACACAAATAAGAAAATATATATATTAGAATGTAACAAGATGTTTTTTTATATATGAAGAACAATCATAATCCAATCAGAACGCTCGTTTCAACGCACGTTTCAACGCGAATTGCGCCGCTTTAGAATTTTTCAAAACAAATTGAAAATGCTACGAAATCTCTTTTTGACGTACATTTTTGCCGAATAAACATACAGGTTAGTGGAAACACATTTTATTGATAATGTTATTCACAGTTAAAACTCTCCCGTCGAAGATTTTTTTTGTTGCTGACAGAACCCGTGTCCTAGTATGGAAATGTGACCTGCTATGGCCAATGTATGTGGCAATTGTTTGCAAAGTATACATGCATGCAGCTTAAAGTTGTGTTTTATTTGAAGAACAATATAAAGACTCGGGATAGGCGTTATATTTGGACAGCTTTGTACAAAATTGTTTCAGATATGGCCATTTTACTGATCGATGCGAAATCTGACATCCCACAGAGTAGAATCCCTGTACTTAAATATATATACTAGTACCCCCAAACGTGCCGAATCCCTGTGTACTAGAGGACATACAAAATGCACACTTCTGATAAGTGTGTGTTTTACATAAAAAACAATAATTATATAAATACATAGTTTTAAATGTTTTGTAATAAAGATGTGATATATCTTTGATGGAATCCTTCGTATTTCGTTTTCATGTAATAATAATCATATAATGTAGGTGTGCATTTTCAATGTCCTCTAGTATATAATGCAGGTGTGTGTTTTCTATGTCCTCTAGTATATAATGTAGGTGTGCATTTTCTATGTCCTCTAGTATATAATGTAGGTGTGCGTTTTCTATGTCCTCTAGTATATAATGTAGGTGTGCGTTTTCTATGTCCTCTAGTATATAATGTAGGTGTGCGTTTTCTATGTCCTCTAGTATATAATGTAGGTGTGCGTTTTCTATGTCCTCTAGTATATAATGTAGGTGTGCGTTTTCTATGTCCTCTAGTATATAATGTAGGTGTGCGTTTTCTATGTCCTCTAGTATATAATGTAGGTGTGCGTTTTCTATGTCCTCTAGTATATAATGTAGGTGTGCGTTTTCTATGTCCTCTAGTATATAATGTAGGTGTGCGTTTTCTATGTCCTCTAGTATATAATGTAGGTGTGCGTTTTCTATGTCCTCTAGTATATAATGTAGGTGTGCGTTTTCTATGTCCTCTAGTATATAATGTAGGTGTGCGTTTTCTATGTCCTCTAGTATATAATGTAGGTGTGCGTTTTCTATGTCCTCTAGTATATAATGTAGGTGTGCGTTTTCTATGTCCTCTAGTATATAATGTAGGTGTGCGTTTTCTATGTCCTCTATTATATAATGTAGGTGTGCGTTTTCTATGTCCTCTAGTATATAATGTAGGTGTGCGTTTTCTATGTCCTCTAGTATATAATGTAGGTGTGCGTTTTCTATGTCCTCTAGTATATAATGTAGGTGTGCGTTTTCTATGTCCTCTAGTATATAATGTAGGTGTGCGTTTTCTATGTCCTCTAGTATATAATGTAGGTGTGCGTTTTCTATGTCCTCTAGTATATAATGTAGGTGTGCGTTTTCTATGTCCTCTAGTATATAATGTAGGTGTGCGTTTTCTATGTCCTCTAGTATATAATGTAGGTGTGCGTTTTCTATGTCCTCTAGTATATAATGTAGGTGTGCGTTTTCTATGTCCTCTAGTATATAATGTAGGTGTGCGTTTTCTATGTCCTCTAGTATATAATGTAGGTGTGCGTTTTCTATGTCCTCTAGTATATAATGTAGGTGTGCGTTTTCTATGTCCTCTAGTATATAATGTAGGTGTGCGTTTTCTATGTCCTCTAGTATATAATGTAGGTGTGCGTTTTCTATGTCCTCTAGTATATAATGTAGGTGTGCGTTTTCTATGTCCTCTAGTATATAATGTAGGTGTGCATTTTCTATGTCCTCTAGTATATAATGTAGGTGTGCGTTTTCTATGTCCTCTAGTATATAATGTAGGTGTGCGTTTTCTATGTCCTCTAGTATATAATGTAGGTGTGCGTTTTCTATGTCCTCTAGTATATAATGTAGGTGTGCATTTTCTATGTCCTCTAGTATATAATGTAGGTGTGCGTTTTCTTTGTCCTCTAGTATATAATGTAGGTGTGCGTTTTCTATGTCCTCTAGTATATAATGTAGGTGTGCATTTTCTATGTCCTCTAGTATATAATGTAGGTGTGCATTTTCTATGTCCTCTAGTATATAATGTAGGTGTGCGTTTTCTATGTCCTATAGTATATAATGTAGGTGTGCATTTTCTATGTCCTCTAGTATATAATGTAGGTGTGCGTTTTCTATGTCCTCTAGTATATAATGTAGGTGTGTGTTTTCTATGTCCTCTAGTATAGTTGGTGGGCCGTTTCGACTTATTCCGGGACGTTTTGTACCATTGAGGTCAAGACTGACATCCATTTAGTTTAACCATAATGTGTTATTGTTTTATTGTATGTTTGTTTGCCTTGTTCGGGATTAACACCTTCATCAGCATCATTTTGGGCTCTATCGCCGGCGGGCTGTTTACCTAACAACACATGTCCTGGCTCCACACAGGCTACAGCGGTTAACCAGTACTTGGTACATCTACTTCGGTAAGAAACTGCCATTTTTTCATAAATATAGATATGAGACACGGGCCGGAGCGTATGAGACACGGGCCTGAGCGGGGCTAGAACCGTATTATATATAACGGCATTTTTGAACTTACGTAATATGATGTTAAGCAGATCTTGGACTACTTCTCCCGCAGCATTGATGCACGATTTACACATGTCCACTTCGACCTTTTCAACTTGCACAAAGGGGCTGATAAAGTCGTGTGTTATAAGCTTTGTATCCATCTTCATGGAGGGAACTGTCAATCCCATGAGAGGATGAGCCAACACTATGGCCGAGACCACAACTAATAAAGTACCCTATAAAAACATGAGCAAATACTTGAAATAATATAAAATAAGGTATACCAAATGCACAGGCATACGTTATAATGTTTCGGATAATACTAGTGCGCGGTCATGCAAATGGTGTTCATACCAATTACAAACGGATAAAATAATCACGAAAGAAGATATAAATATATTTCAAAGTACAAAAAGAATCATATCCGCGTGCATTGCAATGCAGTAGATTAGCAGTAACATAACCAACGACTGTAACGTGACTTGAACAAGTGACCTTCCATGAACTCAGCGTGACGTTACGGCATGAGCCATAGTGACACATGCATTCATCTTAGGTCGAATAATAAACACGTATTCAAGATGTCATTGCCTCTGATTCAAACACAGGAACCCAACATAATTATAATATATCCATTGTCCTAAAACATTTACATGATCACAAGTTCATGATGTAGGGAAATTGTATACTAGTCCCCACTAGTGTTTACATGTGCATTCAACCTGAATATCCGGTTCAGCAGCAGTGACCATGTAATAATACATGTATTCAATAGTGGATTACAATAAAGTACAGGGAAACCCCTCAAAACCGGAAACCCTCTAAACCGGAACCCTCTAAGCCACAACCCCTCTAAATCGGAACCCCTCTAAATCGAACTGTAATAGTGAAGTTTTACCGGCAAATTCAGGAAATAGCATGTCTTTTGACGTACATGCAACACTTCATGTCATACAGTCGACTTCGTGGCACTCCACTATTACACCATTTAATAGTAAACTGTCACACCATTTACTTTAAATAACTACATACAGTAACCTGTCACATAATTTACTTTAAATAACTCCATACAGTTACACCATTTACATTAACTAACTCCATACAGTTACACCATTTACATTAACTAACTCCATACAGTCACACCATTTACTTTAAATAACTACATACAGTAAGCTGTCACACCCTTGACTTTAACTAACTCCATACAGTAAACTGTTACACCATTTACTTTAACTAACTCCATACAGTTACACCATTTACTTTCAACAACTACATACAGTAACCTGTCACACAATTTGTGGACGACGATATGGAAGACGATGTGTACGACGATGTGGATGATGATGTGGACGACGATGTGGATGGTGATGTGGATGGTGATGTGGATGACGATGTGGATGACGATGTGGATGACGATGTGGATGTCGATGTGGACGACGATGTGGACGACGATGTGTACGACGATGTGGGTGATGATGTTGACGGCGATGTGGGTGATGATGTGGATGATGTTGTGGATGACGATGTGGACGACGATGTGGATGATGATATGTACGACGATGTGGATGATGATGTGGGTGATGATATTGACGGCGATGTGGGTGATGATGTGGATGATGCTGTGGATGACGATGTGGACGACGATGTGGACGACGATGTGGATGATGATGTGGATTGCGATGTGAACAACGATGTGGATGCCGATGTGGACGATGATGTGGATGACGATGTGGATGATGATATGTACGACGATGTGGATGATGATGTGGATTGCGATGTGAACAACGATGTGGATGCCGATGTGGACGATGATGTGGATGACGATGAACTGGACATTAATTAGTATTAGATATACTGAACGCATAATGAACATTTAATTCAGTTGGACAGTTGCTACGGCCGGCACTGTGTCCACCACCTTGGCTTGTATTATTATATAAATGCTTCATTAATTCAGGCGGATACAGAAATGGAATCTTTCAAAAGTTGAAAAAATATAGACACAAATAACTCTGCTAATATAATATTCGAGCTTGAAAACGTTCACAAAAATATATGTTAGCAACCTTCTTAGATTGTCTTACATAAAAGGTGTATTCAGTGTTATAGGTCAATACACAGAGGAAGCTGTGAGTGAGTGTTGTAGATGAAGCTGTGAGTGAGTGTTGTAGATGAAGCTGTGAGTGAGTGTTGTAGATGAAGCTGTGAGTGAGTGTTGTAGATGAAGCTGTGAGTGAGTGTTGTAGATGAAGCTGTGAGTGAGTGTTGTAGATGAAGCTGTGAGTGAGTGTTGTAGATGAAGCTGTGAGTGAGTGTTGTAGATGAAGCTGTGAGTGAGTGTTGTAGATGAAGCTGTGAGTGAGTGTTGTAGATGAAGCTGTGAGTGAGTGTTGTAGATGAAGCTGTGAGTGAGTGTTGTAGATGAAGCTGTGAGTGAGTGTTGTAGATGAAGCTGTGAGTGAGTGTTGTAGATGAAGCTGTGAGTGAGTGTTGTAGATGAAGCTGTGAGTGAGTGTTGTAGATGAAGCTGTGAGTGAGTGTTGTAGATGAAGCTGTGAGTGAGTGTTGTAGATGAAGCTGTGAGTGAGTGTTGTAGATGAAGCTGTGAGTGAGTGTTGTAGATGAAGCTGTGAGTGAGTGTTGTAGATGAAGCTGTGAGTGAGTGTTGTAGATGAAGCTGTGAGTGAGTGTTGTAGATGAAGCTGTGAGTGAGTGTTGTAGATGAAGCTGTGAGTGAGTGGTGTAGATGAAGCTGTGAGTGAGTGTTGTAGATGAAGCTGTGAGTGAGTGTTGTAGATGAAGCTGTGAGTGAGTGTTGTAGATGAAGCTGTGAGTGAGTGTTGTAGATGAAGCTGTGAGTGAGTGTTGTAGATGAAGCTGTGAGTGAGTGTTGTAGATGAAGCTGTGAGTGAGTGTTGTAGATGAAGCTGTGAGTGAGTGTTGTAGATGAAGCTGTGAGTGAGTGTTGTAGATGAAGCTGTGAGTGAGTGTTGTAGATGAGGCTGTGAGTGAGTGTTGTAGATGAAGCTGTGAGTGAGTGTTGTAGATGAAGCTGTGAGTGAGTGTTGTAGATGAAGCTGAAAATGATATATACAATACTGCGTAGTAAACTAGACACCAACAATGACTGTCCTATCTGCTCTAGAACATGCTATGTAGCATATTGGGGGCAGTTTTGGAATAGCGTGATATATCTCCTAAATCTAGAACATGCTATGTAGCGTATTGGGGGCAGTTTTGGAATAGCGTGATATATCTCCTAAATCTAGAACATGCTATGTAGCGTATTGGGGGCAGTTTTGGAATAGCGTGATATATCTCCTAAATCTGCTTCTTGTTTTTATACACATTTATTTTAACTCGAATGTGAAACAAGTTCTTACAACTTATTTTAATCACTATTGAGACCTCATTCCTGGTGGAACCCATCGCCACGAGGTAGAGAGAAGAGGCAATGTGGAATTTCAATGCCTTGCCTTGCGTAACGGCTCCAGCAGGGCTCGAACTCCGGGCATACGTGACTTCCAAACGCTGCTTCTGGCGCTAGGAGTGTAACCTTCACAATACTCGCTATGAACATTCCGTGGCATAGTGGTTAAGACGTCCGCATACGGAGCGGGAGGTCGAAGGTTCGAATCTCGTCAGGGGTTCGTTCTGATATGGCCGGTTGGTGAGCCGCCAGCTAGTTAAATAATGGTTACCGAGTGCCTACCAGCCTGGGCCCTGACATACAAGCATAGGATTCGGGAAGTACTGATGTTCATAAAAAGAGGTGTATCATAAGTCAGAAATGGCTGGCCCTTTAAATAGAGGTAACACTATAATAAACAAACACTTTTTTCTCTAACGTTCTAGAGTTTCCGTTTTATCGAGATAGTGACATATTGTGGTCCATAAACTTTTCTAAAACGACACAGATACTCTCTATGATTTCTGTATATGTGTACATGGGTAATACACATAGGTAATACATATATATATCAAATTCTAACATTACAACTTCTTATTAATCAATTACACATTTATTTTATAATATTGTATTGGAACTGTTTTCATAATGACGAATACAACTTACAATTACATATCACAATACAATCACTGTCACATTTATAGCATACATAAAACCTGATAATATACATATACATGACATTTTCAAAGTGCAAAAGGATTGGGCTACAAGAATGGAAAACATTAGCAACAACCCTTTCCAAATGGTCAAATTTGCTATCAATTTGTTCCGATGTATGTAGTACTACTAATATAAGCAAGTTTTTCAAGAAAATTATTGTTTAGATTGAATAAGAAAATGACGAGATCAACGAAATGACACCTTCAAAGCTTTACATTAAATGTTGTATATTTAAAAATCTAATTTAAATAATTACTATTGATGTAATTCAGACGTCCGTACGCGCCTTCAAATGAAGATTGCATTAATCATATAACTGAAGGACTGGTACGGGTCGTTTTCCCTGGTGCGGGCAGTTTTCTAATTTTGCTAAAACTTGTGGCCCAAACCATTTGTATTATGATGCTATATGTTTGTAACTTTGTTATTATACCATGATGAATTCAATACAATATGATTAAACAACTGAAGGACAGTAATATACCGTGACTCTTTAATTCAAACTCACCATTGGCTTCATTATCCAAACAGACGAGTTTCACATACGTAATTGAACAATTTCACGTCTAAGATAATCGTTTATTCTAAATGGTCTCATTACAAAATGAGATGGTACGCGATATCTTCATATAACAGTGTAACGTGACACGTGACACGTGATTCCGCGTGCGATTTTGTTTCAAAATCACCTGTATGCGTATTAGTAACATGTCTTTGTTGAAAGCAAAACAATAACATATATGTACATGTTGAAAAAAAAGGACATCACATGACAGTATTGTGTAATGTATCTCGCATGTGCAATGGATATACAATTTCCCCACATCATTACCCTCGACTTTGGACTGGTAATCCAGGGATCGCAGGTTCGATCCGCCGTCTGACCCTAATAAAATTAACAGTCTTTCAGATGGGACGTTGAACCGAGGTCTCGTGTCGGTGCTTTACACCGTACACGTAAAAGAACCAGAAGAGACTCTGTAATGGGTATCTGTCTGTATCACTGCACTATCCTCCAAAATCTAAAATGACTAATATCTTCAGGAGGCGTCGCTCATATGGGCATATAAATAAACGTAAAACACACCCTCGACAGTATGTCTAAATATAATGTGTATTTCGGGCAACTTAGATAATCTAACAGTTATACTACCATTATAACAGTTTCACTAGTTACATTTTATGTGTCGTATAACTACTGTGCAGTTTGTGTATATGTATGTTATTTAGTTTAAACATATTTTATTTTATCAATATTTACATCATGTTATAATATTAATATACAAGAACAAATGGATTAAATCGGAAGCTAGTAGCTTATTTAGAGTTTCTGCATGACAAACATAATTTTCATAAGCTATGGCAGAGTGTATATACATTTATGAACGTGACAAGTTTTATTCAACTGTAATGATATAAGTGTAATAAAAATAATATGGAGATGATGATGAAGTAATCAATCAGACTGGCTTACCAGTCGGATTACGTGCAGTCGATTTAGGAAATGAATGTTATGTTATTTAAAAGCAATAGAATGATGTATGATTAAACTAAACAGTTACTAAAATGCAATAAAATCGAAATATTCAATATTCCCAATACTGAGTCATCTGAATAGCCGGTTCCAGTCTGTCGATGTTTGGTAGCGGGTTCGATTCAGGTGTGAAAGGCCTGGAGCTAGCGCACAGCTGGAGCCGTTACGATTGTTTCCTTAGGCAAGACACTTAAATTCCAAAATGGCCTCTTCTCTCCATCGTGGCAATACCAGATTATAAGGAATGAGGTCTCGAGAGCGATTAATATAATGTTGTAAGAACTTGTGTCGCAATCGAGCTTAAATAATTTTGTGTCTTACAACTTATATATATATATATATATATATATATATATATATATATATATATTAAACACTCTCTCGACATCATTCCTGGTAGAATCCATGTGAAATTTAAATGCCTTGCCTAAGGACACACTCGTAACGGATCCAGCGGGGCGCGAACTCAAATTAAACCTAATAAGTTTGTCGATATGTATAAGTAGTGCTTATAGACGGATCTGTAGTCCAGTGGTAACACGCGTGGACTGGTAATCCAGGGATCGCAGAATGGGACTTTAAACCGAGGTAAAATGACTAATCTCTTCAGGTGGCGTCGCTCATATGAGCAACCCGGTAGTGACGATAAATAAACGTAAAACGCACGCGCGCGCGCACACACACACACACACACACACACACACACACACACACACACACACACACACACACACACACACACACACACACACACACACACACCACACACACACACACACACACACACACACACACACACAACACACACACACACACACACACACACACACACACACACACACACACACACACACACACACACACACACACACACACACACACACACACACACACACACACACCACACACACACACACACACACACACACACACACACACACACACACACACACACACACACACCACACACACACACACACACACACACACACACACACACACACACACACACACACACACACACACACACACACACACACACACACACACACACACACACCACACACACACACACACACACACACACACACACACACACACACACACACACACACACCACACACACACACACACACACACACACACACACACACACACACACACACCACACACACACACACACACACACACACAACACACACACACACACACACACACACACACACACACACACACACACACACACACACACACACACACACACACACACACACACACACACACACACACACACACACACACACACACACACACACACACACACACACACACACACACACACACACACACACACACACACACACACACACACACACACACACACACACACACACACACACACACACACACACACACACACACACACACACACACACACACACACACACACACACACACACACACACACACACACACACACACACACACACACACACACACACACACACACACACACACACACACACACACACACACACACACACACACACACACACACACACACACACACACACACACACACACACACACACACACACACACACACACACACACACACACACACACACACACACACACACACACACACACACACACACACACACACACACACACACACACACACACACACACACACACACACACACACACACACACACACACACACACACACACACACACACACACACACACACACACACACACACACACACACACACACACACACACACACACACACACACACACACACACACACACACACACACACACACACACACACCACACACACACACACACACACACACACACACACACACACACACACACACACACACACACACACACACACACACACACACACACACACACACACACACACACACACACACACACACACACACACACACACACACACACACACACACACACACACACACACACACACACACACACACACACACACACACACACACACACACACACACACACACACACACACACACACACACACACACACACACACACACACACACACACACACACACACACACACACACACACACACACACACACACACACACACACACACACACACACACACACACACACACACACACACACACACACACACACACACACACACACACACACACACACACACACACACACACACACACACACACACACACACACACACACACACACACACACACACACACACACACACACACACACACACACACACACACACACACACACACACACACACACACACACACACACACACACACACACACACACACACACACACACACACACACACACACACACACACACACACACACACACACACACACACACACACACACACACACACACACACACACACACACACACACACACACACACACACACACACACACACACACACACACACACACACACACACACACACACACACACACACACACACACACACACACACACACACACACACACACACACACACACACACACACACACACACACACACACACACACACACACACACACACACACACACACACACACACACACACACACACACACACACACACACACACACACACACACACACACCACACACACACACACACACACACACACACACACACACACACACACACACACACACACACACACACACACACACACACACACACACACACACACACACACACACACACACACACACACACACACACACACACACACACACACACACACACACACACACACACACACACACACACACACACACACACACACACACACACACACACACACACACACACACACACACACACACACACACACACACACACACACACACACACACACACACACACACACACACACATAGATATTACTGGGACTACATGAGATTCTGACCTTTATTATGAATATTGGTTTGGCCACTACATTGTCAATGTATGTCGTATTGGTAATGGCGTCAAGAGGTGCTTCTATGGGGGAAAGGCTTAAATGACACATGGCACAAATTATATCCGACATTATTTTGGATTAGCGGGTTCTACCCTCTGACAAAACACGACATTGTTGACCTCAATGAATTATTTATTGTTTATGCCATTGGTACTTAATTTGCTACGAGAACAAAGTGTTTGCTCTTTAATGGTCTACGGTTTGGGGTTATGTTGCTAAGGAAACGTTTATGTGGCTATTAACTTTGGGCGATAGAGAACAAAGGAATAGCAACTTAATATACAATTTTAGCATGTCCGTATGTCCGCCTGTCCACCACTTTACCTTGTCAGCGCTTAAACTCCATAGTCCCTTGTTTGATTTTCACCAATATTGACAGAAAGCATCAGTATGATGTCTTGTTCATATTGTAACCCGTTCCGGTTGGATGGTATTTGGCGGATTTACAGCCAATTGCACATTTTTATGATACAAAGTTATAGGCGCTTCATATCCCAAATTCAACAGACGGATATGTAGTCCAGTGGTAACACGCTGGACTGGTAATCCAGGGATCGCAGGTTCGACCCCCCCCCCGTCTGACCCTAATAAAATTAACAGTCTTTCAGATGGGACGTTAAACCGAGGTCTTGTGTCGGTGCTTTACACCGTGCACGTAAAAGAACCAGAGGAGATGCTGGAATTGGTCTCTGTCTGTATCATGCACAATCCTCCAAAATCTAAAATAACTAATCTCTTCAGGAGGCGTCACTCATATGGGCAACCGGTAGCGACAATAAATAAACGTAAAAACACACTCCCAAATTCATTGTTGGATTTTCACCAAACGTGGCCGCAAGCGTCAGTATGGTGTCTAGTTGTGCATAATTGTAATCCCGCTCCGGTTGGTTGATTTTTTGCGAATTTTACCATTTGGACATTTTTATAACACAAAGCTTGTCCGCGCTTCATCTCCAAACCCTTTTGTTTAATTTTCACCAAACTTAGGAAGACCATCTTTCTTATATTCAGAGTCACACTTGTGGAATTCCCGCCCTTATCACATCAAAACAGCACATTATGTTCCACACTTCAAAGTTTTATATATCAGGTGGTGCAAAGAACAGACGAATACACTTATAATTTACAAGTATACATGATTCTAACACGACCCAGCTAATAACATACATACTTGTAGAGTAAAATCTACCTCGGGTTATTCTGCGATATACCTACCTTGAACTATGCTGCGCGCGCACCGTGTATACAATGCGTGTACAGTTTTATGAATGAAAGTCACGTGATGTTTGTAAATACTACCGTGGGAATTCGCGGAAGTGAGCTATTTTTAGAATCAGATAATCTCTTGTTCGTCTTGTGTTTTTTTGTTAAGTAAAGTTTCAGTTACTATTCTGTACAGTTTTATTTGACAAAATAAATAAAATTATTGATCAGTTACAACTTTTGTTCATTTATGCATTAGATTGATAGTTTCCATAAAAAATAACGTCATCACCCCTTACGCGGGAGGAAATATCGAAAGCCAAAATGCAGCGGAGTACCACGGCGTTTGAAGAAAATACTCCTTTGATTCTCGTCTAAAATTATTAGAAGTAAGTCGTGTTAGAATCGAAATAATAAGTATCAACCGTGGTATATCGCAGAATAACCCTCGTTTGAAGTTCTTATGCGTAGAAATATATCACGAAAGCCGCTGCGAATAACCCTCGTTTGTCGTTCTTATGCGTAGAAATATATCACGAAGGAAGGCCTGCCTCGTTTGTCGTTCTTATGCGTAGAAATATATCACGAAGGAAGGCCTGCCTTCGTGATATATTTCTACGCATACGAACGACAAACGAGGGTTATTCTGCGATATACCACGGTTGATACTTATTATTTTTAATTAATCACTCTCGTTGGCGCGGATGAAAGCGTATATATGGTCATTCGTGTGGGAGGAAACCGGAGTACCCGGAAAAAACCCACTTGTCCGATCTGGCGACCACCCTACCATCTCACATACTTCCTGGTCCGAGGATCGAACCCGGGTTGCATTGGTGAGAAGCGAGCGCGCTAACCATTGCGCTATTCAGATTCATTTGACAAGCATTATAAAAACAATTGCAAAAGCTCAGCGAAAATACACACACTTTACAGAGGACACGAATTATATAAGACTCTGTCTTTCATTCTAATCCCTTTTCTGTATTTGATATGAGTAATGTATGCATTGTTCAATATATATTAGATTGGGAAATAAAATATGCTTAAAGCAGCATTGCATCGTAATAAAGGATGTTTTGGGTAAAATATAAATACTAATATGTGTGTGTTTACAAAAATCGTCGCTCAGAAACGATAAAATTCCAATAAATTTAAACCGTCGTATACGCGAATTTGTTTATCAACACACGAAATATAAACACGCACAGCGCGCGTGCGTGAAACAACAGAGGTTGTAGAAAACAACGTATATATTTTGAACATGAAAGAATATCTATCTTCCTCTAATGTCGAACCCCTCGCGGGGATGTAGAAATCTCCCTAAAAGACTTAGCTAACAGAGGTATGAATCAACATATCAAGTAATTTAATTAAAAAAGACAACATGGGACAAATGGGGACGATGTATTCCGAATGTAAACAAGTGCGGACGATGCGTTCCGGTTGTAAACAAGTACGTGACCGATCGACTCGGAAAGTCCTATTTTCGGTTTCGAGTTTTTGTTTCATCGCAAAAAAACACTGTTTACCAAATAAACATAAGCATACAAAGTATAATGTATAAAGCATTGCTACCCATACGTAAAAATTGAATTTTTCAAATATCTTTAATTTCATACGATGTAGGCTAATGCTGCTTTAAACTATTGGCACTTAGTGTTCTCTATATGTAGACGATTTTGTTATATGTTATCGTTAAAAGTCGTATAACCTCCTTAGTGTTCATGCTGATCTGACCGGTTCGTGAGCCATCGACTAGTTAAATAGTTACTACCGATTACCTACAGCATGCTGCCGGACTGCAAGGGTAGGAATAGGGAAATAAATCTACTGATGTTCATAAGAGATTACTCATAACTTCATAAGGCATAACTGGCTGGTCCTTTCTATATAGTATACACTTAAATAAACAAGCATTTACTAGTTTTTAAGTCAACATAAATAACAGGTTTTCAAGTCATGAATTTATTATTTATTTAATACGAATCAGAAGCAGTGATTGTGAACGTTGTCTTAGCCTCGTCGTAGATGGCGCTGTGAGGGTGTTTGCTTCCACATTCTCCGTTACACACGGCTGCAAGAAAAATGTATAATTGACAAACAGCTCGTAACATCCAAAATAGCACTGGCCAACAGGATTTGGACATACTCTTGGTTTACAAAATTTATTTTATCTCGATTGCGAAACAAGTTCTTACAACTTATATTAGTCACTCTCGAGACCTCATTCTTGCTGGAATCCAACACAACGAGGTAGAGAGAAGAGGCAGCGTGGACATTAAATGGCTTGCCTAAGGGCACAATCGTAACGGTGTGCAAAAGATAGAAAAAACAAACAATCACGAATACATTATTGTCATATATAAATAGAAATGTATTATATAAATACATTTATTTATTTATATATATGACACATTGTTAACCATGTAAGATTATGATTTTTATGTAATATGTATAATCGTCTGCTATTATTTTCGCGCCTAAATTATCAGTTCTTTGATTGCGCGGGAACAAATTATATTTTGTCACTACCGAGTGCAGGTGGTCAGCTATGTAAGATAATCGCCGCTTTATTGATGACAGAGAAACATGTAATACTATTGTATAACATCACAGATGTTTGGCGCCGTTATGTCTGTTATAGATGTTAATTCTGCGATTTAAGAAATGAGAAATGATGAAGAAATTAGTGCATTTTTATCCAGCCAAGGAGGCATTAAGGAAATGATGTAACTCACCTTTATGATATATGCTGTTTCTAGGATAGTTAGAAACATTAATATTTAAAGACGTATTAACTCTTAAATATTAAAGTCGTATTAAATACGTGAACGGAAGATAATTAGGCCTTGTAAGAAACGATTGTTTTGGCTAATATATCTATTGGAATAGTTTGATAAAGGAAGGAAATTAGTATCGTCATAGAACTATTATGAACACATTGAAATAGTGAGGCGAATAATAAGATACAAGATATCACGAATATATGATACATGTATAGATATAAAATAAAGGCGATTGTTGTAAATTATATTATACAAAGGAACATGATAGACTGTGTTGAGTTATTAATTATTGAAGGACGGTAGAGAAACCCCCTAGACAACGCTAGCGAGTCTACGATAGGATATACCCTGGTTAGAGCATTATTGAAGGACCGTAGAGAAACCCCCTAGACAACGCCAGCGAGTCTACGATAGGATAGACCCTGGTTAGAACATTTATATCGGACAATAGACATAAGAAGAAAGAGAGGTTTGCGACAACGGCTCCATCGGGGCTCGAACTCCGATCAGTTCGCACCTGAAGCGGACGCGTAACCATTGCCCTATCACGACTTCCACGAAGCTTAATCTTCAGAACTTACACATATCTAGACTAATTAATATTTCTTCACCTATACAAATCTCTTGTCAGACCACACTTAGATTACGCAAGCACTGCATGATCACCACACATACAAACGCATAAACTACCTATCGAAAACATTTCCAATATTAGTCATTTGTCCTATCATGAACGATTATTACATCATGGTTTGTCTTCCCTAAAATATTGAAGGTTAGACGAAAACGATCCAATATGTAAAATATTGGACTGTGTGAGGCACATAACGCCGAAGACAGTACCACTAGTTTACATAATGGATCTGTTTGAGACTTATAACTTACTTAAAACACACACTTATATAACAAGCTCCTACTAATTAAAAATTGTTAATTTCGTACATGTACGCGTATGATTGAATATATTACTCTGCTGGCCTTTTGGCAGCAGTCCAATATTAATAATAATGGACTGCAAGTACAAAGATATGACGTCAGACAGTGTTTTAAGTATGGATATCATCCAAGTATTCAAGATACTCCGTGGGTATGAGGAACCATCGAGTGGTGGGATTCTGTGTCGGGCCGGGTACACAAGAACAAGATGAAATAGTAGTATACAATTGTTTAAGAAACAATCTAGGACTGAGCAAAGAAACAACGCATTTTGGCATAAGGGTGGTAGAAGCGTGGGACTCCCTCCATAATGAAACAGTAATAGCTCAACGTGGTAACGCCGTTAAGACATTGGTATCGCGACAATCGTGACAATCATCATCATTGTACGATCAGTCCAATCTGCTACTCAAACTCCTCAATGTAATCAGAAAAGACAAAGAGATGGGCATATCGAAGCCGTAGGCTTTCCTTTAGTCCTGGTACAGTAGTTGTTGATACACATTTATTTTAGCTCGATTGCGAAACAAGTTCTTATAACTTATATTAATATATATTAATTTAATTAATTATATTACTCTCGAGACGTCATTCCTGATGGAATCCATCGCCACGAGGGAGAGAGAAGAGGCATGTGGAATTTTGACCGTGTAATGTGCTCCCCCAATGGGCCTCATTAACACAGGAACATGTCCATTTTGACCGTGTAATGTGCTCCCCCAATGGGCCTCATTAACACAGGAACATGGCCATTTTGACCGTGTAATGTGCTCCCCCAATGGGCCTCATTAACACAGGAACATGTTCATTTTGACCGTGTAATGTTCTCCCCCAATGGGCCTCATTAACACAGGAACATGTTCATTTTGACCGTATAATGTGCTCCCCCAATGGGCCACATTAACACAGGAACATGTCCATTTTGTAATATCTAATGAATCCCCTCTATTGGTACTCATTATCACACGGTTATACTTACCCATTTTGACAGTGTAATCGCCAGGAAGCCATTCTTCACATGGTCCTTGTGAAGGGTCACAGTCTGGGTCTGGCACTGCTTTCAGTTGGAAGTTTCCGTTATATGTTCCTGCAGGGGCCAGGGCGTTGTAAAAACTTTCACCTAGAAAATACACAACGTTTCAATGCAAGCACTGAACTACACGAAGATATGATCTCGAAACTATACAGCAATCGTGGCCGAGGGTTAAGGACATTGACTTGGCCGACATTGACTTGGCCGAGGGTTAAGGACATTGACTTGGCCGAGGATTAAGGACATTGACTTGGCCGAGGGTTAAGGACATTGACTTGGCCGATGATTAAGGACATTGACTTGACCGAGTGTTAAGGACATTGACTTGGCCGAGGGTTAGGGACATTGACTTGGCCGAGGGTTAAGGACATTGACTTGACCGAGGGTTAAGGACATTGACTTGGCCGAGGGTTAAGGACATTGACTTGACCGAGGGTTAAGGATATTGACTTGGCCGAGGGTTAAGGACATTGACTTGGCCGAGGGTTAAGGACATTGACTTGGCCGAGGGTTAAGGACATTGACTTGGCCGAGGGTTAAGGACATTGACTTGACCGAGGGTTAAGGACATTGACTTGACCGAGGGTTAAGGACATTTACTTGGCCGAGGGTTAAGGACATTGACTTTGCCGAGAGTTAAGGACATTGACTTGGCCGAGAGTTAAGGACATTGACTTGGCCGAGGGTTAAGGACATTGACTTGGCCGAGGGTTAAGGACATTGACTTCAAATCATTTGCCCCTCATACCTATTGGTTCGAATCTCACTGTCGAATTATTTCATGTGAGGAACTATCCATGCAGCTGGCTTGCAGAATGTCTGTTGTTCTACTCGGGTGCCAGATTGTGTCGGAAATACTGCTCGGAAGCGCACCGGGTCTTCCTCCACCATTAATAGTTGGAGATACGTCATATGACATATGCTGTTGATGGGACTTTAGACCTCATAAACAAGCACACAAACAATTAACTATCCGCGTACAGGATGTTTTAAAGTGTTCTTCAGCAATGTGAGACAGGACCTGGGGTTTAGCGAGGTATCTGCTAGCGATGAACAGCGTGGCGGAGGTATAGGCTCTACAGAGTGCTTTGTGGTTCTTTAGATATCTGATGGCAGAAACATACCACCATATGATGAACATTGCTTGTCTTACCATGTGACATTTCTAGCCATGTTCGTATAGTCCGACTTTTAAATCAGCACACACAGCTGGTCTGGAGTGATATTTAGAAGAGTGGTTTTGGAACCACGAACAACTATATGGTGTTTGAAGCACTGTATCATAATACTATAGTTCACACACCACATAGTTATTCAATGTATAGTTCACAGTTACCAAGTTACCACGATATTCAGGGGCGTAGCTTGGCTGAAATCGATGTGTAGGCCAACTTAAGACGGGTCGTCCCCAGGAAAACTATTTATAGCGTATTATACTTTAATCCTGGCCTCCCGATTTTTGTTGCAGATTTGGCTATTTTATTTTGATGTTTCAGGGAAAAGTGTAGGCCACGGCCTACACGGCCTATAGGAAGCTACGCCAATGATATTACTCTATTGAATTACCTAATACAGTACAGTACATACATGTACTTAGTTTACACATATTTTATTTCCCAAAAGTATACAGTTTTGAACAATGAATACATTACATATATCAAAATACAGAAAAAGAATTAGAATGAAAGACAGAGTCTTATATAAGTCTTCTCTTCTATACAGTACTTCACCCACCACATATATATTCAAGGTTACTAAACCACTCTCCTAAATATCAATCAAGCCCATGCATGACTAGATTGTCCAACATCCGACAAGCCACTCTACTAGGTAAGACACATTAGAAATTCCCTTTACATGATTAAAATGAACAGTCCTGCAGGAAATGCCGAGCAAATCTGACTTCTCGAAAACCACAAAGGCAAATTATCTTCAGCCGTCGGCAAACATTATTGGATCTTCTTACAACCGTTCAGAGCTGTTTCGACAGCTCTCACACTTCCAGACAAGGTCAAAGTTATCTTCAGCCGTCGGCAAACATTATTGGATCTTCTTACAACCTGTCAGAGCTAGTTCGACAGCTCTCACACTTCCAGACAAGGTCAAAGTTATCTTCAGCCGTCGGCAAACATTATTGGATCTTCTTACAATCTTTCAGAGCTGTTTCGACAGCTCTCACACTTCCAGACAAGGTCAAAGTTATCTTCAGCCGTCGGCAAACATTATTGGATCTTCTTATAACCTGTCAGTCTGTTTCGACAGCTCTCACACTTCCAGACAAGGTCAAAGTTATCTTCAGCCGTCGGCAAACATTACTGGATCTTCTTACAACCTTTCAGAGCTAGTTCGACAGCTCTCACACTTCCAGACAAGGTCAAAGTTATCTTCAGCCGTCGGCAAACATTACTGGATCTTCCTACAACCTTTCAGAGCTAGTTCGATAGCTCTAACACGTCCAGACTAGGTCAAAGATACGGACTAACGTGGATTAAAGTGAATCCCGTGATATTAACCTTCGCAATTAAAGTCCCTAAATAAGCTCACGTGATAACCAGTCCTACCTAATGGAACACCATCGACAGTAACTATTTCCAAGGAGATCTCTCCAGTTCCGGTTCCATTCTTGGAAACATACTCGAAGGCAATTGCGAAATCACCTGAAAAATAGTGACGATAATTCAGGTTATTAGATATATAGCATGTGTCCGTCTGTATGTGTTGATTATCTATAGTTCCTCGAGTTTGCCTATGATCATATTTATTTCATATTGCCTGACCCTACTAACATTTACCGTAAGCAGCCAGCAGAGTGAATCACATAAAGTAGCTGGTGGCTGCTTAATAGCTTTCTAGGACAACTGCATAATAAAACAACACATTGGGAATGTGGCTGCTTAATACAGGTTAGTTGTTTAATGGAGATGATCACTAACACATGTTTACTGTATTCTCTATTTATGTGGGTTCGAGTGTCAGTCCTCCCTGTGCCTCGGACTATGCAGCTTGCTAACGGTAGGTCAGTGGTTCAACCCAGGTGTTCTCCCGTGCGTTAATGTACAACGTGTTAATCTTTGCCGAGTATATGCTGTGATTTTGAGTAAATTTTCACATTGTTTGAATTTTTTTCCTTGTCGCCATTTTGTGAATTTCACTTTGATAGTAGTGATTTTTATTTGTTAAATTTTATAATTTCAATTGAAATTAAATTTCACAGAAATACTTATTATATATATATATATATATATATATTATATATAATATATAAACATGTAATAAGTATTTCTGTGAAATGTCGTTTATATATATATAAACTCAGGATATATTATGAGATGAGAAAACGGACGAATTATTGATAGCATGTTGTGCAAAGGAAACAACGATAAAACGAGGAAACCAATGAAGAGGACCTATCCCTCTTAAAGAGTATTCAGGGGACAGTATCTGTCTCTCACTGCTTACCTTGTGGTCCAGATTTTGGTGTGGCGGTGAACGTGGTGAATTTTGCATCACCATGGTCGTTGACAGGACAAATGGGGATCAACTCGCAGTAGTAGATGGGATCCAGGTCGGCTCTGAGAAAGGTATAGATACAAACCCATTTTTAATCTATTTCATTGTTTTATATTCTTATACATGTATAAACATATCTATATACATGTACTATGTAGATGACCATATACCATGCATTATGCCGATGACCCTACTCGTGTAGGATATACCAGATGCATCTATAATGTTATGGATCCGGATTGTACAATCGGTCTGGGTTGATCGAACGTTTGACTTAGGCCAATGAGTCTTTACTATGAAAAGTTGAAGCAACACATATCCATTGATACAACTGCAACCGCCGCCGAATTCCGAGTTACGTTGTATCAACATTCACAATAATAAAATATGTTGCACAAGATTGTTAGGATGGAATTATAGAGACAATGATAGTTATGGTATAAAAGTGGACAGTAAGTTATGTGTCGATCCCCCGTCTGACACTAATAACATTAACAGTCTTTCAAATGGGGCCTTAAGCCGAGGTCTCATGTCAGGACTTTATACCGTGCACGTAAAAGAACCAGAGGATATTCTGGAATGGGTCTCTGTCTGTATCCCCGCATTATCCTCTAAAATCTAAAACGACTAATCTCTTCAGGAGGCGTCGCTCCTATGGGCAACTAGTAGCGACGTTAAATAAACGTAAAACACATGTCGCTTGCTTCCAGCGGAATGGAATGATGTAGCTCAGTCTGTATTATAAACACTAGCCTAACACATGAACGTTATTATCACGTCATTAACATTATACATGTGACCGAAACGGCATGAGAGGTAACTATAGCCACATAGTGGGGCTATATAAATACATACTTCTTTATAACTTTGATGAATTCTTCAATCCCGACAATATCACACAACAGATTGCACACGGTACCTATCGCCGGCGATGTCTTGGACGCTACTTCGCTGCATAAAGCCGAACAACCGCCGATAACTCCTCCCTCTAAAATGAAGAAATAGTTCCCAAATCTATGTCTGTAGAGAACGTTTCCATACAAACGAAAGAAATGTGTAATAGAACTTGTGAAAATAATATATTGGGCTATGAACGCATTTTCCCAAATCTATGTCTGTAGAGAACGTTTCCATACAAACGAAAGAAATGTGTAATAGAACTTGTGAAAATAATATATTGGGCTATGAACGCATTTTGCATGCAAATATTGTTGTCCATATTTGGAGAAACCTAATAACTTTTACAAGTTGGTTGAGCGAGTTTATACTGGTCTGTCCGCTCATATGCACTACCTAAATGAGACAGAGCGGCCGGATGTCGGACGCCCATTAAGGCTAAAAGGAAATACATGTACTTTGACAGACTGTTTAAGAAATATCTAATACTGAAAAAAAATTGAAAATAGCACTTCAAATAAAGCAGTTATGGGAATGTGCAGATCATGAACTACTGTTCAAAATGGCTGATATTTTGAATATTTGTGGGTAGTTATGACGTCATAATTACACAAACATTGATTTCCTTTTAGCAAAATAATGAAAATATATGCAACGGACACACAAAGTAAGCAAACATGTTTTAACAGAGATGTTCAATTGGGTTTATTTGTGTTTATGAAATGAGTATATTTTATGTTTTAAAAAGTCATGTGACTGGATCAATCCAAGATGGCCGCATCCATACTCTCTATTTGAGATAATCAACCAATCAACTTCTTTATTTGCAATGCGGTTTTCAGAATCATGAAAAACATGACTTGTGTTGATGGTTTTCCGCTTAGCTGGTAGTACACATGCGCTGATATACACGTCATTCAAAATCCTATATATATTATCTATTAATGGTTATAATACAAAACCACAACCACAGGTGGATTTGTAATCCAGTGGTAACACGCTGGACAGGTAATCCAGGGATCGCAGGTTCGATCCCCCGTCTGACCCTAATAAAATTAACAGTCATTCATATGGGACTTTAAACCGAGGTCTCATGTCGGTGCTTCACACCGTGCACGTAAAAGAACCAGAGGAGACTCTGGAATGGGTTATCTGTCTGTATCGTTGCACTATCCTCCAAAAATCTAAAATGACTAATCTCTTCAGGAGGCGTCGCTCATATGGGCAATCGGTAGTGACGATAAATACACGTAAGACACACAAACACAAATATACGGTCACTTGAAAATTCTGAAATGTACAAAGACGCTGATGGCAAGAATGGCGATGTTGGTTTAAACATATTTATTTATCAGGATACATGTATTATACATTGATAAATATACAGAAACATACATTTATATCGTGATATGTGGATTGGACTGAAAGCTAAAAGCTTAAGGTAATTCTTTCCACTGCGTACTAGATGTTGGTACTATGTATATATGGCAACTTTAATAACGTGGCGTAATAACATGTTGAACTTACGTAAAATGATGTTAAGCAGTTGATTGAGCGCCTGTCCCGCAAAATCGATGCATGTTTTACATTTGTCTAGTCCGACCTTTTCAACTTGCACAAGGGGCCTTGCAAAGTCTTGTGTTATCACTTTTAAATCTGTCTTCAAGGCGGGAATGGTCAATCCCACGAGAGGATGAGCCAACAATATGGCCGAGACGGCAATAACGAAAGCACCCTGTAAACACATGAACAAAATACTAGAATGACATATTGCCTATACGAAGCGATTAATCTAACGGTGTATAAACGTGTTTCGCAATCGAGCGAAAATAAATATGTGTAGAATAAACTGCGTATACGAATAGCACAACACAGGAGTTTGAGGCTTTATTAATTTCATAAAACAGATGTTTAATATTCTTAAAAATCTAGATCCTGATTCTTGATTCTAGATAGTTTGATAGAAAAACATATTTCTTTGTTGTTGTCTATAACTTGCCATCTTTTAGGTGGGCTGGACGGGGTAAGGTATCAATGGGGGGGGGCAAAACCCGGGGGTAAGGTTAAAACAGGGGGTTAATGTATAACAGGAGGAGGTGAAGTTAAAAACAAGGGGGGTGGTAAGATCGGGAGAGTAAGGTAAAACAGGATGGCATGGTAAGGTGAGAACAGTGGGGTAAGGCAAGAGAAGGAGGTATTTACTATCGAGGCTTCAAACGCGTGTCTTGTTTCCATTCCAGTCACTAATGTAATATAGATCAACATTTATTAGTTTATACAAATTTATTTTAACTCAATTGCGAAACAAGTTCTTTCAACTTATATTAATCACTCTCGAGACCTCATTCCTGATGGAATCCATCGCCATGAAGGAGAGAGAAGAGGCAATGTGGAATTTAAATGGGCACAGTCGTAACGGCTACAGCGGGATTCGAACTCCAGACATTTCGCACCTGAAGCGAACGCGCATCCACTGCACTATCACGACTTCCAACAGTTATTAACCCCTTAAGATTACCAATACAAGAATCATAATCATACATTGAATGTGTCTGTGTTTCAACGTCGCATGGTCAACATTGCCAACAATGAGTAAATAATTAATTTTATATTGAAATTAATTAATTAATGAAAATGCATACCTTCATATCTGACTTGACGGGAAGACGTTTGAGACTGGCGATTAATGTCGGTGAATACGTTTATGTAGAACGTTTCTTATCTTGTTTTCTTGTCCAAGATCAATTCCGCTGACTATTGCAAAATGTTGCTAAACGTGACTATATGGTCTATGCTGATAGCGGACCCAGAAATTCGAACACACTGGCTTTGACACTCACCATAGAACAAAGATCAGAAGTGGCGGTGATTTAAGACGGTATTAACGGCGGTAGCGCCGATGGTGGAGGTGACTACAGCATACAAGCACTGCTAGATGGTTTGACCGTGGTAGCACCGATGGTGGAGGTGACTACTGCATACAAGCACTGCTAGATGGTTTGACCGTGGTAGCACCGATGGTGGAGGTGACTACTGCATACAAGCACTGCTAGATGGTTTGACCGTGGTAGCGCCGATGGTGGAGGTGACTACTGCATACAAGCACTGCTAGATGGTTTGACCGTGGTAGCGCCGATGGTGGAGGTGACTACTGCATACAAGCACTGGTAGATGGTTTGATCGTGGTATCGCCGATGGTGGAGGTGACAACAGCATACAAGCACTAGTAGATGGTTTGACCGTGGTAGCGCCGATGGTGGAGGTGACTACTGCATACAAGCACTGCTAGATGGTTTGACCGTGGTAGCGCCGATGGTGGATGTGACAACAGCATACAAGCACTGGTAGATGGTTTGACCAAATTAACGGCGGTAGCACCGATTGTAGAGGTGACTACAGCATACAAGCACTGGTAGATGGTTTGACCAAATTAACGGCGGTAGCGCCGATTGTAGAGGTGACTACTGCATACAAGCACTGGTAGACGGTTTGACCAAATTAACGGCGGTAGCACCGATTGTAGAGGTGACTACAGCATACAAGCACTGGTAGATGGTTTGACCAAATTAACGGCGGTAGCACGGATTGTATGGGTGACTACAGCATACAAGCACTGGTAGATGGTTTGACCAAATTAACGGCGGTAGCGCCGATTGTAGAGGTGACTACAGCATACAAGCACTGGTAGATGGTTTGACCAAATTAACGGCGGTAGCACCGATTGTAGAGGTGACTACAGCATACAAGCACTGGTAGATGGTTTGACCAAATTAACGGCGGTAGCGCCGATTGTAGAGGTGACTACTGCATACAAGCACTGGTAGACGGTTTGACCAAATTAACGGCGGTAGCACCGATTGTAGAGGTGACTACAGCATACAAGCACTGGTAGATGGTTTGACCAAATTAACGGCGGTAGCACGGATTGTATGGGTGACTACAGCATACAAGCACTGGTAGATGGTTTGACCAAATTAACGGCGGTAGCGCCGATTGTAGAGGTGACTACAGCATACAAGCACTGGTAGATGGTTTGACCAAATTAACGGCGGTAGCACCGATTGTAGAGGTGACTACAGCATACAAGCACTGGTAGATGGTTTGACCGTGGTAGCGCCGATGATGGAGGTGACAACAGCATACAAGCACTGCTAGATGGTTTGACCGTGGTAGCGCCGATGGTGGAGGTGACTACTGCATACAAGCACTGGTAGATGGTTTGACCAAATTAACGGCGGTAGCGCCGATTGTAGAGGTGACTACAGCATACAAGCACTGGTAGACGGTATTAACGGTGGTAGCGCCGATGGTGGAGGTGACTACATCATACAAGCACTGGTAGATGGTTTGACCGTGGTAGCGCCGATTGTAGAGGTGACTACAGCATACAAGCACTGGTAGATGGTTTGACCGTTGTTGCGCCGATGGTGGAGGTGACAACAGCATACAAGCACTGGTAGATGGTTTGACCGTGGTAGCGCCGATGATGGAGGTGACAACAGCATACAAGCACTGGTAGATGGTTTGACCGTGGTAGCGCCGATGGTGGAGGTGACTACAGCATACAAGCACTGGTAGATGGTTTGACCGTTGTAGCACCGATGGTGAAAGTGGCTACAACATACGAGTAGTTGTAGATGGTTTGACCGTGGTAGCGCCGATGGTGGATGTGACTATAGCATACAAGCACTGGTAGAAGGTTTGACCGTGGTAGCGCCGATTGTGGAGGTGACTACAGCATACAAGCACTGCTAGATGGTTTGACCGTGGTATCGCCGATGGTGGAGGTGACTACAGCATACAAGCACAGCTAGATGGTTTGACCGTGGTATCGCCGATTGTGGAGGTGACTACAGCATACAAGCACTGGTAGAAGGTTTGACCGTGGTAGCGCCGATGATGGAGGTGACAACAGCATACAAGCACTGGTAGAAGGTTTGACCGTGGTAGCGCCGATTGTGGAGGTGACTACAGCATACAAGCACTGCTAGATGGTTTGACCATGGTATCGCCGATTGTGGAGGTGACTACAGCATACAAGCACTGGTAGAAGGTTTGACCGTGGTAGCGCCGATGATGGAGGTGACAACAGCATACAAGCACTGCTAGATGGTTTGACCGTGGTAGCGCCGATGTTGGAGGTGACTACTGCATACAAGCACTGGTAGATGGTTTGACCAAATTAACGGCGGTAGCGCCGATTGTAGATGTGACTACAGCATACAAGCACTGGTAGACGGTATTAACGGTGGTAGCGCCGATGGTGGAGGTGACTACAGCATACAAGCACTGGTAGATGGTTTGACCGTGGTAGCGCTGATGGTGGATGTGACTACAGCATACAAGCACTGGTAGATGGTTTGACCGTTGTAGCGCCGATGGTGGAGGTGACAACAGCATACAAGCACTGGTAGATGGTTTGACCGTGGTAGCGCCGATGATGGAGGTGACAACAGCATACAAGCACTGGTAGATGGTTTGACCGTTGTAGCGCCGATGATGGAGGTGACAACAGCATACAAGCACTGGTAGATGGTTTGACCGTGGTAGCGCCGATGGTGGAGGTGACTACAGCATACAAGCACTGGTAGATGGTTTGATCGTTGTAGCACCGATGGTGAAAGTGGCTACAACATACGAGTAGTTGTAGATGGTTTGACCGTGGTAGCGCCGATGGTGGATGTGACTATAGCATACAAGCACTGGTAGAAGGTTTGACCGTGGTAGCGCCGATTGTGGAGGTGACTACAGCATACAAGCACTGCTAGATGGTTTGACCGTGGTATCGCCGATGGTGGAGGTGAATACAGCATACAAGCACTGCTAGATGGTTTGACCGTGGTATCGCCGATTGTGGAGGTGACTACAGCATACAAGCACTGGTAGAAGGTTTGACCGTGGTAGCGCCGATGATGGAGGTGACAACAGCATACAAGCACTGGTAGAAGGTTTGACCGTGGTAGCGCCGATTGTGGAGGTGACTACAGCATACAAGCACTGCTAGATGGTTTGACCGTGGTATCGCCGATTGTGGAGGTGACTACAGCATACAAGCACTGCTAGATGGTTTGACCGTGGTATCGCCGATTGTGGAGGTGACTACAGCATACAAGCACTGGTAGAAGGTTTGACCGTGGTAGCGCCGATGATGGAGGTGACAACAGCATACAAGCACTGCTAGATGGTTTGACCGTGGTAGCGCCGATGTTGGAGGTGACTACTGCATACAAGCACTGGTAGATGGTTTGACCAAATTAACGGCGGTAGCGCCGATTGTAGATGTGACTACAGCATACAAGCACTGGTAGACGGTATTAACGGTGGTAGCGCCGATGGTGGAGGTGACTACAGCATACAAGCACTGGTAGATGGTTTGACCGTGGTAGCGCTGATGGTGGATGTGACTACAGCATACAAGCACTGGTAGATGGTTTGACCGTTGTAGCGCCGATGGTGGAGGTGACAACAGCATACAAGCACTGGTAGATGGTTTGACCGTGGTAGCGCCGATGATGGAGGTGACAACAGCATACAAGCACTGGTAGATGGTTTGACCGTTGTAGCGCCGATGATGGAGGTGACAACAGCATACAAGCACTGGTAGATGGTTTGACCGTGGTAGCGCCGATGGTGGAGGTGACTACAGCATACAAGCACTGGTAGATGGTTTGATCGTTGTAGCACCGATGGTGAAAGTGGCTACAACATACGAGTAGTTGTAGATGGTTTGACCGTGGTAGCGCCGATGGTGGATGTGACTATAGCATACAAGCACTGGTAGAAGGTTTGACCGTGGTAGCGCCGATTGTGGAGGTGACTACAGCATACAAGCACTGCTAGATGGTTTGACCGTGGTATCGCCGATGGTGGAGGTGAATACAGCATACAAGCACTGCTAGATGGTTTGACCGTGGTATCGCCGATTGTGGAGGTGACTACAGCATACAAGCACTGGTAGAAGGTTTGACCGTGGTAGCGCCGATGATGGAGGTGACAACAGCATACAAGCACTGGTAGAAGGTTTGACCGTGGTAGCGCCGATTGTGGAGGTGACTACAGCATACAAGCACTGCTAGATGGTTTGACCGTGGTATCGCCGATTGTGGAGGTGACTACAGCATACAAGCACTGCTAGATGGTTTGACCGTGGTATCGCCGATTGTGGAGGTGACTACAGCATACAAGCACTGGTAGAAGGTTTGACCGTGGTAGCGCCGATGATGGAGGTGACAACAGCATACAAGCACTGCTAGATGGTTTGACCGTGGTAGCGCCGATGTTGGAGGTGACTACTGCATACAAGCACTGGTAGATGGTTTGACCAAATTAACGGCGGTAGCGCCGATTGTAGATGTGACTACAGCATACAAGCACTGGTAGACGGTATTAACGGTGGTAGCGCCGATGGTGGAGGTGACTACAGCATACAAGCACGGGTAGATGGTTTGACCGTGGTAGCGCCGATGGTGGATGTGACTACAGCATACAAGCACTGGTAGAAGGTTTGACCGTGGTAGCGCCGATTGTGGAGGTGACTACAGCATACAAGCACTGCTAGATGGTTTGACCGTGGTATCGCCGATGGTGGAGGTGACTACAGCATACAAGCACTGGTAGATGGTTTGACCGTTGTAGCACCGATGGTGAAAGTGGCTACAACATACGAGTAGTTGTAGATGGTTTGACCGTGGTAGCGCCGATGGTGGATGTGACTATAGCATACAAGCACTGGTAGATGGTTTGACCGTGGTAGCACCGATGGTGAAGGTGGCTACAGCATACAAGCACTGGTAGATGGTTTGACCGTGGTAGCGCCGATGGTGAAGGTGGCTACAACATACGAGTAGTGGTAGACGGTTTGACCAAAAGGAAGACCATTTACGGACCCAAGTCATAGTTGCATTGACATTGGTTTAAACAGTATTTATTCCAATATATGTATAAGACAAAAAATGTTACAAATTACATACATTTGAATGGTTTGTATTGACATTGCGATCGCCAAACTAGTACCTCAAGGTGTTTGGGTGGGAGATAATAGGCATCCAGGGTCTTCGTGACCACAATGGTTTTTTATGACCAGTCGAAGACTCGTCTTCCCATTTGTATGGTGGTCTACTGTACATTCATGGACCTCATTGGCGAGTAGTACAGCTGTCCATTTTGACTTCAAAATATACTGCCTGGCGAAAACTCTGAGAAGTAGATTTACCCATTTCGCCTAAAATAAAACAAGAATATTTACGCTTACCTTTTTATCAATTTATATATTCGAACTAGTGGATCAGTAATCAGATTGTAATCCAGGGTTCGCAGGAGTGAGAGAGTGCGTGTGAGTGAGAGAGGGTGTGAGTGAGAGAGGGTGTGAGTGAGAGAGGGTGTGAGTGAGAGAGTGCGTGTGAGTGAGAGAGGGTGTGAGTGACTGAGAGAGGGTGTGAGTGAGTGAGGGTGTGAGTGAGTGAGAGAGTGCGTGTGAAACAGGGTGTGAGTGAGAGAGGGTGTGAGTTAGTTAGGTGTGAGTGAGAAAGGGTGTAAGTGAGTGAGTGAATGAGTGAGAGAGTGAGACAGGGTGTGAGTGAGAGACGGTGTGAGTGACTGAGTGAGTGAGTGAATGAGTGAGTGGAGTGAGTGAGAGAGAGAGAGAGAGAGAGAGTGCGTGTGAGACAGGGTGTAAGTAAGAATGTGAGTGTGTGAGTGAGTGAGTGAGTGAATGAATGAGTGAGTGAGAGAGATAGTGCTATGAGACAGGGTGTGAGTGAGAGAGGGTGTGAGTGAGTGAGTGAGTTAGTGAGAGAGAGTGCGTGTGAAAGAGGGTGTGAGTGTGTAAGTGGATGAGTGAGAGAGGGCGTGTGAGACAGGGTGTGAGTGAGAGAGGATGTAAGTGAATGAGGGTGTGAGTGAGAGAGGGTTTAAGTGAATGAGGGTGTGAGTGAGTAAGTGAGTGAATGAGTGAGAGTGAGAGGGTGTGAGTTAGAGAGGGTGTGAGTGTGTACGTGAGTGAGAGAGATGGCGTGTGAGACAGGGTGTGAGCGAGACAGGGTGTGAGTGAGTGAGTGAGTGAGTGAGTGAGTGAGTGAGTGAGTGAGTGAGTAAGTGAAGGTGTGTGTGAGTGAGTGTGAGTGAATGAGAGAGGGCGTATGAGTGAGATGACAATGTGAGTGAGAGAGGGTGTGAATGAGTGAGGGAGGGACGGCGAGTGAGTGGATGAACTAGTGAGTGGATGGGTGAGCAAGTGAGTGAGTGGATGAGTGTGAGTGAGATGTTGTGAGTGAGAGAGAGAGAGTGTGTGTGAAAGGGTGTGGTGAATGCGTGTGAGTGAAGTAGGCCCCGTGAGAGAGTGCCTGAGGCTGGTGTATGATGGTGTATGATGATGTGCGAGCTCACAAAAGTGTGTGAGTGGGGATGTGATTGAAGACGTCTGTCAGATAGTGCGAGTGAAACTACCAGTTAATTACATATTGTAGAATAGTTCATTTTAATTTTATTGTAAATTTAATATTAATTAAAGAGGTGTACTTTTCCATGTTGATCATAATGAATGTGCATCAAGTTCATGATTACCGGCTTTGTTTTAGCCCAAATGTTTGTTGTTGTTGATACATGAACACGATGTGTAGTTGCGTATTGTTTATGAAGTAGACCACAAGGACACAACCTTCTAATTTTTGTTTAATATGAGGTTTTGGTATCTTATATCTTGTATGTAGCTTCCTCCAATGTCTGGAGAACCGTTCACCGACAGCAAACGTAGTAGTGGTTCCTAGAAGAATCGTCGCGCACAGGTATAATGTTCTAATTCGGTTGATATAGGCTTGAAAAAAAATGTGGGTGAATGGGGTTATAAATTTATAAATTTATCGTTTATTTTTCGTCTCGTGTACGTCACGTGATTGTGAAGCGTCTAGAAGTAGGACATTCCCAGTGTTCACAGTGTTCTATGTGCCTTTGTTTCGCTCAATTTAGGGTCATTAAACGGCGATTATCTCAAAAGTACCCAAACGCCAGCTAGAAGGTTGTGGAACTAAGGCAGCGATGTACACTGTATTATCTAAGGAGATAAGACCTTTTCTGACCTGATGTCGTATATTTGAGGACAATAGTATAATACAGAACGTCTGCTCACGTCAATCGGTATAGATCTGCAGCCCATCGTCCACAATGAAAGTAAGTACATTATACGTTCCTCATATTAAACCATATATTATTTATTATTTTATTTCAGTATACATGTACCATATTAGTCTGTACATAATACATTTTATTTTGGTTGGATTGCGAAACAACTTCTTGCACATTTAGACTATTCCATCTGGAGATAATTCTTGATGAATTCCATAGCCATTATGTAGAGGGAACTTGAGATCTTGTGAGGATCGTACTCGCACAACTTGTGGGTTACTGTGGCGATGCTCGAACTCAGAGCTTCTGGGTTACTGTGGTGAGGCTCGAACTCACAGCTTCTGGGTTACTGTGGCGAGGCTCGAACTCATAGCTTCTCGGTTACTGTGGCGATGCTCGAACTCACAGCTTCTGGGTTACTGTGGCGAGGCTCGTACTCACAGCTTCTCGGTTACTGTGACGAGGCTGGAACTCACAGCTTCTCGGTTACTGTGGCGTGGTTCGAACTCGCAGTTTCTGGGTTACTGTGGCGAGGCTCGAACTCACAGAATAAATAATTCAAATTTTAAGAAATAGTTTTGAAGACATGTCCCCACAAAAGAACATAGCTGATTTGTGTGCAAATATGATCCTGTGTTGGTATCTATTTACAAAATCACCAACACCCTCGTAAATGATGGCTTAAGTCACACATTATTGCTGTTCAAACTGACCCTCACAATTTCTAACAAGAAAAACTATTACATATAATATGAATATATATATATAAATTATATAAATATGTAATAGAAGGACTATTGAAAACTCACTCTGCATAATACGAATAGTGTATTGAGTGAATGTATAAATTACAAAGTGCATAATTTAGTAATGAAATGCAAAGATGTGGACACTAACACCGTACTAGTATATATCACATCCCTGCTGGAACATTCACGAAACATATGGGAACCAATTTTTGTTGCTGAATTTCAACTACGTAAATAGATTGACCTGGCCATTTCTGGATTCCAGCTCAAGTCTGTATTTCTATGTACACACCAGTGAAAGCTTGGAAATAGTTCCCTGAAAACAAGTTGACAATTTTAATACCTATAATACGAATACATAGCAATAATTCTTATCACATACATTCCCATTCGTCCAGAAAAACCTTATTTTCATACAGTTGTATTCGTTACAGAATCAGCATTACACATTCCATTTCTCCGTAGCTCCATTTCTCCGTAACTCCATTTCTCCGTAGCTCCATTTCTCCGTAACTCCATTTCTCCGTAGCTCCATTTCTCCGTAGCTCCATTTCTCCGCTCCATTTCCCCGTAGCTCCATTTCTCCGTAGCTCCAATTCTCCGTAGCTCCATTTCTCCGTAACTCCATTTCTCCGTAGCTCGTAGCTCCATTTCTCCGTAGCTCCATTTCTCCGTAGCTCCATTTCTCCGTAACTCCATTTCTCCGTAGCTCCATTTCTCCGTAACTCCATTTCTCCGTAGCTCATTTCTCCGTAACTCCATTTCTCCTTTCATTTCTCCGTAGCTCCATTTCTCCGTAACTCCATTTCTCCGTAGCTCCATTTCTCCGTAGCTCCATTTCTCCGTAACTCCATTTCTCCGTAGCTCCATTTCTCCGTAACTCCATTTCTCCGTAGCTCCATTTCTCCGTAGCTCCATTTCTCCGTAGCTCCATTTCTCCGTAACTCCATTTCTCCGTAGCTCCATTTCTCCGTAACTCCATTTCTCCTTAGCTCCATTTCTCCGTAGCTCCATTTCTCCGTAACTCCATTTCTCCGTAGCTCCATTTCCCATTTCTCCGTAGCTCCATTTCTCCGTAACTCCATTTCTCCGTAGCTCCATTTCTCCGTAACTCCATTTCTCCGTAGCTCCATTTCTCCGTAGCAAACCATAACAGCAAAGCAATGAATGTGCGTGCATCACTTTAAAACATGTCTTATTAAAATTACTGGCACACAAAATGGGGACACTCGCATACAATGCAACTTCGTATTTGTTTTTAACAGACATATGACTGCTAACAGCCTAACACTGGGGAATCAGAATGCTATTCTTTTATTTCCATTAGCTGAAAAAGAAATAATGCGTTAATACTATAAAGGCACTGTACATATACTAGTTTGAACTCTTAACATTCATGTTTGAATACTATTTCTGTCAGTAATGAAATCTAGCGATGTTTGTTACAGGGCACGTGCATTTTACTATGTGTGTTCATGCTCGTATCGAGCACATTCAGCGCGCGCCAGCCGGCGTCAAGTCGTCTGCAACATCACAGTTACATCACGGAAGTCGTACGTGTAGGTGCAAACGCCAGCCGGGTGGGTCTGGACAAATGCACCATGTGTATCGAGTTCGCTGATCAATTCCTAGACGCTCTTCTGCAATTCATACTTCGTGAGTACTCCAGAGTATATACATTTTGAATATGTCGGAACATTTTACAAACTACATCCTGTATATATATATGTCGAACATTTTACAAACTACATCCTGTATATATATATGTCGAACATTTTAGAAACTACATCCTGTATATGTCGAACATTTTACAAACTACATCCTGTATATATATATATGTCGAACATTTTAGAAACTACATCCTGTATATGTCGAACATTTTACAAACTACATCCTGTATATGTCGAACATTTTAGAAACTACATCCTGTATATGTCGAACATTTTAGAAACTACATCCTGTATATGTCGAACATTTTAGAAACTACATCCTGTATATGTCGAACATTTTACAAACTGCATCCTGTATATGTCGAACATTTTACAAACTACCCCCTGTATATGTCGAACATTTTACAAACTACATTCTGAATATGTCGAACATTTTATAAACTACATTTTGTATATGTCGAACATTTTACAAACTACATCCTGTATATATATATGTCGAACATTTTAGAAACTACATCCTGTATATGTCGAACATTTTAGAAACTACATCCTGTATATGTCGAACATTTTAGAAACTACATCCTGTATATGTCGAACATTTTACAAACTGCATCCTGTATATGTCGAACATTTTACAAACTACCCCCTGTATATGTCGAACATTTTACAAACTACATTCTGAATATGTCGAACATTTTATAAACTACATTTTGTATATGTCGAACATTTTATAAACTACATCTTGTATATGTCGAACATTTTACAAACTACATCTTCAAACTACATCCTGTATATGTCGACTATTTTACAAACTACTTCCTATATATGTCGAACATTTTACAAACTGTTTGCATTCCCACTGAAAGCCTAACTGGTACTTGAAATATGTAATGGACCATTCACCAAGTGTATGTGGTTTTTTGACGCTTGTTTGTATATGGTATAGCTTTTTTGCCTCCAAAAATGTGTCACTTCATTTTGCTACGAAATCAACCCAAACTGTGTGTTCTTCCGCATAGCGTATGTAATCATAGATGAAGGGGGTCTGGACACATGGTTTCTAGTTTCAAACCAACAATAATGGGTGGTATTTTTTTCCAGAACATTATGATACACCATAGGCTTGACAATATAAAAGTAATGTACAGTGTTTGTTTATTATAGTGTCACCCCTATTTAAAGGGCCAGCCATTTCTGACTTATGAGACACCTCTTTTTACGAACATCAGTACCTCCCTAATCCTATGCTTGTATGCCAGACGCCAGGCTGGTAGGCAATCGGTAACCATTATTTAACTAGCTGGCGGCTCACCAACCGGCCATATCAGAACGAACCCCTGACGAGATTCGAACCTTCGACCTTATATATATATACATTCAAATTGCTTAGGCCATATCCAAGTTTAAACTTGATATTTCGGTTTGGAACCCGAAACTATTTGTCCAGACTCCTATGTATGTAATGCATATTCAAAGCTGATGCAAAGCATAGCTGTGTAAAATGTTGTCATAAACAGTTATTTCTTATGGTTGATATTAATGGGTGTTTCATAAAATGTAAAATTGTTCTAGAGACTCATTAAGTAACCCTACCGTTTTACCTCGTATGCGTCTCGCTTCTAACCAATGCAAACCGGGTTCGATCCTCGGACCTGGAAGTATGTGAGATGGTACGGTGGCCGCCAGATCAGACAGGTGGGTTTTCTCCGGGTACTCCGGTTTCCTCCCACACGAATGACCACATATTCGCTTTCTTCCGCGCCAGCAAGAGTGATTAATATAAGTTGTTAGAACTTGCTTCCCAATCATTGTAAAATAAATAAAGTTTAAACTAAAGCATCGTACTTGGTCCAATAGTTAATTTAATAGGACCGCCTCTCTGGTTACGGTCGCTTACTTGTATGCCACTGTCATCATTGGTTCGAGATACAGAGGTTGGTGCACCAAGTACTTGTAAAACTACTGGAATCTGCCCCGGAAGGGTTGTAAGGTAAACTGTCCGCTGGCGATATAGCCAAAATGATGCTGATGAAGGCGTAAAACCCGAACAAACAAACAAACAAACATCATTTTTATATTTAATAGAAAATAAGCGGGGCGACAGTGCTTGTGTTGCTGATTTTCAACGTATTTATGTTGAGTCAATATCTAGCACATCATAGAAGCTATCGCCCCATAACATGGCCGTACATTTACACATTTCAGAGGTGGGTGTTGCTGACACGTGTCAGGACGTATGCCAGGCGCTCGCGTCGGTCACAAAGGAGATTGTTGGTGTCGTCTGCAACATCCTGTGTGATGTGGTTGGCATTAAGGAATTCGTCAAGATTATAAATAAGTATGTACACATTTATATATACAAAATGTAGTTTCACTGTTCGCTTATCTCTATCATGCATATGTTTTGACCTCATGGGCTTGTTAGCCTAATGGTTTTGAATAAAATGTCTGTCTATACAGTCAAACCACTCTAGGGAGAAGAACTATATACGTTTTCTTTCGTTCTAACCCCTTTCAGTCTACTGCTGTTACATGTATTATAGGTAAATATTTGTTCTTGATTACATGTAAAAAATACTGAAACAAATAACGTTTAAACTAAATCACTCTACCAACAACACTCATGAAAATGATAATATTTGTCGTTCTCACGAAAACGACAAAACGTAATCTTTATCGTAGATCTACTCACGAAAACGATAAACCCTTATATTTGTCGTACTCACGAAAACAACAAAACGTAAACGTTCTCGTACTCACAAAAAACGACACAACTAAAAGCTGTATTAAACGAGTGTATGTAGTACGACAGAAGCAAGCAAGCGTCTTGTTCAAAGCGAACGACATCAACTATTACCAACTATGGACACGTTGTATTACTAGAGATAACAGTAACATTTGCATATGAATTACAGCTTTAATGTTCCATTTGAAGAAAAAAACAATAAAACATATGAATATTGTAAGATAAGATTTATTTTCTGTCTCTCTATCTTCTCTCTCTCTCTTCTCTCTCTCTCTCTCTTTCTCTCTTCTCTCTCTCTCTCTCTCTCTCTCTTTCTCTCTTCTCTCTCTCTCTCTCTTCTCTCTCTCTCTCTCTCTCTTTCTCTCTTTCTTTCTCTCTTTCCTCTTTCTTCTCTCCTCTATCTCTTCTTTCTCTCCTCTCTCTCCCTCTCTCTCTTCTCTTCTTTTTCCTCTCTTCTTCTCTCTATTCTTTTTCTTTTCTCTCTCTTTCTCTTCTTTCTCACTCTATTTCTTCTCTTCTCTTTTCCTTTCCTTTCCTCTCCTCTCCTCTCCTCTCCTCTCCTCTCCTCTCTCTCCTCTCCTCACCTCACCCTTCTCTCCTCTCCTCTCCTCTTCTCTCCTCTTCTCTCATCTTCTCTTCTCTCCTCTCCTCTTCTGTTCTCTCCTCTTATCTTATCTTCTCTCCCCTCCTCTCCTCTCCTCTCCTCTTCTCTTCTCTACTATCTCTCTTTTCTCTCACTGTAACATACATTATCCGTAATGTGATTTCTTGTCGTTCTTTCTATTCAGGGAAGATCTTGATCCTATCTATTACTGTGAGTTGATACCGATGTGTCCTATCAACGACCATGGTGATGCGAAATTTACATCATTCACAGTTGATCCAAAGAAAGGACCACAGGGTTTGTCGTGTTTATATAGATACATGTACATGTAGTCTGAAATTCAGAAGTATAAAGCAATGATATGGCTGATCAACGTACAAAAGATACGCTTAATGTACAATTTCTAAGATACAATACACTGATGCTAGACAATTAATTCTTGTTTACATTACTTTAAATGGCAAACTACTTGGGAATAAAACACAATTGATTAAACTGCAGTTAATTACATCACAACGTTTGTGAATCGTCGTATGTGTATTGCTCCAGTCGTAGAGAGGAAACAGTACTGTCACGACTGAGCCTGAGACCCGTTTTAGCTACTCATATAGTTTTAATGAAACGGGAATTTCACCAAGGTGTATACCATGTAGTTCCACCATAGATGTCGAACATATAATTATTGATTGATTTAGCACTCATTCGTCAAAAATAGTATACAGTTAAATTAAAGTGCTTTTCGACACATTCGATTTTAAGTATATAATATCAACGAATTTTGAAGAGAATCGCATGTTTTCGATAAAAAAAATATTTTTACTGCTTTAAGATATTTTTGTTACTACTTCATGAATGTTGTTGCAATCGACTTGTTGTCCTTACAATTTTACTACATATACTTTTTGCATATATTTTTTATTTATCTTGAATGTAATATACTAAGCCCAGCGCTATAGACTGCAATGTGCAGATGCACCACAACCCATACTCACTTACTAACCCCATAATTCTGAACCGTACAATCTTGTGTCGACTATGATTGATGTATTCCATGCAACATTCTGTGGTTGTTATTGGCATACGTACAGTATATACATGTATATATATCTCGATGTATTAGCATCTTAATGTATTATTGTATGCTCATTCTCTGTCAAGGCTTATTTGGTGACAAAACAATGCATTATTAACCTCTGGCTTATTTCAATTCTTTATTTTAGGCACGTTCGACATCGCTTTCGAGTATGTATCTGTGAACGGTACCGGCACAGGATCTCTTGACCTCGATATTGCCACTGCCGACGGAATTCCACTTGGTCTGTATTAAGTATATACGTCTCTTGTATTAAAATAAAGACACTAGCGTCACACAGTTCGAGGGTACAAAAATTTCTACCAAAAAATATCTCTACCATGTGTTACATTTACAGTGTGCTTATGTGTGACTTAATTTTCTTCTATGGAAAAGATGCAAAAACAATATCCATTCATTTACACAATAACTGACTTCTTGTGGAGAGACCGATTTGTTAATTACCTCCCTTTGTGGATATATCACCAATAACTTTAGAACTTATTGTAAATGGTGGTTTACTAAGGTCAACACTAAGATAACAATGGAAAAACAATATCATTAACTGTCTTTCTTGTGGAGAGTGCGATTTGTTTAATTACCTCCCTTTATGGATATATCACCAATAACTTTAGTTATTGTAAATGGTTGTTTACTAAGGTCAACAATAAGATGGCCCAACCCTTTTGCTTCTCCATATATATATACATACTGATAATGTTTGTACCATATATCTTATTTAATTCATCCATAACATGTTTGTACATTTGATTTGTATTGTATTATAGCTGGATTATTCTACTTGAAGAATATAATCCTTGTCAACAATCTTGTTAGTCCTGTATATATAAGACCTCTACATAACCGCATAATCCATTTATATTCATGTTATTTGATTTTTAATCTTTTTCTTCCATCTGATATGTTAGAAATGCTTTGATCGTAAATATATAAAATGTAAGAACAAAAAAGATTAATCTAAGCCGTCAAATTGTTCAAGTCTAAACATTTCGGCCACAATCTTGTATGCAGTTCATCACTTGTGTTATGGTTGGGTGTGAGTCATTGTGCTACTGATGATGTTGTTGTTGCTGTTGGTGATGTCTTCATAGTTGTTGTTGTTGTTGTTGTTGTTGTTATTGTTGTTGTTGTGGATGATGAACAATTTATTATTTGTGTGTATTATGTTTTATGATGTCAGCAACCGAATAATATTATTCAGCGCGCTATTTGTTCCAGGCGAAAGTTTCTTACATGAGCTGGCCCCTGCTGGTACCTACGACGGGACTTTCAAGCTGAAAGCGCAACCGGATCCAGAGTGTGACCCCACACAAGGACCATGCGAACAATGGATTCCAGGGAATTACACTGTTAAACTCGGTAAGACCAACGTCCACATACATCTTACACATAATACAATTGCATTCAAATGTAGTAGAGCATATCCCACCTACCATGGAACCTCATTGTTGATGTGAGTGTGTGTTTTACGTTTATTCATCGTCGCTACCGGTTTCCCCTAGGAGGATAGTGCAATGATACAGACAGAGACCAATTTCAGAGTCTCCTCTGGTTCTTTTACGTGCACGGTGTAAAGCACCGACACGAGACATCGGTTTAAAGTCCCATCTGAAAGAATGTTTATTTTATTATGGTCAGACGGGGGATCGAACCTACGATCCCTGGATTACCAGTCCCGCGTGTTACCACTGGACTACATATCCCTCTGTTATTTTTGATGTACCTATGCCATTAAAATTATATAAAACTACACCATTATAACCGGAAGGAAATACATGGTATCAACGTGCTATCTACTCGTTCCGATTTATCGTGTTAGGAACTTAGGCTTTACAACAACAACAACAACAACAATACCTTTGTTGCATTAAACAGTCATACAATGTATATAGCAAGTACATGTATACATGTAGGTAACGACATGGATTTACAAAGATGTTAATATACTCTCTGCTTATACTAATTTTAGTTTCTATATATATTTGCGAAATATATGTATTTTGCTAAATTTCTACCAATGGATTTTGATTTTTGTGACATTAAATTAGTGAATTTATTAATAGTTGTTGGCCATGTATAGTAATAATGTTTTAAATATTTCTGTCTAAGATCTCTAAATTTCGGACATATAATAACATTTACAATGTTGCTCATTTCCCGTGCATTATGGGATATGTAACATGAGTGTGACCGTCCACACATACATTTTCATTCCGGTTATAATTTCAAATACAGTAAAGTAAAATAAGTTGTTTATTAACTTGACACGTGTAACGTTTGATTGAATCATGTTGGTCATCCTTCTGGTTTGAGATAGTAACCGTAAAACCAAAGGATTCCAACTAGACGTACCAATATACACGTGCTTGTAAGGATAAAACAGACTTTATCTGCCAAAGGGAGGTAATAGAAAAACCAGCAGTGCTTGTGATTAGACGCATATAGTCGTTATTAAAAATATATATATATCTGCTTTGCAGCCGTGTGTAACGGAGAATGTGGCAGCAAACACCCTCACAGCGCCATCTACGACGAGGCTCAGGCTACCTTCGTTATCACCGGTGATTTATATTAAACACACAAATGACAATGTATTAGTGCAAATTGTAACTTGTAAAAACTAATAAAATCATAATTGTGTAAAATTTATTATAGTTTTGTTTTAATGTATGTTCAACGTTAGTCCATCGATTAGTTGGGAGTACACACACAGCGTTATGAACATAATTTGGAAAAGCTGCATTTTCGTGATATATATTACCAACAACGACCTGTGAATTATCAAAGATCTAACAATTACAAGAGTATGGTTACGAGTATTTACTACATTTTATTTAAAGTACAGTGTTATAGTGGCTTCTCATATTATTGAGGGTTCCATATTCTCGAGGTAGAGTGTTATTTGGACACGGTTTTGTTCTCGGACACTCTTCAACTGTGATTAGAGCATCAGGTGTTTACTCGCCCTTAATGAATGTTTTAACTTGAGGACAAAGGGGTAAGTTTACCTCTCCAACTTTACCTCTTGAGAGTCTTCGCCATTTATTTATAAGTGGATTTTGAAGTAATAGTTGACTGCGACAGGCTATGTGATCGATTGGTTAAGGTGGATGACTTATATACCACTGTAACCTATCATCACTGACTGTCACTGGTTCGAGCCCCTCTCAGGCATTGTCTGTTTAAATGAAAACGTTGGCAGTTTCTTACGGAGGTTGATGTTCCAAGTACTGCTTAACCGCTAGAGCCTGCCAATGTGTTGTTAGGTAAACTGTCCGCAGGCGATATAGCCCAAAATGATGCTGATGAAGGCGTAATACCCGACACAACAAACAAACAAACATTAATTGACTGCTGTATTGCTGACCAATGCGGTCCACGAGAATGCAGCAATGTTATAGACAACGAGAAAGTGAGCCTTAAACTGGCTCTGAAATGGGCCGTTTGTGATCTCCTATATATAGAACCTTGATGATACTAGTTCATAGGTATTCTGGACGTCTGTGATGCTGTCTTGGATCCGTAGATGTTCTTCTATCTGATCGACTTCCTACGTCCCCGGTAATGTGTGTCAAAGTTCCGATGTCCCTCGACTTTCCTACGTCCCCGGTAATGTGTGTCAAAGTTCCGATGTCCCTCGACTTTCCTACGCCCCCGGTAATGTGTGTCAAAGTTCCGATGTCCCTCGACTTTCCTACGTCCCCGGTAATGTGTGTCAAAGTTCCGATGTCCCTCAACTTTCCTACGTCCCCGGTAGTGTGTGTCAAAGTTCCGATGTCCCTCGACTTTCCTACGTCCCTGGTTATGTGTGTCAAAGTTCCGATGTCCCTCGAGAAATCATCTACCCGTGGACATAGCGTCGTGTATCACTGACGCTACCACCGTCAATGCTGCCTACCGTCGCTCGTATTCGCGTAAAATATGTTCAGCCGATCAGAATATAGTATCAACCACGCATAACGCGCCTTCATCACTTGCTCCGCCCAGGGTTAGGGTTATTTTCAAAACGCGTGGTTGATGTCATTATTCAGTTGGGTGGTTGAGAAAAAGGCTTACCTCGTATTCGCCACGATACACCTTCGTCTGTTCGTCATGATAGTATGAAGGAGATTTAGGGCGAGTCGTAGCGACACCATTCATGGAAGTCGTGATAGCGTAGTGGTAGAGCGTTCGCTTCAGGTGCGAAATTCCCAGAAATCGAGCCCCGCTGTAGCCGTTACGAGTGTGCCCTTGGTTTAAGGCATTTAAAACTCACATTGCCTCTTCTCTCTCCCTCGTGGCGATGGATTCCACCAGGAATGACGTATCGAGAGTGATTAATATGTTGTAAGAACTTGTTTCACAATCGATCGAAAATAAATTTGTATAAACTAAACACCAATCTCGTCGGCCAATCATGTGATTTCACAGCTATGGCTACGATGTTTGGCTACGAAGAAAAGCCTGTAGAACTAGACCGGAATGAATGTATCGGTATGGCTGTCATCTCTTTCATCTCAGTACCACTCAGGCGATGCCCACACCTCGGAGGATCTAAGTGAATAAGAACTTATACTTCGAACTTATATTTTTTACTTATACGTTTATTTATCGTCGCTACCGGTTGCCCTGAAAAGATTGGTCATTTTAGATGTTTGGAGGATAGTATAATGATGCAGACAGAGACCCATTCCAGAGTATCCTCTGGTTCTTTTACGTGCACGGTGTACAGCACCGACACGAGAGCTCGGTTTAAATTCCCATCTGAAAAACTATTAAAACAGCATTACATCGTAATAAAGATTGTTTTGGGTAAAATATAAATACTAATGTGTGTGTATTTACAAAAATCGAAATAGTCGCTCAGAAACGATAAAAATTCCAATAAATTTAAACCGTCGTATACGCGAATTTGTTTATCAACACACGAACTGTAAACACGCACAGCGCGCATGCGTAAAACAATAGAGGATGTAGAAAACAACGTATATGTTTTGAACATATCTATTTATCTTCCTCTAATGTCGAACCCCTCACGGGGATGTAGAAATGTCCCTAAAAGACGTAGCTAACAGAGGTATGAATCAACATATCAAGTAATTTAATTAAAAAAGACAACGTGGGGCAAATGGGGACGATATGCATTCCGGTTGTAAACAAGTGCGTGACCGATCGACTCGGAAAGTCCTACTTTCGGTTTCTAGTTTGTTTTATAGCAAAAAACACTGTTTATAGCATAAGCATACAAAGTATAATGTTAGAATGTGTAGCAGCATTGCTACCCATACGTAAAAATTGAATTTTTCAAATACCTTTTATGTCATACGATGTAATGCTGCTTTAATTGTATTATGGTCAGACGGGGGATCGTACCTGCGATTCCTGGATTACCAGTCCAGCATGTTACAACTGGACTACAGATCCGTCTGTAATATATAATAACTTATATACAAAAAATCGTTAGCATTATATACCATGACGTTGTAGTGGATTAGTGAGCCAGTGACTAACACGCTGGACTTGTAATCGATCCCTGTCGTATATCATATTAAAACGACTCATATCGTCGTCTTGCAGATGGGAATGTAAACTGAGCTCTCGTGTCGTCGTTGTCCATTGTGCACGTAAAAGAACCAGAGGAGACCCTGGAATGGGTCTCTGGCTGTATCATTGCACTATCCTCCAAAATCAAAAGTAACTAATCTATTCAGGTGGCATCGCCAATATGGGCAACCGGTAGCGACGATAAATAAACGTAATGATAGTGGAATATCGCGTTCTATGAGGACATATTGGATGCAACGATCTGGCTGGTTATACTGATCTATGGAGTAACATTGAATACCGTGATAAGAACATATTATGTTCCGTGAGGTAACCTTGAATGCCACGATACGGGACTATGCTGTTATATATATGAGGCTACATTGAATGCCACGATAAGAGTTGATACTGATCTATGGGGTGTCATTGAATACCACGATAAGTGGCTATACTATTCAATGCATGGCATTGGTTAATATGATAAGACAGGCTGTTTTATAATGTGTATAGCACTTGTGGCCCAAACCTTTTGCTGTATATATTTGGCAATAAATTATGTTTAAACTAAGGAAGTATCGTTTGAACGTCTTTCTAAGACTTTATAGTGTTGTCCCAAAAGGACGTCAGTGGTAGATCGAACGGTTACGGTAGTTGACTTTAAATGACGTGTCCCTCACCACTGTATGTTCAAATCCCATTGGGGGTATCGAATTATTTCATGTGAGAAAGTTATACTGACTGACGGAAGGTCGATGGTTCTACCTAGGTGCCCGCCAATAATGCTGACAGGGCACAGCGTTTAGAAATTAAGTAACTCAATACAGCTGCTTTCATCAAAATTTACCACATTCGAATTTTGAAGAATTTTTTTAGACAAGAATGGGTAATCGACTTTTGCTCCCTTTCATCATGTCTTCGTGCGGGATTAAACTCGAAACACTATAAGTATATCGGGCTACGTAGAGTGGCAAAACCATCGCAGCTTTAACCCAAATGATATACATCATAATACTTAATGCCGAGCGACAGTTTTCGCGCATATATGTCAAATCCATAGTCACATGATTTCCATTAACCATGTGACAGTCGCCAAGGTGTCCTAATTTGCATAAAGTTGTTTAACAATGGCGGATATGTGAAATACACGACAAAATAACATGAAATAAATGAAACGAGGTTCCAGAAATGGCGGAAACCGTTGATCCTCGTCGCAAATTTTATGAGCTTGATTTAGATAACCAGAAAAAGAATGTATTTGTGACGCAACTACACGAAAGGTAGGTCAAGTGATCGCGTGCCAATCAATTAGAATACCCAAGGTCTTGTCATTATTTATTCATTTATATGGCATGTACTATCAGATCAGATTGTGTGCCATCAATGATGTCAGATTCACTTCACTGTATTACTTATTAGTGAAGCATCTGTGATGAAATGTATACATATGTTCCCTTGCATGGGGACCTAGACATATTTTCCTGCACCCCACCACATACCCCACAACTATGTGGCACACATGTGTTCCATCAGTCTCCTCTGGTTCTTTTACGTGCACGGTGTAAAGCACCGACACGAGACCTCGGTTTAATGTCCCATCTGAAAGACTGTTAATTTTATTAGTGTCAGACGGGGGATCGAACCTGCGATCCCTGGATTACCAGTCTAGCGTGTTACCACTGGACTAGAGATCCGTCAATGGTGGTACCATGCCAAGTATGAACCCTATCCTGCAGAGAAAGTGTGCTGGTAATGTCCCGGGTAAGTGTCCCTACCATTTATGGCATTCAAGGTGGTGGTAGCGTGGTAAGGCATTAGATTTGTAATCGAGGGGTCACATGCATATACATGTAGTGTCCTTGAGAAAGGCACCTCACACACATTGCTTAGTACTGGTTAATCTCTTCGGTTAGCTAAGTCAGTCCTGGAAAACATGTATCGGTTTCCGCCAGGTGTTTGACATAAATGGAACATAAAAGAAAACAAAACAACCACTATTGGCCAGAAAATGTCCACATTTCCATGGATGTTGACATGAAGTAAAGACCAGACACACACGTCCATCATGTGAACCAAGCCTCCTTCCGATCAGTTGGTGTCTTGATTTCTTTCAAATGTGCACTCTTGAAAAAAACAACAACAATTCTCTCTCCTTCATGGCGATGGATTTCATCAGGAATGAGGTCTCAAGAGTGATTAATATAAGTTGAAAGAACTTGTTTCTCAATCGAGCTAAAAATAAATTTGTATAAACTAAAAAACAACAAATAAATCGAAAACACTCTGTTATGCTGATGTCACAAAAACAAACATTTACAGATGCTGTAGTGTAGGCTTGTTTTATTTTGTTTACATTTACAGATGCTGTAGTGTAGGCTTGTTTTATTTTGTTTACATTTACAGATGCTGTAGTGTAGGCTTGTTTTATTTTGTTTACATTTACAGATGCTGTAGTGTAGGCTTGTTTTATTTTGTTTTTGGATACATATATTTATCATCGTCACCTTGTTAATCTGGGGGGGCATTACCTCCAGAAATGAATTACCGGTAGTTAGTTTATTTTTTGGAAGATGGTGCAAGATAAAAGCAGACACTTCATTACCAGAAGCATGTCTGGTTCTTTTACGTGCCCGGTGTATAGCACTGATACATGAGATCTCGGTTTATAGTCCAATTTGCAAGACTCAATATTATTAATGTCAGACAGGTGATTGAATATGCGATACATGAATGCACAGTCCGACGTGTTAACCCTTTGCTTCACATACCGGTAAACGCCATACAACATCGTTATGACTTCCCACATATATGTGCCATTCCTCGCAGTTATCTCTTCCCACATATATGTGCCATTCCACGCAGTTATCTCTTCCCACATATATGTGCCATTCCACGCAGTTATCTCTTCCCACATATAGGTGCCATTCAACGCAGTTATCTCTTCCCACATATATGTGCTATTCCACGCAGTTATCTCTTCCCACATATATGTGCCATTCCACGCAATTATCTCTTCCCACATATAGGTGCCATTCCACGCAATTATCTCTTCCCACATATAGGTGCCATTCAATGCAGTTATCTCTTCCCACATATATGTGCCATTCCACGCAGTTATCTCTTCCCACATATATGTGCCATTCCACGCAGTTATCTCTTCCCACATATAGGTGCCATTCCACACAATTATCTCTTCCCACATATAGGTGCCATTCCACGCAGTTATCTCTTCCTACATATATGTGCCATTCCACGCAGTTATCTCTTCCCACATATATGTGCCATTCCACGCAGTTATCTCTTCCCACATATATGTGCCATTCCACGCAATTATCTCTTCCCACATATAGGTGCCATTCCACGCAATTATCTCTTCCCACATATAGGTGCCATTCAATGCAGTTATCTCTTCCCACATATATGTGCCATTCCATGCAGTTATCTCTTCCCACATATATGTGCCATTCCACGCAGTTATCTCTTCCCACATATAGGTGCCATTCCACACAATTATCTCTTCCCACATATAGGTGCCATTCCACGCAGTTATCTCTTCCCACATATATTGATTATTGAGTGTATATGTGTGTATGTTTGCAGTACAGTATGCCTATTGTTTATCAGCAGTATAAAGATCAAACCATTTGTATTTTCATGCTATGTATTGTATCTTTACGTGTATAAATAAATGAAATATGGTTAAATAATAAAATCAAATGAAATAACTGACCTACTCTGCATTGGAGTAATGGGTTGACAGGTTGAAATACATCCAGGTTGGTTAAGCTAAGGTTCCAGTAGATGTGTTAGAACCTCTCGCATTGCTGGATGACAGGTTGAAATACATCCAGGTTGGTTAAGCTAAGGTTCCAGTAGATGTGTTAGAACCTCTCACATTGCTGGATGACAGGTTGAAATACATCCAGGTTGGTTAAGCTAATCACAGGTTCCAGTGGATGTGCTAGAACCTCTCGCATTGCTGGATGGCAGGTTGAAATGCATCCAGGTTGGTTAAGCTAAGGTTCCAGTAGATGTGTTAGAACCTCTCACATTGCTGGATGACAGGTTGAAATACATCCAGGTTGGTTAAGCTAAGGTTCCAGTAGATGTGTTAGAACCTCTCACATTGCTGGATGACAGGTTGAAATACATCCAGGTTGGTTAAGCTAATCACAGGTTCCAGTGGATGTGCTAGAACCTCTCGCATTGCTGGATGGCAGGTTGAAATGCATCCAGGTTGGTTAAGCTAAGGTTCCAGTAGATGTGTTAGAACCTCTCACATTGCTGGATGACAGGTTGAAATACATCCAGGTTGGTTAAGCTAAGGTTCCAGTGGATGTGCTAGAACCTCTCACATTGCTGGATGGCAGGTTGAAATACATCCAGGTTGGTTAAGCTAATCACAGGTTCCAGTGGATGTGCTAGAACCTCTCACATTGCTGGAGGGCAGGTTGAAATACATCCAGGTTGATTAAGCTAAGGTTCCAGTAGATGTGTTAGAACCTCTCACATTGCTGGATGACAGGTTGAAATACATCCAGGTTGGTTAAGCTAATCACAGGTTCCAGTGAATGATTCCAAACAAACATGTACAGTTCTTGATGAGAATGAGTACTGGTACGTGTTAATGATAAACTGGATTGTCATAAATTATTAAATTGATCAAATGATTTCGTAAATTTGCTGACTGTAATAGTCTGTTTCCACTGTGGTCATGTTTTCATGTTATCATTGATATTCCCTTGTCCTGACCCTGGTGAATAACTGACAATAGTTAGATGCCTGCCTGCTATGATGCACCAAGTCCAATTTGACACCACAGTGGGATACAGTCTGGTTAGTTGGTACCCACCTGAGCAGTGACCACCGAGTCTGGTTACTTACCCGAGCAGTGACCATCAAGTCTGGTTACTCACCCAATTACCTGATGTTACAAATTCATGACTATGTTATCTGTTTATGATTTACGCTCTCTGTTTTCAGGGATGATGAAGATGACATCACGGCATTCCCGGTTGTCAAGGAGACTGGTGACAAGCTCATCGAGACTGGAATAAACACCCTTCAGCGTACTCTGCTGCTCAAGAAAGAGGTTGAAGTTGACAGGGTCCAGGCAGAACTCGAAGCCAAGCGCTATGAGTTTAAGGGTAGAATGGAGAAGTGTGCTAAGCGCCAAATCGATATACAGAAACAACAGCAGGGGGTGTGTATAAAACTATAAACTTGAAATTTAATGAAATTAAACACAAATCTGATCATTGCTGAACTTCAATAGATTGTAGCAGTATATATTATTTGTAAAATTGTTTTACATGGATACACATCCACTTTTGAGGCATACAATCTTAATGTATGTCATATTGGTAATGGCGTCAAGAGGTGCTTCTATGAACATTGGTTTGACTACTACATTGTCATGTATGTCATATTGGTAATGGCGTCAAGAGGTGCTTCTATGAACATTGGTTTGACTACTACATTGTCATGTATGTCATATTGGTAATGGCGTCAAGAGGTGCTTCTATGAACATTGGTTTGACTACTACATTGTCATGTATGTCATATTGGTAATGGCGTCAAGAGGTGCTTCTATGAACATTGGTTTGACTACTACATTGTCATGTATGTCTTATTGGTAATGGCGTCAAGAGGTGCTTCTATGAACATTGGTTTGACTACTACATTGTCATGTATGTCATATTGGTAATGGCGTCAAGAGGTGCTTCTATGAACATTGGTTTGACTACTACATTGTCATGTATGTCGTATTGGTAATGGCGTCAAGAGGTGCTTCTATGAGGGAAAGGGTTAAGTGAATAAAGTGTCACAGTGCAGATTTAATATAACTTTAAATTCCTACTGCTTTTGCCACAGTAATTAATGCAAAGTAAATAATGCAGCATAACTTTTAATTTATATCTTCAGATGAAAGACAGAGTTTCAAAGTTTGAGAATTTTTTAAAAGAAAATGAATTGAAGCGAAGACGAGCCATTCAAAAATACCAGATTGAAGTGAAGTTAAAGGAACAGAAAACCAAAGAATTAGAACAATTACAAGATGAAATAGAAGCTATTAAAGCTCTGTAAGTAACTGTAACAGCAGTGCTGATTTGTAAGCAATACAAACAGCAGTGATGTCAATGAGGATGGTGATGGTGATGGTGATGGTGATGATGATGATGATGATGATGACGACGACGACGACGACGCCGACGACGACGACGACGATTACGACGACGATTACGACGACGATTACGACGATGATTACGACGACGATTACGACGATGATTACGATGATGATGATTACGACGATTACGACGATGATTACGATGATGATGATTACGATGATGATGATTACGATGATGATTACGATGATGATTATGATGATGATTACGATGATGATTACGATGATGATGATTACGATGATGATGATGATGTGCCAAGGGAATCACAGAAAGTGACTGCTAATTCTGTAAACCTGCTGCTTCATACAAATTGACTGCTGAGTAGAGTACTAACACAGGTTTGACATAGAAGTGCCTCTTGACACCATTATCCACAAACATTGACAAGGTAGTAGGCAAACCAACATTCATAATACAGTTCAGAATCTCATGTAGTCCCAGTAATATCTATGGAGGTAGGGTAGATATGCTGACTGCTTATCCATTGATTTTTATAAAATGACTGTGGTATGTATGGATATATACAATCAAACCTGCGTTAAGCAGACAGCCAGGGGAATCACAGAAAGTGGCTGCTTAGCACATGTGGCTGCTTAATCGAGGGCAAATGAATAACAAAGTAACATATTGGGAATATGAAAACTGGTTGCTTAATGCAGGTTGGCTGCTTAATAGAGGTGACCACTATCACATGTTTGACTGTAGTTTTATATTAGCCTAAATCTAGGAAAGAGTTAAAGTTCATACTGGAACATGTTATTAACTATTTGATAAATACAAACATACAAAACAATGTGTCTATATGGTGCCGGGTACCAAACAATGATGTGTCTATATGGTACCGGGTACCAAACAATGATGTGTCTATATGGTACTGGGTACAAAACAATGATGTGTCTATATGGTGCCGGGTACCAAACAATGATGTGTCTATATGGTGCCGGGTACCAAACAATGATGTGTCTATATGGTGCCGGGTACCAAACAATGATGTGTCTATATGGTACTGGGTACAAAACAATGATGTGTCTATATGGTGCCGGGTACCAAACAATGATGTGTCTATATGGTGCCGGGTACCAAACAATGATGTGTCTATATGGTACCGGGTACCAAACAATGATGTGTCTATATGGTGCCGGGTACCAAACAATGATGTGTCTATATGGTACCGGGTACCAAACAATGATGTGTCTATATGGTACCGGGTACCAAACAATGTGTGTCTATATGGTACTGGGTACCAAACAATGATGTGTCTATATGGTGCCGGGTACCAAACAATGATGTGTCTATATGGTGCCGGGTACCAAACAATGATGTGTCTATATGGTACCGGGTACCAAACAATGATGTGTCTATATGGTACTGGGTACAAACAATGATGTGTCTATATGGTACCGGGTACCAAACAATGATGTGTCTATATGGTGCCGGGTACCAAACAATGTGTCTATATGGTACCGGGTACCAAACAATGTGTCTATATGGTACCGGGTACCAAACAATGTGTCTATATGGTACCGGGTACCAAACAATGTGTCTATATGGTACCGGGTACCAAACAATGTGTCTATATGGTACCGGGTACCAAACAATGTGTCTATATGGTACGGGTACCAAACAATACGTCTATATGGTGCCGGGTACAAAACAATGATGTGTCTATATGGTACTGGGTACCAAACAATGATGTGTCTATATGGTACTGGGTACAAAACAATGCGTCTATATGGTACTGGGTACAAAACATGCGTCTATATGGTACTGGGTACAAAACAATGCGTCTATATGGTACTGGGTACAAATCAATGATGCGTCTATATGGTACTGGGTACCAAACAATGATGTGTCTATATGGTACTGTGTACAAAACAATGTGTCTATATGGTACTGTGTACAAAACAATGATGTGTCTATATGGTACTGGGTACAAAACAATGATGTGTCTATATGGTGCCGGGTACCAAACAATGATGTGTCTATATGGTACCGGGTACCAAACAATGATGCGTCTATATGGTACTGGGTACCAAACAATGATGCGTCTATATGGTACTGGGTACCAAACAATGATGTGTCTATATGGTGCTGGGTACAAAACAATGATGTGTCTATATGGTGCTGGGTACCAAACAATGATGCGTCTATATGGTGCTGGGTACCAAACAATGATGCGTCTATATGGTACTGGGTACAAAACAATGATGCGTCTATATGGTACTGGGTACAAAACAATGATGTGTCTATATGGTACCGGGTACCAAACAATGATGTGTCTATATGGTACTGGGTACCAAACAATGATGCGTCTATATGGTACCGGGTACCAAACAATGATGTGTCTATATGGTACTGGGTACCAAACAATGATGTGTCTATATGGTACCGGGTACCAAACAATGATGTGTCTATATGGTACTGGGTACCAAACAATGTGTCTATATGGTACTGGGTACCAAACAATGATGTGTCTATATGGTACTGGGTACAAAACAATGATGTGTCTATATGGTACCGGGTACCAAACAATGATGTGTCTATATGGTACTGGGTACCAAACAATGATGTGTCTATATGGTACTGGGTACCAAACAATGATGCGTCTATATGGTACTGTGTACAAAACAATGATGTGTCTATATGGTACTGGGTACCAAACAATGATGTGTCTATATGGTACTGGGTACCAAACAATGATGTGTCTATATGGTACTGGGTACAAAACAATGATGTGTCTATATGGTACCGGGTACCAAACAATGATGCGTCTATATGGTACTGGGTACCAAACAATGATGTGTCTATATGGTACTGTGTACCAAACAATGATGTGTCTATATGGTACTGGGTACCAAACAATGATGCGTCTATATGGTACTGGGTACCAAACAATGATGTGTCTATATGGTACTGTGTACCAAACAATGATGTGTCTATATGGTACTGGGTACAAAACAATGCGTCTATATGGTACTGTGTACAAAACAATGATGTGTCTATATGGTACTGGGTACAAAACAATGTGTCTATATGGTACTGGGTACAAACAATGCGTCTATATGGTACTGTGTACAAAACAATGATGTGTCTATATGGTACTGGGTACCAAACAATGATGTGTCTATATGGTACTGGGTACAAAACAATGATGTGTCTATATGGTACTGGGTACCAAACAATGATGCGTCTATATGGTACTGGGTACAAAACAATGATGTGTCTATATGGTACTGGGTACCAAACAATGATGCGTCTATATGGTACTGGGTACCAAACAATGATGTGTCTATATGGTACTGTGTACAAAACAATGATGCGTCTATATGGTACTGGGTACAAAACAATGATGCGTCTATATGGTACTGGGTACAAAACAATGATGTGTCTATATGGTACTGGGTACAAAACAATGATGTGTCTATATGGTACTGGGTACCAAACAATGATGCGTCTATATGGTACTGGGTACCAAACAATGATGTGTCTATATGGTACTGTGTACAAATCAATGATGCGTCTATATGGTACTGGGTACAAAACAATGATGCGTCTATATGGTACTGGGTACAAAACAATGTGTCTATATGGTACTGGGTACAAAACAATGATGTGTCTATATGGTACTGGGTACCAATCAATGATGCGTCTATATGGTACTGGGTACCAAACAATGATGTGTCTATATGGTACTGTGTACAAAACAATGATGTGTCTATATGGTACTGGGTACCAAACAATGATGTGTCTATATGGTACTGGGTACCAAACAATGATGTGTCTATATGGTACTGGGTACAAAACAATGATGTGTCTATATGGTACTGGGTACCAAACAATGATGTGTCTATATGGTACCGGGTACCAAACAATGATGTGTCTATATGGTACTGGGTACAAAACAATGATGTGTCTATATGGTACTGGGTACCAAACAATGATGCGTCTATATGGTACTGGGTACAAAACAATGATGTGTCTATATGGTACTGGGTACCAAACAATGATGTGTCTATATGGTACTGGGTACCAAACAATGATGTGTCTATATGGTACTGGGTACAAAACAATGATGTGTCTATATGGTACTGGGTACAAAACAATGATGCGTCTATATGGTACTGGGTACCAAACAATGATGTGTCTATATGGTACTGGGTACCAAACAATGATGTGTCTATATGGTACTGGGTACCAAACAATGATGTGTCTATATGGTACTGGGTACCAAACAATGATGTGTCTATATGGTACTGTGTACCAAACAATGATGTGTCTATATGGTACTGGGTACCAAACAATGCGTCTATATGGTACTGTGTACAAACAATGATGTGTCTATATGGTACTGGGTACAAAACAATGTGTTTTGGTGGGTATGTGTCTATATGGTACTGGGTACAAAACAATGATGTGTCTATATGGTACTGGGTACCAAACAATGATGTGTCTATATGGTACTGGGTACAAAACAATGATGTGTCTATATGGTACTGGGTACAAAACAATGATGCGTCTATATGGTACTGGGTACAAAACAATGATGTGTCTATATGGTACTGGGTACCAAACAATGATGCGTCTATATGGTACTGGGTACCAAACAATGATGTGTCTATATGGTACTGGGTACAAAACAATGATGCGTCTATATGGTACTGGGTACAAAACAATGATGCGTCTATATGGTACTGGGTACAAAACAATGATGTGTCTATATGGTACTGGGTACAAAACAATGATGTGTCTATATGGTACTGGGTACCAATCAATGATGCGTCTATATGGTACTGGGTACCAAACAATGATGTGTCTATATGGTACTGGGTACAAATCAATGATGCGTCTATATGGTACTGGGTACAAAACAATGATGCGTCTATATGGTACTGGGTACAAAACAATGTGTGTCTATATGGTACTGGGTACAAAACAATGTGTCTATATGGTACTGGGTACAAATCAATGATGCGTCTATATGGTACTGGGTACAAAACAATGATGTGTCTATATGGTACTGGGTACAAATCAATGTGTGTCTATATGGTACTGGGTACAAAACAATGATGTGTCTATATGGTACTGGGTACAAAACAATGATGTGTCTATATGGTACTGGGTACAAAACAATGATGTGTCTATATGGTACTGGGTACAAAACAATGATGTGTCTATATGGTACCGGGTACCAAACAATGATGTGTCTATATGGTACTGTGTACAAAACAATGATGTGTCTATATGGTGCTGGGTACCAAACAATGTGTCTATATGGTACTGGGTCAAACAATTGTCTATATGGTACTGGGTACAAACAATGTGTCTATATGGTACTGGGTACAAACAATGTGTCTATATGGTACTGGGTACAAATCATGCGTCTATATGGTACTGGGTACAAAACAATGATGTGTCTATATGGTACTGGGTACAAAACAATGATGCGTCTATATGGTACTGGGTACAAAACAATGATGTGTCTATATGGTACTGGGTACAAAACAATGATGCGTCTATATGGTACTGGGTACAAAACAATGATGTGTCTATATGGTACTGGGTACAAAACAATGATGTGTCTATATGGTACTGGGTACAAAACAATGATGTGTCTATATGGTACTGGGTACAAATCAATGTGCGTCTATATGGTACTGGGTACAAACAATGATGTGTCTATATGGTACTGTGTACAAATCAATGTGCGTCTATATGGTACTGGGTACAAAACAATGGTTTTGGTTGGGTGTGTGGTTTTGGTTGGGTATGCGTCTATATGGTACTGGGTACAAATCAATGATGCGTCTATATGGTACTGGGTACAAAACAATGATGTGTCTATATGGTACTGGGTACAGATCAATGATGTGTCTATATGGTACTGGGTACAAAACAATGATGCGTCTATATGGTACTGTGTACAAAACAATGGTTTTGGTTGGGTTATGTGTCTATATGGTACTGGGTACAGAACAATGCGTCTATATGGTACTGGGTACAAATCAATGATGTGTCTATATGGTACTGTGTACAAATCAATGATGTGTCTATATGGTACTGGGTACAAAACAATGGTCTATATGGTACTGGGTACAGATCAATGTGCGTCTATATGGTACTGGGTACAAAACAATGGTTTTGGTTGGGTTGATGTGTCTATATGGTACTGGGTACAAAACAATGCGTCTATATGGTACTGGGTACAAATCAATGATGTGTCTATATGGTACTGGGTACAAAACAATGCGTCTATATGGTACTGGGTACAAATCAATGCGTCTATATGGTACTGGGTACAAAACAATGCGTCTATATGGTACTGGGTACAAAACAATGCGTCTATATGGTACTGGGTACAAAACAATGTGTCTATATGGTACTGGGTACAAATCAATGATGCGTCTATATGGTACTGGGTACAAAACAATGCGTCTATATGGTACTGGGTACAAATCAATGATGCGTCTATATGGTACTGGGTACAAAACAATGATGTGTCTATATGGTACTGGGTACAAATCAATGATGTGTCTATATGGTACTGGGTACAGAACAATGATGCGTCTATATGGTACTGGGTAAATCAATGCGTCTATATGGTACTGGGTACAAATCAATGTGGTCTATATGGTACTGGGTACAAAACAATGCGTCTATATGGTACTGGGTACAAATCAATGATGCGTCTATATGGTACTGGGTACAAATCAATGATGCGTCTATATGGTACTGGGTACAAAACAATGTGTCTATATGGTACTGTGTACAAATCAATGATGCGTCTATATGGTACTGGGTACAAATCAATGTGCGTCTATATGGTACTGGGTACAAAACAATGCGTCTATATGGTACTGGGTACAAACAATGCGTCTATATGGTACTGGGTACAAATCAATGTGTCTATATGGTACTGGGTACAAAACAATGTGTCTATATGGTACTGGGTACAAATCAATGTGTCTATATGGTACTGGGTACAAATCAATGTGTCTATATGGTACTGGGTACAAATCAATGTGTCTATATGGTACTGGGTACCAAACAATGATGTGTCTATATGGTACTGGGTACAAAACAATGATGTGTCTATATGGTACTGGGTACAAAACAATGATGTGTCTATATGGTACTGGGTACAAAACAATGTGTCTATATGGTACTGGGTACAAAACAATGCGTCTATATGGTACTGGGTACAAAACAATGATGTGTCTATATGGTACTGGGTACAAATCAATGATGTGTCTATATGGTACTGGGTACAGAACAATGATGCGTCTATATGGTACTGGGTACAAATCAATGTGTCTATATGGTACTGGGTACAAAACAATGCGTCTATATGGTACTGGGTACAAAACAATGCGTCTATATGGTACTGGGTACAAAACAATGCGTCTATATGGTACTGGGTACAAATCAATGATGCGTCTATATGGTACTGGGTACAAAACAATGATGTGTCTATATGGTACTGTGTACAAATCAATGATGCGTCTATATGGTACTGGGTACAAATCAATGTGGTCTATATGGTACTGGGTACAAAACAATGCGTCTATATGGTACTGGGTACAAAACAATGCGTCTATATGGTACTGGGTACAAAACAATGCGTCTATATGGTACTGGGTACAAATCAATGATGCGTCTATATGGTACTGGGTACAAAACAATGATGTGTCTATATGGTACTGGGTACAAATCAATGATGCGTCTATATGGTACTGGGTACAAATCAATGATGTGTCTATATGGTACTGGGTACAAAACAATGCGTCTATATGGTACTGGGTACAAAACAATGCGTCTATATGGTACTGGGTACAAATCAATGATGTGTCTATATGGTACTGTGTACAAATCTATGATGCGTCTATATGGTACTGGGTACAAATCAATGTGTCTATATGGTACTGTGTACAAATTAATGTGTCTATATGGTACTGGGTACAAATCAATGTGTCTATATGGTACTGGGTACAAAACAATGTGTCTATATGGTACTGGGTACAAATCAATGTGTCTATATGGTACTGGGTACAAATCAATGTGTCTATATGGTACTGGGTACAAATCAATGCGTCTATATGGTACTGGGTACAAATCAATGATGTGTTTATATGGTACTGGGTACAAATCAATGTGTCTATATGGTACTGGGTACAAATCAATGATGTGTCTATATGGTACTGGGTACAAATCAATGTGTGTCTATATGGTACTGTGTACAAATCAATGTGTGTCTATATGGTACTGGGTACAAATCAATGTGTGTCTATATGGTACTGGGTACAAATCAATGTGTCTATATGGTACTGGGTACAAATCAATGATGTGTCTATATGGTACTGGGTACAAATCAATGTGTCTATATGGTACTGGGTACAAAACAATGATGTGTCTATATGGTACTGGGTACAAAAAAATGATGTGTCTATATGGTACTGGGTACAAATCAATGTTATGTGGTACTGGGTACAGAACATTGATGCGTCTATATGGTACTGGGTACAAATCAATGATGTGTCTATATGGTACTGGGTACAAATCAATGATGTGTCTATATGGTACTGGGTACAAATCAATGATGTGTCTATATGGTACTGGGTACAAATCAATGATGTGTCTATATGGTACTGGGTACAAATCAATGATGCTTCTATATGGT